>JBBBDQ010001492.1:1770000-2190000 GCA_037127315.1 Ascarosepion bandense
ACCCCAACATATCCACAGTGATATTAATGAAAGAAATAAATAAATAATGTTACACCATCAGTAAAAGCTATCATTTGCTTTAATGAAGTGTGACGCAATTCCAGTTACCCGAAGCTTTTTGGTCTACATATTTTATATTTTTTTCTTTTGTTGATTACCTTTCCAGATTAACTTTTGAACTCAATTTGCGCCTTTATCATCAAAAGCTGTAAAATCAATTCAAATCTAGTCAACTTATTAATGAACTTTTCTCGTAAAAATATAATGGTATGTTGATCATCTTTTTGACTTAAAAAGGAATCTTTTAACTTTGTAGTCATTTTCATCTCGTATTCTCTAGGCCTTGTAGGCGTGTCCACGAAATGCTAAGAACAGTAATCTTCACAGCGTGAGAAACATTCTTTTTTTAAAGAACGACTTTGAAATTCCTTGGTAATTGCACGTAATCAATATGCAACTGTGATTTAATCCGGAATATATTATTATATTATTACCTATTGCATTACAGGTTTACTTATTTATCATGTGATTCGGTTTCTATATCATTTAGAGAATCGTTTTTCTTAAATGTCTCTAGTATGCTGCCTTCATTTGATCATCACACATAGGCAAAGACAACGTGTAAGAACTAACGTCGTTCTTATCATAAAACTCATAAGAACAGTATATCATTTAAAATTTCGCAAGTTTTTGTTGCAAGTGTTTTTTTTATTGTCGATACATTATATATCTAAATCATGCAGAAATAATCTGACACAATACAATTGCTGTTCTAAATAAAACACTAGATTTTATCTATCTTGGCCGAAATTGTACTTCTATAGAGTTGTTCAGAAAACCACGCCCGAGCTTCCAACGTTGGTTTCAAAATGCTCCTTACGGAGGGTTTAAAAATGCACAATAGAAAAAATGTATAAATTTGAAAACAGTAGCATTTATATTTACTTAAGACTTTTGAAGCATACAGCTTAAATCTTATACTGAAATAAAGAAAAATGTTTGTATCGATAAACGTTTACGGGTAATACTGAGGCGCTTAAAACCGGACACAGAGTATCATTTTATATTTAGTTCTGGATTTGCTATTTTGGTTAATTGAAGTACTGAGTTTATATTATAAAATATTCATATGAAGATGTACTTTCCAATTTATATAAAGTTGTACGTTACAATTTTTTTGAACAATTGAAGAAATAACCAAATTTATTCATAATTAAGTTACATTAACATTTATTATATATTTCTTCTCTAAAACTGAATGAAAAAATATTGAGGTTATGTTTTTGCCTTGACAGATGTCAGGCCAAAACATCCTATGTTCAGATATGAAGCGGAAACGTTTAGCAAACACTGTCTAAGAATTACAAAAATCCTGTTTTTTTCTATTTTCTTTTTTTTTTTTTAGTCTTTAGAAACCACAAATTTGAAAAAAATACTCTCATTATTATTTTTAACAATTCTTATTTATTCTTCTTTTATGTGCTGCGACATTTTATGGCAGGAGCAATCTTGGTTCTCCACAACTTCCTGTCCTTTGCAGATTTTATTAAATTATGTCTTTTGCTCTCTCCCTTAACGCCTGTTTATCCAAGCATTTACAAAAGTTGTTTACATAGGTTATTCTCTAGTTTTATCTCCCTCTTATCTCCGTCCAGTGACTAGCAATTTCTCCAGGCACAAATTCTTCATTATGTGACCTAGAGGTTTCATCTGTCTCTTTTTGGTTCCATGCCTCTGTTTATTTTATGGTTTCCATTTTATTTAAAATTTCGTAGTTGTTCAGTCGTTGTTATCTTTACGTAGAATCATAGTTCCGTCACCTCAAGTCATTTTTATCTGTAATGAAATTGTTCAGAATTCACTGCCATAAAGAAGGGTCGATAATATTTAAAATGGGGGCTTTTCTTTCCCCTTAATGGACTGCCTTGTAGGGCTATCAAGCACTGTTCAGGACCACCCCTTTTTTGCACATTATAATAGGCTCGCCTGATGTGTGCATATAATGCTGCCTATACAGAGTACGGCAGGGGTGGAGTGATTGTCAGAGAGTTAGTAAGAAAGAGTGTTGGTCAGTAATTTGGTGCATATTAAGTTGGAGTGTTTTGGATATAGACTCATTACCCGGACTTACTCTTTGCTATATGACTGTATACATTGTTTCTACTAATAGTATTCCTAGTATTCTTGAGTTGACTAGCTTGTGTTTTAGTTTGTGTATTTTTGTTCAATATAACTTACATTATCTATCTCCATATCTGCTTTAGTTATTTAATAATTTGTGTGGTTTCTCAACAAGAATCTACAACAAACACCATCGACCCAAATGAGCTGCTGATGAGGCATCATTTATCCTTTTTCACCATTCCTTCCGTTTGGAGCTGAACTTAGTTGCCTGAGGCTATCTGAGACGTGAAGATTACAGACGGCACCATAGAGTATTGTGGCTCCGATTGAGGCATCGTAAAGCCAAGTTTGAATTCCAATCAAAATCTTTACAATGACTTATGTGTTGCAACGGTTGGGAAATGTATGACCCCAGCTATTCTATTTACAGCTATAGGTAAATATTTTGACAGGGTGGGTTCTTTAGCTTTGGCTGGCAAACGGTCTCGAACAAAGAAAAATTAAAACTGTAGTATATAACCTTAGCAAAGCAATGACTAAGAAGCTAAGGTAAGGATCATTCGCATTGATTCGCTGATACTCATTACGGTTGACTCATTAATTTGAGACATATGCAAAGGGAACTAGTGAGAAAATCCCCACTATCATCCATGCTATGACAACTTTGGTACATATAAAATTTATGTATATAAATATTAAGTACATTATGTGCTTTACAAATAAAACACGGAAAATTCAATAGAAGCAATTCCAGACAGGAAATCCAGAAGAGAGCCCCGATGATGTTTGGCTGTTAACACTAATAACTTTCCGGCAGCGCCTACACCTAAACCGAGACCCCAAATATAATCCTTGTATTCCATCTTGTTTAAACGACCAAGATAAGAGCCATGTATGCCGGAAACTCATGGCCTTAATGTACTATCGTCAAAGCCTGCACCTGAGAAAGGCCAATCTCATTTCAGCACCGAACGACTGAATTTCTGACCAGACATATTACTAGTTTATCTCGCGTGATAATTGGATGATTAGTACTTGATTAATTTGTACAGAATAGCGAAATCTCTAAAGCATTCTCTTGGCCTAGTTTGATCTTTTCTGAACTAAAAATAAAGAGACTTTAATAAAATAATGATATTTTTTTCATTTTCTGTTTGGATCTCTATTTTTTCTTCATCGTTATTTTCACAAAAAATTAGAAAATAAAGAATTATTAGTTGGACTCATGAAAAACTCTTCAAATTTAAATAACTAGTTAAACGGATAAGAAAAAAACAACAAACGAATAATTTATTCTAATCTCGTCCTAGATTGCGACAACGTAGAAGAAATTGTCTTTCTTAGATTTGGGTTTCATGTCGTGTGATTATTCGAATTATTTTGATCCACCCACAAAGAATGGTTTGATAGCAGAATGTTTAAACTGCAGTGACTGAGCCACTGGCAAATTTAGTGAAGCAATATTAAATTCTTTAATTATAGACAAATTCTTACATTTCTTATATTTTTTAAATTATAACTATTGCAAAAAATTACACATAGTCACTGTGCCAAAAGTTTAATCATGTGTAAATGGGAAGGTACCTAAGGCTATCAATGTTGGAAAGGCGGTGAGAATATAATTAACTTCACTAGAGCATCCGATACTCGACTAAGGCTCTAATCATCAAGATTTTATAAATGTAAAGATTTTTGTCAAATTTAATTAAACCTGCCACAAAAAAAAAAGACAAAAACATAAAAGACAACAGAAAATTCAGACAGGATTAAAATCAGGAACAATAATCAACGAAACTGGCTTTTTAATCATAAATTGAAGTTGTCAACCTAGATTTGTATTGAATGTTTTTACTTGTTCCTTTTTTAAAAATGCTTTCGCGTTTTTCTGAATTTGAAAGAAAATCATGGGTTGGTGTCGATCACGAATAAGAGCGATTTCATTGAGCGGCTATGAGATATCAAAATTGTTTAGCTGATGAAAAAACAAAAAAAAAACAAAAAACAACTTAGGAACATAAATGATAATGCCAAAAGCCGTGTGTAATCCAATCACAAAAAATTGTTATTAGAGAAATATCAACCAAATATGTCTAGAGTAACATATTTCGAATAAATATAATTAATCTCAGCCTATTTTCTCCAAGTCACTGTCATTATTATTGTTATTAAACATAATATTGGCTCAAGTAAATCTTCTACAATGTCAAATACAAATCTAAACTTATTTATAAATGGAACTTTGTGTGTGTGTGTGTGTGTGTGTATGTGTGTGTGTGTGTGTCTGGGTGGGTGTGTGTCCGTTATGTATAGACTAGGAAACAGCTGAACCGATTTTCTTGTAAAATCGATAATCGAAAAAATCGTGTTATAGAAGGAGTGGTCCGATTTTAATCAAATTTGATACACTTATAGAGAAAGACATAAGAAACGATATTCAGAAGTTTCAAGGTTGCAGTTCTACAATAGTGCAGAAAATCGATAATATATATATATATATATATATATATATATATATATATATATAAGGCAAGATGTTTGTGTGTGTGTCTGTTTATTTGTCTGTATGTTCTTTACACAAATCCACACTTTTTATTCAAACTTCACACAAATATTCCTTAAGCTTAGTCTGAACTCCAGGACCATTGATTAGTTTCAAAGCTTTCATTACATCCGAGCAACGCCGGGCTATACTGCTAGTATATTATAATCTTAAAACTATTGTGTAAAGAACTTTCAACAAAGCACGACAGGAATTGAAACTGAGAAATAGATTTTATGTACGCATCACCGAATAAATGCAAATAATGATATGAACGACTATTTGAGTTAAATAGTAATTTGCGTTTGATGTTTTTTTTATGGTAAATTATTTGACATGTCAAAACAATGAATAAAATGGTTTGAAAACCTAAGGTAACGTACATTTTAGAAAAAAGTTTGGATATAGGAAGATTAAAAACCATTAAATATTACATTTTGAAATCTCCAAGATTAGAAATATAACCTATAAAAATATTGTTTAAAAAATATTATTGGCATATAAAAAAAAATGAAGAAATCGAAACGTCTTGATTTACAAGAGAGTGAATCTTATAAAACATTGATTATTAGAAAAAGGATGATGGCCTCTTTCCTCTGATCTTTGTTCGGACTTACGTAAAAGACTATTATTTTCAAAGCTACAACGAGTTTTAAAGTAGCATTGTTACTAAGCATAATGTAATATTCCAAATCCTATTCTGATTTAATTAGACATTGTAGTGAACGAGCGTATGCATAATTGATGTACAGGCAAGATACTTAGAATGTGTAATCGGTGAATAGTGTGCGAATTCCAACATGTTTATTACATTCATATGCTTATTCGTTATTCTTTAATCTTTTCTTTATTTCTTACATTTAATCATAAAATTTAATAATTGCTTTGGATTGGATAATTTGAACACAGTATTTCAATTTGTCAATGATAATTATCAATTTCTACTAATCAGGGGCTTACGGCCATATCATGTTGAATACACCTGTTATCACTCGATCACCGAAGTTGAGACTGGTCAGTACTTAGATGGGTGACTGTTTGGGAATACCAAGGTGCTGTAAGCGTTTAGTGACGAATGTGCGTTGCGGTGCAGTGGATATCGGCTCGGGAAAAGAAATTGGTGAGCTGAGTTCGAATTCTAGTTGAATACTCTGCAGTTACTTAAGCACTGGTACCCTTGGGAAAGGTACTAATCCGTCCTTTCCCTTCAGTTATGGGTTAAATAAAAAGGTGGAACCCTGCCCTTAAAAAACAAATCCCAATGAATTTTATACTCAAAAAGAAAAAATATTACTAGACATAAAACAACAAATTGTTGAAAGAAAAAGGTATTACCAGCAAAAAAAAAAATTAGTTGGCAATAAATGACCTTCTGATGTAGATATGCCATAAAACAAAACAACCAACCACTAATAATTTTTGTTTCTCCCACAGAGCAAAATAAATAAATGAAATAAAATCACATACATTTTACATAGATAAAAGTTTTTGCGATGTGTCAGTTATTCTATGAGTACAATGTTTGCTATTTTATGGCATGGGCTGCCAGGAAACCATTTTTATTATGTCATTTTTCATCATATTTGGATTTCTGCTTTGGTCTCACTACCAACCAAGTCTGCGGGGAGTCCTAAGGCAGGTCGTGGCGTGTTGTTATGGCTCCATTTCATGTTTTTCTATCTTCCCTATCATCCCTAGCATTACATAGATAAAGTTTTCCTTAGTGTGTGGGCTGTACTTAATAAGACAATTTTTTGTATATCTCTTAAGCTGGGGTTTCCAGGGATTCTTTCAATGTGTTGTTTTGTTCCATTTTTTATCATTCCAAGTGCACCTACTATCACTGGCACAACTCTTGTTTTCAATTTCCACATTTTTTCTATTTCAATTTCCAGGTCTTTATATTTTGACAGTTTTTCAAATTCCTTGATTGCTATGTTACAATCCGCTGGACAAGCCATATCAATTAATAGACAAATTTTCTCCTTCTGGTTTTTAACAATAATGTCTGGCCTGTTTGCTTCAATGTTTCTGTCTGTGTAGATGGTGTAATCCCATATAATGGTTACATCTTCTATTTCTGTAACCGGTGCTGGGTGATGCTCATACCAGTGTTTGTTTACAGCTTTTCCATAATGTTTGCACATTGCCCAATGTAAATATTGCCAAACTCTATCGTGGCGATTTTTATATTCATCAAGCACAGAACAGCCTGAGATTAGGTGGTCTATTGTTTCTCGGTGTTTATCACAAAACCTGCATTTTGGATCCATATTATTATGCATAATATTTGCCTGAAATTTTCTCGTGAAAAGACCTTGGTCTTGTGCTGCAAGAATAAAGCCTTCAGTTTCAGACTTTAATCCAGATGCACGTAACCATCGATGAGTATTAACTTTGTCAACATTGGATTTATTGGCACGTTCTGGATATTGGCCATGCAGAGGTTTGTCTTGTCCGCGCTGTTTCATCTGTTCAAGAGCTTTATCTTTGGCTTTCATTTTCATATTTTTTGCCGCAATAGTTGGTTCTTGGCTTCTGTTTTGCTTTTCTACAGAATCTACTAACTGTAAATCTTGTTTGTATTTACTGCCTTCTTTTATTATTGAATATTTTTTCTTTCTTTCTTCATGTTGCCTTACTAATTGTATCATCCAATCCTTTGTTGTTTCTATGTATGTTAGTAAGCCAATAGTTGTCTTGTATGACAATTCCAGCTGAATAAGACCTCTTCTACCTTCTTTACGGGGTATGTCTAGACGATCTACATCATCCTTTGGAGGATGCATCTTATGCTTAGAAAGAAGCTTTCTTGTTTTAGCATCCATTCACCTGATGTCGTTTAGAGTCCAGTTTAAAGCTATATTGGACAACTGGGATTGCAAGGCTATTAATGGCCATAACTCTGTTCTGTGAATTCAATTCAGATTTTAATATCATTCGTAGCCTTCTGTAGTACTCTTTACGCACTATTTCTTGCATTTTTTTTATGGTGAATGTTTTCGCTCTCATTTACACCTAGGTATTTATAAGCTTCTTCTGGTTTCAATTCTTTTATTGTTACAACAGGGTCTAAGCTAATTGAGGATGTTTCTTGTATTGATCCACGTAAAACTGTAGTTTTAGCACATTTATTCAAATTAAATTTCATACCAATGTTTTCGCTGAAGCATTTTACAGTTTGCAGAAGACCTTCCAGCTCATTATCATTCTTAGCATATAACTTTAAGTCATCCATGTAAAATAGATGGCTTATTTTCTTTTGGCCTATTTTCTAACCACATTCTGTCTTATTAAGTTGACTGGTTAGTGCTATTAGTGATATGCAGAATAGTAAGGGAGATAAAGAATCACCTTGAAATATACCTCTTTTGATGTTTATTTCATCAGACTTATAGGTTCCATTTATATGATTGAGGTAAGGGTTGTTTTCCATGTAGACATGCACTGTTTGATGAAATTGATGATGACGGGCAATATCTTGTATATATTTAAAGTCTTTAAAATCCAGGAATGTGGCACACTATCGAATGCCTTTCGATAATCTATCCAGGCAGTACTAAGATTTTTCTTTGTACTGTAGCAGTTTTCCAGGATAATTATGTTAATTAGCAATTGGTCTTTACATCCATAACAGCCACGTTTGCACCCTTTTTGTTCAAGCGGTATCATGTCATTTCTTTCTAAGAATAAATATGTCTGTTTTGTTAAAATAGATGTTAATAGTTTATATGTTGTCGGAAGACATGTAATTGGTCTGTAGTTTTTCGGGTTGTTTGTGTCACCATTCTTGGGTAGAAGAAATGTAATTCCTTTGGTCATCCATGCAGGAATTTTACTGGGATCGTCAATTATTTCTTGAAGTTCTTTGGCTATTTTTTTATGTGCTGTATTTAAATAATATAGCGAAAAGTTAGGAATTTTATATATACCTGGGAATTTCCAATTGTGTGCTTTTTTTAGTGCAAATTTAACATCATCTTCTGTAATTCCAGACCATGTCTGTTCTGGTTTATTTTTCATTCGTTCTATCTCTTGCGCAATCCAATGTACTTCCTTGCTATGTTCTTTAGGGCAAGCCTATATCTTATCCCAGAACTGTGTGACTTCTTCCATTCTGGGGGGGACTGTCACTTCAATTCTTTTTTTACCTATTTCCCTGTAAAATCTCTTTGTATCAGTTTGAAAAATCTCATTTTGTCTGTAAAATCTTGCTCTTTTCTCATAGCGCTTATTCTTTGAGCCTTCAATTGGATTTTTTGCTTTATTTTTTCTTTATTTGATAAGACTTCATTTTCATTTCTAATGTTATATTTTCTTTCGGCTCTTCTGCTTTTCCTAGTTCTTACATTTATTCCTCTACTCAGTTCATCCAGTACTGATAGTTCACTTCTAAGTTGTTCGATTTCTTTTTCTATTTTTCTTTTCCAAGGTGGATCTTCATGTTTTATTATTATTATTATTATTATTATTATTATTATTATTATTATACTTTTTACTTATATGGGAATGTTCCAGAAGACATCTTCTGACGTAAAATATACTTTTGTAAATCTGAATACATCATAAACTCATTTGCTTATATTTAAAAATATATTTCTGAATGCTTTCCCCATATAACTGTTTTTTCAGAAAACAGCAGTAACTAAACTGTCTTGCATAAATTTTGTTATGAAAAGATATAATTTACAACTAATAAAGAAATCACTTTCATTGTTTTGAAATTAAGAGCAAGGATTCTCTTGATTACATTCAATTTGTAATTAGTTTATTACATCTTCTTTCGTTGTTATTGTAAGAAAAGTAAATGAGAGAATTCAGAATAAAACCTGCTTTCAAACAAAACTTGATCGCACATCCTATAATTTAAAAAATTAGATATAATTCTTTTTTTCAAGAAAGTAACAAACAATTAGATATTTAAAAATCATGAAAATCGTTAGCATTTCATTTGCCCGTGTGACAATTATCAAACGAAATTTATAATTTGAAAATGATTTCCTATTAACATAGTGTATTATTTTAAAATGGATTTTTTATAATCATATCGCCCCAAGCAAGGCATTTTACTTACACTGTTTAGCAGGGGGTTACACAGAAGGAAAGTTATGAGATAGATTGATAGGTTATAGAAGGTGTCAGGAAGTGGGTAAGAGAAGAATGTGAATACTGACGAGAGTGGGGTGAACAGAGAAAGTAGCATGAGAGAGAGGGTGCATGTTAGTGAAATGGATATTATTGCTGTCGGGAAAGCAGGTAAATGGAAGGGAATTCCACAGGTGCGAGGAAAGAAACTGCTGGAGTAGAATTTGTGTTTACAATTTATTGGTTTCACAGTTACAGGTGGGAATCTAGTTTGCTAAACATGTGGCTTGAGTAAATTTATATATAGGGGCACCAGTGAGCTAAGTTTATCCTAGCAGAAGCCGTTAAATATTTGTAGAAGAGACATAGGAAAGCCACATTGCGCCGGTGATGAGGTGATTGCATTTGAACTGCCAAGTCGGGATTGATCACATTACAGATTCTCCGTTGGATTTTGTCAAGGACACCTAGTTGGATAGCAGGAGCACCTGACCAGATATGGCAGCAGTATTCAATTAGTCTGAAAAGCGTCATCCACTCATTATTTTCTGTATCATAGATTTTGAAATCACATAAATCTGTTCGGGAGAATAAGAAATATCCTTACAATGCTTTATTAAGATGCATGCAACTGAACTCCTTGACGTCATTTAATCTCAATTAATTATTGGCAAAAGGGTGAGTTGTTATACTTAAAGAAATATATTATATATTCGATTTGAGGTAAATGGATTTGAAAATTACCGATTCTTTACTGAGAAGTCTCCGAACTTTTGTATATCACATTTGAGGCAATCATTACTCGGTTTTTATCGGATTTAATGCTATTTTGTTAATTAACGATATGCTTTGAAATCGGCAGCACAATTTATTGCTTTGCCATTCCAAAATTTTTCTGCAGTTAAGTTTAAACTCTCATACACTGAGTTTGAATCATGACAAAATAAAATGGTTTATTTTGTTGGTTTCGACTGTTTTACAAAATCTAACAACTCCAACTACTGGATATTAGTAGTTTTGTCCAGCAAGCAACAACCTTAGTTCAATGATTAAGGGAAAAAAAACATAGCATCATCACCGGATATAAAACAATAGAATTCAAAGAAATTGTATCAAACTACCATTCGTCACTGTATGAATTGTTCTCTTATTAATTTAATAACAACGCAATAAAGTTCACAATGACTCGAAGAACTATACTTGCATTACTTCTTTTATAAATATGATTAGATTGTTGAAACTCTGGGGGCTTAATGGAGGAAGTTTATTCTCAGGATATAGTCTGTGTACAGACAATCTGTGTTAGAATAGAAATGAAGCGATAATTACACCACATTAGACTCTTCTTTGTGTATGATCTATCTATCTATCTATCTATCTATCTATCTATCTATCTATCTATCTATCTAAGTTTATATAAATGTATGTCAGAATATTTCATAGTCAATTTACATCTGCTTATCTATATTCTTATTCATCTATGTCAATATATTTCATAGCCAATTTCCATATCTATCTATCTATCTATCTATCTATCTATCTATCTATCTATGCGAGATATCTTCATTGAAATATATTTCATTGAATAATATAGATATATGATAATAATAATCCTTATAATTTTCTAATCAGTTTGTGGATTTTAAGGTGAAATTAAAGAAATTTTCTACCCAATTACTTTCGATGTTTTCCAAGATCATCTTCAGGGTTAAATTACAAAGACAAATTTATTGTATTTATGATAGCGTCTACATTTTTGTTGTGATGGTGTTTGATTTGTGTTTTTAAACACTATTGAACATGCCCTATTACAATTATTTTAATGTAATATTCTGACCTAAAATTCTAGCATTTTCCTTGATAAAATCTATAAAATTCTATCGTGTGAATGACTGATGGCCTGACAAAATTTCCTTAGCTTTTTGGATAATATTCCTTAATTATTAAAACAAATGAACATTTTTCATTTTTGAATGTCTTAGGATCACATATTTCCAAAATTATCCTGTTCAAATTATACATTACTAGTTTAAAAAAATAAACTATACTTTTTCCCCATCATTTTTGTTAATGTTTCATGTTTTTTTTCGATAAACAATCTTTCGTTTAAATCTGTGTAAGATTCTAGATGTAAATAAAATATTTTTCTGCACATTGGAGAAACAAAGAAGAAATCAACATTGTTACTTTTCCGTATCATGAATGTATCAAGAATTTTGACTCAAGAGACAAACGCTGTTCTAAAATCTTTTTTTTTTAATTTTTCAGAGGAAAAACAGACAATTTTGCAAGTTAATAAACACTTTCAATGCATGTTTGAATTATTTTTATATTATTTAGATTAATAATTCTACCATTTTCGTTTCTCTTAATAAGTATAAAAGCGAACTTTTGCCAAGAAACAAGGACAAAATTTTACGTGTGTCTTTGTGCTTTCGTCATTGCGCTATCACATTGAAATTTAAAATCACTTCGAGGCCAAACATTACAGGAAATTAAACAGATGAGACGTCATCTATGAGAAAGCATTCATGTTTATAAAGCACAGATCCCAACCAATTTCTCACCTTTGTACTGTACAGCTAATATAAATTCTATTCAAGCAATAACCGAGAAAAACTTGAATACGACAATCTAATATAACGATTACATGAAAATCAGTTTATTGTTCTATAAAACAGTGACTCCTATCTCGTAAAATTCCTTTTCTTGATATCAAAAGCAGCACTTTTTTTGTATCGAGATTATAAAAATGATTTCATTAATATATATATAATGTTACTGAAACTATTTCATGATGAAGAGAGAAACGTAAAAGAAACACTTATTTTATAAACATCGTAGTGGCAGATAAAATTAACTACAAAATATGTGAGAAGCAACTCTTGTGTAACTATAAGCATTGTTTACACATTCTCTTTTAACCGGAGAGACCCCATCTGTAACTGAGACGAAGAAAGACATTCACAATAAACTTTATGATAGTGTAATGTTACATTATTAACGTCTTATAAGAATGCGAAATTTATTCATTGTTTAGTTAATTCTGAATGAATATAGGCAAGAGGGTGTTTTTTTTGCGAATTCTCGTTGAATTTTGAACTTCACAAGAGGATATTATAAACTTTTTTCTCTAGATTGGAGCGTTTACATACCTTTCTGTAATTTGTCTGACTTTTGCGTGCATATCATCATTTAATCTATGTCTTCTTATATATATATATATATATATATATATATATATATATATATATATATATATAACAGAACAGCGATTGAAATTATTTGAGATCCAATTCTACATATGATAGATATGAGGTTACCTTTTAGATCAAGAACTTGATTCATCTATTTATTTCAATGTTCCGAGGCAACACTTATCGTAAAGCTTCATTTGGTATAACTAAGAGTGAGGCCAGTATATATTAGGTCAATATAGGTCAACTCAAAGTTAATATTCATGATTGAAAATAAATTACAGTGAAGTCTTTAGTATTTGCTAATTTCAATCATATACTGCAGTTTTAATATATGCCTTTAACACATTTCTTACATTTTTTTTAAAAGAATTAACACTTAACAATTAAAACAGACTTCAAAAAATCCAATTATTTAAATATTTCAGAGAATATTTTGAAGCAGTAGTTTTAGGGTTCATTTACTGAACGACCCCTACTTATTCCGATATTAATAGGTTATTAGCAACTTGTATAAAGATATCTTCATCCCAAGAGCCACAATTTTCTTAAGTAGATTAATTATTCGATTGCTACAATATTGCTTCTTCAATATTAACTTATTCATATTTACTACATATCCCCATAACTCTTATAACTGACCTCCGCTTGCTCTTATCATACAAAAACAACAAACATTACAGCTCTGAATTAAGTGCCTCTTGGGCATTGTGTTGGTTGATAAATTATTCAAAATATTAATATCTTGAAAGGTTTTGTTTTGTTAAATCGTACGAATAGCAAAGAATATTCCATGAAGTATCGTTTAAGAAGAAATTGATATCGGCTGCAGCCAATTTGGTGCTTATTTATAAGCCAGACAAAATGATTTTAAAGAGAATATGTCAAATAACACTGGCATTTTAGAGAAGGCAATTGATGGTCGAAAACCATCACTATCTACCGCTGTCAAAAACCAATATAACATGACAAGACTCTGTAATTAAAGCATAATGAACCAATAAAATATCCACCGGAGATGACGGGTCTTACCCGTCCGACCTACGATCTACGTATTTCTAAGTGGAAAATTAATAATGTTGACATTGTACATCCTGAACTTAGAAAATTACAACGTAGACTGGAGCTTGTGAATTTGGTCTATTTCCAGCTTAGTGAAACATAATATTTTTATTCATTTTACACCAAGCAAGGCAATAAAGTTACTAAATTGCAAGAGATTCTAAGGGAATATGAGAAAAAGAAAAAATAGAAACAAAAACAAAAACAAAATTACTAACGAGACAGAAGAATAAAAGAACGTAAATTAAAAAAAACAGAAGATAACATTTGACATTGCATTTCAATTTTTGAAGTTCAAAGTTGACAGGAAAGCAAGAAGCCAAAAGAGAGTTTCACAAGTGAGAAGAGCGAGCGCAGAAGCGTTTAGCATAAGACTTACCTTCACATCTTTTAATTGTGTTTGAAAATGATGGGATTTAGCTGCCAATCTAGTCAGTTAAGTGCCATATGTTTTCCTGCAGTAGATTGCCATTAATTTATGCAATAGACTGGTTGCTAATCAAGATTATAGAACCTAATATTTTCTGCTATTTAACCCATAGATGAAGAGAGAAAAGACGAATTAATACATTTCCCAAGAGTATTGGTACGTAAGTGAATGCAACGAATTCAACTAGAATTCGAACTCGGCTTTCCTATTTCTCGATCCGAGCCAATATCTACTGCACCACAACGCCAATTAGGTACTGAGATTAAATTATTAAAATTGGGGCATCAAAGAGTAAATCGCATCAGAACAAGTTCCTACAAAATATTTTGGAGTCGCAGACCAAATTATCGCCCGGTTCAGTCTGCATTGTCCTTCTAAGAGAAAATTCTCTCAGCTTTGGAAGGGATTTAACAAATGTTAAAAATACAAGAAGGTTTTTGAGATAGAGAATGCCTGCATTGAAGCTATCAAAGGGAATTAACTGAGATAACCAAATGATAAAGTATGTTGTTGACAATATAAAAAAGAGTGATGAACAAGAGCAAAAATAGATTTCAAGTACTTGTTCCCCTCGAGAGGAATGCAAACCTTTGCCAGACACAATGAACCAACCGTTTCTAACTAACACTCAGATGTTTAAACAATTTTAGAGAAGTCAAGACTGGGGAAAAAAGTGAAATTTCGGAAACTGAGATTTATCAACATAACTCCAAGGCAACATTCTTTCAATGAAGTAAATATTTTAAAATATTATTACTGAACAAAGAAATACATAAAAACTAAATTTTATAAAGTAATTTCGGCAAATGCATTTAAGATGATGATCGATGGACGAGTTGATATACCAAATAATTGATCATATTCGAGGCTGAGGTGCTTGTGGCTACAAGATAGTTGACGGTGTAATATCATGAGATGGAATTAATGGGGCAAACTATTAATGGGCCTTTTAAATTTGAGAAATTATTGTTAACTACTATGATGCTATGGATAATTTTATTGATGTTATAAATCCCAACCTTACATTTTAAAGCTAAATTTAAATTTGTGAACAACAATATTTTTTCACGTATTAAATCTTACGAGTAAGTTTCTTCTGCGAAACAAGTTTTACAAAAAACAATATGATCACCATGAAGACAGTCTGTATTCTAAAGAAAATCTTCTGTTAATGGTGGGGATACAATTACATGGATGTGAGAAAGAATATTACCTCTAAAAACCGCCATTTCGGAAACTGTGTCGGCTGAAGTTAAAAACTTCATAGAATCTATCGGTAATCGATTTCAGACTGTGATTGAAAAGTAGGGTCAATCGATTAACATGTGAATGTTCTAAAGACTCATCATATGTTTTTGTGTTTTTTCTACTGTAGGTGTTGATTAATTTTAGACAATTTAGTTACCCGGTTGCTGAATTAAAAAATTACTCTCTTCTTTTGCTTAAAACTTCAAGCGGAAGCTAATAGAATAACTCAAGTAATTTAAACGAAAGTTGTTGACATTACATTTAATGTTTATCGGCTCGAAAGTTGGAATCACTGAGCCGATTTCATGTTCCACTCGTGCCTGTTGCGTTAAGTTTTTATTTATGCATTTATATTCTTAATACTAGATTTCATTACTTCGGTTGAAACTAGCATATGAAAAGGACAACTCAGAGTTCACAGTTTTCTAGGAGATAGCAACAAAATGCAAATTTCAATTTAGAGTCTGTAAAGAAAAATAAAACTTTTGCAAGTACTTGAAAGGAATAGAATTGAAAATACTTATATTATCTTAAAAATATTATCGACACTTGCTTTATAAATCTATTTCAAAGAAACTATAAATAATAATCTGTATCTTAAAGGACTTATTAACTTTTGTTTGTATTAGATATAATTATGTTTTGCCAAATATTTACGACAATTACAGGATAATTTTATTAGTCATAATTTTGATAATTTGCTGTTCCAGATAGGAGCTATTCAATTTGTTTGCTTTTAGTAAAGATTAATGATTTTTGCTGGAAGCATTTCCGACACTTAATCTGAAATTTATTTAAAAAGTTTAATAAAATGTTTCTTATAAAGTTCTATTTAACTCTTCGAAGATATTTTGCTTTCTAGAAAAGTTTCCAATAGTAACTTGTCAAATCTAAGTAAATACTTAAATTTTACGCTAATTATAAAAATGCAAATTTTATTTAATAAATTTCTATAATAGAGAATGATTTTCTTTTGAAATATTTTCAAACATTTACTTGAAGAAATTGTTTGCGTAGTTTGCATAATAAACTTCTTATGATGAGGAAGATTAGATTAAATTTTAATTTTTTTATCAATTTCTTCGCAGATAAAATGAGAAAATTACGAAAATCTTATAATTTGTTATTTCTAGCTTGCATTCCCCTTGACTGAGTTGGGTTAATACGAAAGATTTATAATCTTTTGAAACACATATAAGAAAAATAGTTAAATTAATAAAAATATTGATCTAGATGTTAATATTAGCCGTTTATTTATAATTAAATATTTTGTCTTTATTCACCTAATATCCAGTCCTGGTTTTGCTTAAAACTTTTAAAATCCTTTTCGTTTAAAAGCCTTTTCCGAAACAGGTTTCCCAAGGTTAGTAGCCGTTATCAGTCATTGCGGTATTGATGGGGCTTTCCTTCCTAACCTGGAATTTGAAGATGCAGTATGCTAGCATTTTGAGTAAATGTTATATGTACTATCCGTTTTAGTTGTTGCTGCCTTGATGTGATGAGTTTTTTGCTATTTGTACAGTTCTCTCTTTGGGATTATGCAGCGCTAGTCCATAATGTTCAAAGAAATATGAACTTTTACAAAGAACATTAAGTTTTACTTTGACAAAACATTTCTTCGCCGGTAATCTTAGGGAGCAGTAGTATTCAGTTGACAGTTTAGATATTCCTGAACTGGACTGGCATTATTGATGACATCCGTCTGAGAGTTTTCATCTAATGCGACGCTATTTAATACATGAACCGAAATTTTTGGTAGATGAAGTTTTTTATCAATTTGATGTTTTAGGGAAACTTCCCCTGGAATAATTTATAATACGTTCATTGTTCTTCTCTTCTGTAGTTATATGTTTGAATTGTGTTTATATGTGCAATTACTACCCACTCAATTTTATGACGGAGTCAGTGTCCTTACTCTCATTACTTTCAGCCCAATTCGTGAATCAAGTTTCTGTTTTTAAAATATTTATCTTTAATCCTAGAGGACATTGATAGAGTATGCAAATGTTCTGTTCAAGATTATCCTATTTTAATTATGAATACATATATCATCGGAGGGAAAGAAAGATTGTTGTATTCTATTGATAAACTCGTTTGAGATGTGACATGGAATCTTTAAATGGACAGGGAACGCTTCATCATATACACGTTTTTAAATATGTTATGCATAGTCTAAAAAGCGATTAAAAAGACTGGGACACTGAGTAACTACTTATATTCCTGATGAGGTTAGAAATGTTTCTGGTACGGGGCCAGTGCTAGAGAATCTGTGAGATTTTGTAGAGCGATAAAGTCTGTTAATTGCATCAATGCATTTAGTGGATTAAGAGATTGTGAGGCATTTTCAATTTCATGAGATATTGCTGTGATATCGACAAAGCCGGTATACCGTTTACTATTAGAGAGGTAAGTAATTCTTTGAAGATGTCTGATTAAAATTATACCATTTTCACTTCAATTACCAGAAGCAAAATCAAACTGCATAATTAGGAGTTGACTTGCATAAAAAGAAGACATGCAAGTTAAAATAATGTCAGTTAATTCTTTCTCCATAATGGATACAATCAAAATATCAATGTAATGGTTGCAGTCTTGAAATGTAAGTTAGTTGTTTTCATTTTTGCTTCCCTTAACAGAACGAGAAACCAAGTCCGATATGAATTTCAAAAACCAGGAAAGCCTTGTTAATACAATGTCTATTAATAATCTCGCAGTCATGGATCCAATCGAAATATCGATGTAAGTGTTGCAGATTGGAGGTTACCGTTATGTTTTGCTTGTTGCTTCCTTTACTGGAACAAAAATTAAGCTGCCTCATGAGGAGTTGGCTGTCATAAAACAATGAGAACCTAGTTAATGTAACGTCCATTAATACTTTCGCCAAGATGAATGTAAACACAATATTTATGTAAGTTGCAGTCTTGAAGGTTGACTTCATTCTTGTTTGCCTTTCCTCAGCAGAAGGAAAACAAAACATAGTCATGAGATGTTGACTTTCATACAACAATGAGAGCCTAGGTAATAAAATATAAATTATTACCATTGCCGTGATGGATCCAATGGAAATATCTATGTAAGTGTTGCAGTCTTAGGGTTTCATTTATGTTTTCATTTTCGCTTTCCTTAACAGAACGAACATCAAACTGGGTCGTAAGATAAAGAATTTAATAAAAAAATAAAAGAATAGATGAATAATGTTCATTAATAATTTCGCCATGATGGATTCAATCGAAATATCCATGCAAGTGTTGCAATATTGAGGGTTACATTTATATTTTCCGTTTTCCTTCGTTTATTAGATCGAAAATTAAACAACGTCATGAGGAGTAAACTTTAATAAAACGATGAAAGACAAGATAATTTAATGTCCAATAATAATTTCACCGTGGTTCATCCAATCGAAATATTTACTTATGAGTTGTAGTCTTCAAGGATACCTATATGTTTTCAAATGTTCTTATCTTACCAGAACGAAAATTAAACTGCGTTATGAGGTGTTGACATTCATTAAACGATGAAAGCCTAGATAATATAATTTCCATTAATATTCGCCAGATTGAATCCAATCAAAATGTCTATGTAATTGTTGCTGGGTTAAAGGTTACCTTTCTGATTTCATTTTTGTTTACCTTACCAGAACGAAAATCAAACTGTTTCATGAGAAGTTGACTTTCATAAAAATAAGAGGGCCTAATTAATATAATACCCGTTAATACATTGGCCATGAGGGATCCAATCGAAATATCTATGTAAGTGTTGAAAACTTGTAGCTCATCATTATGTTTTCATTTTTTGTTTTCCTAACTTTCATAAAACAAATGAGAACCTAGTTAATATAATTTTTATTAACGCTTTCGCCATGATGGTCCCAAACGAAAGATATCTATAAGTGATGCAGTTTTGAAATTTATCTTTTTGTTTTTATTTCTTATTTACTTACCGGAACGAAAATGAAAACTGTGCCATAAGAAGTTGAATTTCATACAACGATGAGAGCCGAGGTAATATTATGTCCATTAATGCATTTGCCGTGATGGCTCCAGTGGAAATATCTGTGTCAGTGTTGCAGTCTTGATATTTTCATTTGTTTTCATTTCTGATTCCCTTGCCAGAACGAAAAGTAATCTGGGCTATAAAAAGAAGACTTTCATAAAAAGATGAAACCTAAATAAATAGTGTCAATTAATAATTTCAACCATGATGGCTCTAATCTAAATATCTCTGTGAGTGTTGCAGTCTTGAAGTTTATGTTAATATTTCTTATTTTTGCTTCACTTAACATAACGAAAACCCAACTGCGTAATGAGCAGTAGACATTTAGAAAAGTATGAAAGCCTAGATGAATAATATGCATTAATTATTTCGCCATGATGGATAAATTCAAAATGTCTATGTAAGTGTGGCATTTGATGAGCTTAATTTAATGTTTTCGCTTGTGTTTTGCTTATCTGAAGGGATACAAAAGTGCCACATGAAGAGTTTAATTTCATAACACGAGAAAAGCCTAGTTAATATAGTGATTATTAATACTTTCGCAATGCTGTATCCAACCGAAATATATAGGTATGTGTTGCAGTCTTAAAGGTTAGCTTTAAATTCTCAATTTTGATTCTCTTAACGGAACGGAAAACAAATTGCGTCATGAGGAGTTGACTTTCATAGAACGAAGAAAATCTAGTTATTATAATATTTATTAATACTTTCGACATGATGGATCAGATCGGTATATTTGTTCAAGTGTTGCAGTCTTTAAAAGTACTTTATGATTTCCTTTTGCTACCCTTTCTAGATCGAACATTAAACTGCGTCATGTGAAGTAGACATTCAAAAAACGACGAGAGCCTTGTAAATAAAATGCGGAGTAATACTTTCGCCATGATGGATCCAATGGAAATATCCATGTAAGTGTTGAAGTCTTTAAGTTTATCTTTATGTTTTTATTTTTCTTTCCTTTATCAGATCAAAAACCAAGCTGCTTTATGAGAAGTAGACTTTAATAGAAATGAGGAAAGTCTAGTTAATATAATGTTCGTTAAAACTTTCGACATGATAGATAAAATCAAAATGTTTATTTACGTTATGGTCTTGGAGGTTAGCTTTATATTTTCTTTTTTGCTTCCCTTAGCAAAACAAAACCAAAGTCATGAGAAGTCGACTTTTATACAATTATGACAGCCTAGGTAATATAATGTTCATTAATATTTTTGCCATGGTGGATCCAATCGAAATATCTATGTAAATCCCGAAGTCTTGAAGTGTTATTTAAAAGTTTTAATTTCAATTTTGCTTCCTTTACCAGAACGAAAACGAAGGTGCGATATGTGGAGTTGAATTTCATAGAACGAGGAATTTTTTTAATATAGCTTCTTTTAATACTTTTCCCTTGATCCATCCAATCGAAATATCTATGTAGATATTGCAGTCTTGAAGTTGTTTGCATTTTTGTTTCCCTTAGCAGAACAAAAATCAAACTGGGTTATGAGAAGGTGACTTTCATAAAACGGTGAGAGCCTTGTTAATATAATCTCCATTAATACATTCGCCATCATGGATCCAAATATCTATGTAAGTGTTCCAGTCTTGAGGAATTACCTTTATATTTTCAGAGAAAATTAAACTGCATCATGAGAAGTCCATTTTCATAAAACAATGAAAGCCTAAATAAATATTTAATATAGTTTTCATTAATACTTTATCCATTATAGATCTAATCGAAATATATATGTAACTGTTGCAGTCTTCATATATACATTTTTAAAAAATTAGGGGGCGGAGGTTAGATTTACAGTGTCAGTTATTATTGGAGTCTGTCTTTTATCCCAGACGATAAGATGACCTTGGCCTAAAAAAAATCATGTCAGCATTTTCTATTAGTTTAAACAGTAATAATAATAATATCTTCATTTTGTACGTACAAATTTTTTATTGTTTTGGTTATGTTTATAATATTTTTATCGTGTATGACAAGAATCTTACAAAAAACAGGGATAAGTTTGAATTATTATTCTTAACGATACCAATAATACCATTTCATAAAACGTAATAATAATAATAATAATAATAATAATAATAATAATAATAAAGAGTTGGGCAATATTTACATTGGGCAATATGCAAACATTATGGAAAAGCTGTAAACAAACACTGGTATGAACATCACCCAGAACCGGTTACAGAAATAGAAGATGTAACCATTCTATGGGATTATACCATCTACACAGACAGAAAAATTGAAGCAAACAGGCCAGACATTATTGTTAAAAAGCAGAAGGAGAAAACTTGTCTGTTAATTGATATGGCTTGTCCAGCGGATTGTAACATAGCAATCAAGGAATTTGAAAAACTGTCAAAATATAAAGACCTGGAAATTGAAATAGAAAAAATGTGGAAATTGAAAACAAGAGTTGTGCCAGTGATAGTAGGTGCACTTGGAATGATAAAAAATGGAACAAAACAACACATTGAAAGAATCTCTGGAAACCCCTGCTTAAGAGATATACAAAAAATTGTCTTATTAAGTACAGCCCACACACTAAGGAAAACTTTATCTATGTAATGCTAGGGATGATAGGGAAGATAGAAAAACATGAAATGGAGCCATAACAAACGCCACGACCTGCCTTAGGTCTCCCCGCAGACTTGGTTGGTAGTGAGACCAAAGCAGAAATCGAAATATGATGAAAAATGACACAATAATAATAATAATAATAATAATAATAATAATAATAATAATAATAACGTACATAGAAACAACAGAGGACTGGATGATACAATGACTTTCATAAACAATGTACAATGACATTCATATACAATGACTTTCATAAACAACATGCAAACAGAAAGGAAAAATATTCAATAATAAAAGAAGGTAGTAAATACAAACAAGATTTACATTTAGTAGATTCTGCAGAAAAGCAAAACAAAAGCCTAGAACCAATTATTGCTGCAAAAAATATGAACATGAAATTCGCGGATAAAGCTCCTGAACAGATAAAACAACGCTGGCAAGACAAACCTCTGCATGGCTAATATCCAGAACGTGCTAATAAATCCAATGTTGATAAAGTTAATACTCTTCGATGGCTACATGCATCTGGATTAAAGTCTGAGATAGCGCTAGACTAAAGTCTTTTCGCTAGGAACTTTCAGGCAAATATTATACATAATAATGTGGATGCAAAATGCAAGTTCTGTGATAAATACTGAGAAACAATGAACCATCTAATCTCAGAATGTTCTGTACTTATTCCAAATGAATATAAAAATCGTCACGATAGTGAGGGGCAATATTTACATTGGACAATGTGCAAACACTATGGAAAATATGTAAACTAACACTGGTATGAACATCACCCAGCACCGGTTACAGAAATAGAGGATACCACTATTTTATTGGATTACACAATCTAAACAGACAGAAAAATTGAAGCAAATAGGCCGGACATTATTGTTACAAACCAGAAAGAAAAAATACTTATTAATTGGTATTGCTTGTCCAGCGGATTGTAGCATTGCAACCAAGGAATTCGAAAACTGTCAAAATATAAAGATCTGGAAACTCAAATAGAAAAAATGATAAAATTGGAAACAAAAATCGTGTCAGTGATTGTAGGTGCACTTGGAATGATAAAAAATGGAACAAAACAACTCATTGAAAGAATCTCTGGGAACCCCAGCTTAAGAGATATACAAAAAATTGTCTTGTTAAGTACAGGTCACACACTAAAGAGAACTTTGTTTATGTAACTCTAGGCATGTTAGAGGAGATAGAAAAAACATGAAATGGAATCATAACAACACACCACTACCTGCCATAGGTCTTCTCGCAGACTTGGTAGGTAGTGCGACCATAGCAGAAATCGAAATAGGATGAAAAATGAGACAATAATAATAATAAGATAAACATGATAACAATCACTGATAAAAATTACGATAATAAAGAAATTTAACTAAAGAAAAAATTACAGGATATAAAGACTTTAACAAGTTTTTTAGTTTCTTTTTCGAATCAAACGTTTAAGTTCAACTTCCATTTTGTTATGAAATTCTATATTTATTTTTCTGTCTGCAATTTAAAATGAGTTCATTTCTCTGGTTTAATAGTTCACTGGAATTTTTATATTTGTTTATGACAATTTTTTTCTCCAAGAATAGATTGCATATGTCCCTCAAGTCGTTGGCAGTTTGTGCATGCCCGATGATATATACCGGCACACACACACACACACACACACACACACACACACACACACACACACATATATATATATATATATATATATATAAAGATAAAATGTAGACAATTGTAGAAGACGGCTTTCGTAAGTTCCATTTTAATTTTCAGATCAGAATGAAATACCAAGCTGTGTGAAATGAAAATACTTTGCTATAGTTTTAGAACAACAGAATCAATAAATTATATTATCTTATCAAATCCGTCAACTAGGAGCCATTATATATATTTACAAATTTCATTTACTAATGTTCCTGTCCATGAAACGACTGATATCATTATACCTGATGTGTATAGTTATACTACTCTCCCATCAATCAACTATTAAAAAAAAAATCTGTCATTAGCATTCACTACTCAAGTACATTTTCATGATCCCGTGATAATATTTATACTCAAATACATGATATTGCGATGGGATCTTTTTAAGTCCTTTTTTATCTAATTGTTATAGGACCCATTTAGAAAACAAAATACTTAATGGCAGTAATAAGCCCATATAATGTAAATTACATAGATTACATTATTGTTTAGCTAAAAATATCCATAAAATATCGATACAAATACACAATTTAAAAATAATTTTGACAGTCACTCTGTCCTGATATTTACATTAGAACTTCTTATTGAAAATAAAATTCTATTCCTTGATGTATTTATTGATTCCAACACACATAAATTAAGTACACCCCTATAAAAGCAACTATCGAGCATTAATTCGTGTATTCTTCATTCTTAAAATAAATGCCCCTAAAAAACTTAATCCAACACAAATTATATCTTTTTCCAAAGATATTTTCTATAAAAGAATTACATAACATGAAACAAATGCTTGAAAACAATAGATTTCTTAATTCTGTCATTCATCAACAAATTAAAATGTACCTCAATATACTTAATAATACCACTAACAAAATTGATAATATTAATAACACTAGGGTACGTCAAAATAAACATAAAACTATTAGCTTATACTATTGTAATTAAATGCACAATAATTAAAATATAAAGCAACAATCAAATAATAGTTAGAAATAATAGTTAAAAATTCATTAAAAATAATAAATAAAAATGATAAAGACATAAAATGCAGAGGTTTTACATATTAGAAAGATCAGTCGATTACGCTTACATGGTTTCAGTATTGTCACTAGTTTCCTAAGATTTGTACCAAACTTGATAACTGTGAGCGGAAGTTAATGTTAAAAAAAGAAAACAATGACAAAATCCGGATGTGATTCGTACAAACACAGATGAAAGAATCTACAATACTGTTTGCTAATCTTGACTAACTTCTTTGTTTTCAACTTCCTGAAAGGTTATTGTGTTTAAGATCTCGAATAGGTCGTTCTCGAAGTTAAAAATCTTGACTATTAAAGGAACGGTTTTTAGGTTTTTAAATCCGAATGTGTCTATTATCTGAAACACCATGGCCTTTAAGGAAGAAATGTGCCTTCCATCTCATCCTTCGTATTAGGTCTTCAGTCTTTAGAACCAGCTTTTGAAATCATTTCTGTTTGTTTGGAATAGGAATATTTTTCAGCAAAATGTCGAAATTTACTTTATCCATGTTTATCTCAATGGTAAAAGGGCTCAACGTCATGTAGGTGCAGGTTATCCCAGTGAATAAGGAACGGAGAAAAACATTTTGACAACGTTTAAAACATTAATTTAAAACAGTGCTCGATATATAATATATAGAGCTGTGAATATTTATTATATATTATATTTTAGAACATGTACATTTGTTTTTATATATCCACTACAAATCGTACTTTTGTTTCGACATTGAAACTACAATGTCGCATCAGGTGATGTGTACAGGAATGGAAAGCCTCTTTTCTTATATTTGGTGAGTTGTGTGTGGGATGTTGGTGGGGGTTAGTGATAAGGGAATAAGTCTTGTGAAATGTCCGTTTGAACTTTGAAGAAAGTGGTGTGGGTAAGGAATATAGTTGATTAATGAGTGTCTGGGAATTTTGTAGACAGATTTAACATTAGCTGTTAGAATATAAGTTTTTATTATTTTGCGACTAGATTTTATCCTTTGGATTTCTTAGAGCAGATAAGTAAGAAGGTGTAAGGGGTGGGGGATTGGGATTGCACTTACCGCTTATTTGTACAACTATAGAATATTTTTGTATTTAAGCATAGTTTTTATAATTAATCTAATTTCTATATTTAGGAAATCGATCTTTTCTATTAAATTTTAAATGTTAAATTAGATCCCAGTTTGTGGTGTGTAATAGGTAAAATTTAATGTAAGAGGTAAAATATGATGTTAGTATTTAAAGTAATAGGTAAGTAGGTAATGGGTGCGTAATAGGTAGAATTTAATGTAGGAGGTAAGATTTAATGTTGTATTCAAGGTAATAGGTAAATAGGTAATATGTATGTTTGTATTTTAGGTAATATTTAAAATTGAATGTTTTTATAATTAATCTAATTTTGTATATTTAAACTTTATTTTGAATTTCAAAAATCGATTTTTTCTATAAAATTTTTAATTTTTAAAAAATTTTAAATTAGATCAAATTGTTACTACTATGAAGTTGTATCATTTGTCAGTGGTCCTAGCTCTGGCTTTTGTAGTATTTTTAGCATGATTAAGGTTAGTTCTTTAATGTGCTTGCAGTTTATTGTGGTTTCATGGCTCTAGTTTAAAAACTTGTTGCTATTCATATATTTAATGATTTCAATTTTTTCTTGAAGACAAACGAAACACAGTTCCTTTATTAATTTTGCTGTTCTTGCTTGTTTAATGATTTTCCATTTAACTTTAGGTGTTTTGTTTTCATCTTTTAACTTCAAAAAGTATTTGGAGAGAGACGTCATGAATACTTTCAAAAGCTGGTTCTAAAGACTGAAGACTTAATACTAATGATGAGATGGAAGGCACATTTCTTCATTAAAGGCCATGATGTTTCAGATAATAAGGATGCATGCGGATTTAAAAAAAAACAAAAAAACCGCACCTCTCATAGACAAGTTTTTTAACTGCGAGAACGACTTATTCGAGATCTTAAAAAAAGTCACACTTCACAAGCATTAAAACAAATTTCTAAATCATTTGGGCACACTAGTTAGTAACATCAACGAATCTAATAAGATATTTGTCAAATCGGATAAAACATCAAATTTCTATAAGATGGACCCCAATGAGCACAAAGACCTGATAAAGAAAAAATTAACAAAAGACTACAGGAGATTTAACACGGAGCACCAAAACCACACAGATAGAATCATTCACTCAGACAAACAAATTACGGATAAACTGAAAATAAGCGACAGAGTCCCCAAAATGGCAACAAAAGAGGCGTACTTACGTTTAAAAGATCATAAGCCGGAATTCTACCGAAAAATATGTACTAGAATAATAAAACCTACAAAATCGGAAATCGGTAAAAATTAGTAAAGTAATATTAGAAAGAGTCAACCAATAAATAAAGAAAAAATTAAACTCATGCAATGGAGAGGTACAATGAATATAATCAAATGGTTCGAAAACGTAGTGGAAAAATAATGCCACTTACCTACAATTTGACATCGTGGATTTTTACCCATCGATATATGAGGGCCATTTCACTCTTGCCCTGGAATTTGCGTAATTCTATTCGGATATCTCAAAAGATGAAATCAAAATAATTTTGAACTGTAAAAAATCAGTTCTCATTCAGAGCAACGAACAGTGGACAAAAATTTCAAGGATAATTTTGATTTATCTATGGGAGCCCTAGATTCTGCAGAATCTTTGGATCTAGTCGGATTATTTCTATTGTACAACATTACGGCGTATAAAGGAATTGACACTTACAATATAGGACTCTATAGAGATGACGGACTCATGATAATAAATAAATCTACTGAAGGTAAGGTTGATAAAACTAGAAAATTAATCCATAAAGTCTTTAAATCCTTTGGTCTTAACGTAGTAATCAAGCAAGTTTCATATTTAAATCTATTAAATCTATTAAAAAGAATCGTATTTCTTTTTTGCAGAAGAGAAAATGTCAGACACCATATTTACATGTTTATATCTACAACCTCTTCGATTTCACTTGAAAATTTAGCATATGGTGCCGCAGTGTTTTGATAGGGAAGGGTTTCCCGTCTCGGTAAGCCTCCTTTGTTGCTTTAATTTAAGCAGCATTAAAAAGAAATTATCTTCTATTCAATATTAGTGGCTCCGAGATGCAATGTCTATTCAGTAGATAGCAGATTTGTGTTAAATTTTGCGCGTGATTGTAGAAAACAATCATTGCAGTTGACACCAATGTTCCTTTCGTAATTAATCAGAACAACTAAATCAGATTCTTTTTCCTAACTTCTACTCCCTTAAGAACACGAGGGAATCAGTGAAACTACATAAACATTGGTTCAGAAGTTTGGTTTCCATAATGAAAAATATTTATAAAAAGTTCCATACGCCATGTTTTCTGTAATTTCAATTGGGATATAGTTAAAACTCCTTTCGCATAACATGGACTTTTCTCTATTTTGTTATGTAGAAATTGTTATCACTTAAACTTTTCATTCATTTAACATACGTACGAAAACCTTAAGCGTATTTACTTATCAATTATATATATGCAAACGTGCTCAAAAAACTCCACAATCAGTCAAAGAAAATGACATTAGTTGAAACATTAAAATATTATCCTGTGACAAATAAGTATGAATATATGTTCCCAAGTTTATAGATATTTTAATTGAAACTGAACCAATCAAACTGTAATATGATTTTAGTCTAGTATTTTGTATCAGCACCTACACAAGGCTAGATACCTTTTATTTACTAACTGACTTGACAAACAATCCTGTAATTATAATGCTATAAAACATTGTGTCGCTGTTCGCAGAGGTGCACCTTTGCAAATAACAAGTAGGTTGCTGAGATGTAATTATATTACTCTTGATATTGTTAACATTTTCAAAATTTTATGAAAATTGATTTTATTATTTTTAGATAATTTTTGCCGTGTGTCTTTGTTTTCGATGAGTCTCTTGTATATTGAAATCAGAATGTTTTTATATTCTTTTAAAACGTCCTGACAGAACTATAGTCCCAATGGATGTAGGGACAACCGTCTGGATAGAAAAGTGTTAGTATAATTATCGACGAAAGAATACATGACTTGTTTCCAGGAATACATTTCCTGATAGGGAATCAGAGTTTATAAATAATGCACAGCTTGCGTCACGAGAGAGTGATTTCTAAAAAGAAATTGGGCTGTTTAAAATTTTTCGAAGTGAATAATTAATTTAATCTTAGTGATGTGGACCAAAAGTGGGGGCCACGGAAGGAAAACACGGAACAGGGGTTAAAGGTAAAGAAAGATATATTAAACAGAAAGGTTACAAAGAATAGTGTAAGCGTAAGCGGAGCTTATTATTCAGTGGTGTCCGAAATTGGTAGTCGTACGCGACTGCGCACTACTAGTGAATGCAGAGAGATGACATTGACAAAGGTAGCACTTCTGGTGTTACTACACTATTTAATAAACCTTCCTACTTAAGGCGAAATGTGACACAAGATCATTTTTATGTTGGTCTTCCGGGCCATACAGCCAGGCCAAAAATATCCCTCTATCTTTCCCAAAAGCTGACACCACCCTTCAGCGGAGCCACGACTGGGTTAGTGCTCTCTTCCCGAAGGTAGAGAGATGACAGTGACAAAGGTAGCACTTCTGATGCTACTTCTCACATAATACTACCACTCACATAGTAATATCGTAATGGAAGTGTTCCATGATGTAGATAAGTATGGGTCCCAAAATACTTAGTATATTTGACAGGAGCATTGCACTTTTTAATAATATTTTTTAGAGAGAATTTTTCTTCTATTTAATTGTAATGCATCGGGTTTCAATGAAAATAAATGATTACATTATTACCATTGTCTCACTGAACCATGTTGTTACTGCCTAATTTCTGACAGAGACAATTTAGCTTCACTATCTAGAATATAATTCGGGAAACTGCTATTGACCAGAAGTTTTTCATTTAAAGTCCGGTATGTAGATGACGGCTTGGAACGAGAAATCGGGGAGCCGAGATCGAATTACAGTTGAATTCCTTGCATTCACATCCGTGCAAATACCCTTGAGAAAAGTGTTAATCCGTCTCCTCCCTCCAGTTATAGGTTAAATAATAGGACAGATTGGGTTCTATAGCCTAGGCTGGCAGCTAGTCTACCGCAGAAAATAATAGCAACCTTCTGCGTGATAATCTTCTGTGCCATGTCAGTCATATACCTTTCGAGACATGATTGCCCAAGCGTGTATCACACATGGAACTTAACCGACTGATTGATGGAGATGACATTTCTATATGAACCTGTTGAAAAAAAAGAATAAGAAAAATATTATAAAATGAAAATGTTTATTATTATTTGAAAATTTTCCGTTGTAAAATTTTTTAACGAACGATAACAAGATCACATACAAAGATGTTCACACAGAATTGTTTAATAATACATTTACTACATCACTATAACACTCACAAGTAAAATTCCAGTCCTGTTAATTATGATAGCGAATCGCACTTAGGGAGAAATTGCTATCAGAAAAATAGCTCCCTTTCAGACCTAGTAACATAAAAAAACATAAACAATCAAATTTTTTCAAATAATATATATATATATATATAAAGAGAGAGAGAGAGAGAGAAAGAAAAGAGAGAGAGAGTAGAGAATGGTTGTCTATGTATATTTCTTTGAGAATCAATAAGATAGACTGCTATTACTATTACTACTGCTATCACTACTGCTACTAATAATTATTGTTCCAGATGCTGTTGTAACCCTGGGGTTGTTTAAAAAATATTCCGATAGAATCATTGAAAGGATCCTTGTCAGTAGAAAATGGCATGAAGCTATGTCTGACATTATATATCGTCTTGGAATCCACAAGGAAATATGTATACATCAGAAATCAAAAGAAAAAAAAAGATCCATTTATAATTTAAAAAAAAATAATGACTGGATCTTTAAGATTTTAAATACTTTAAATATATATGCGAGATATTACCCGTCATCATCAATTCATCGAACAATGTATGTCGATATGGAAAACAATACTTTACCATAATCATATAAATGGAACCTATAGGTCTGGTGAAATACACATCAAAAAAGATATATTTCAAGGTGACTCTTTGTCTTCTTTGCATATCATTAATATCACTAACCAGTAAACTTAACAAGACAGAAAGTGGTTATAAAATAGCCCAAAAGAAAATAAGCCATCTATTTTACATGGATGACTTAAAGTTGTATGCTAAGACTGATAATGAGCTGGAAGGTCTTCTGCAAACTGTAAAATGCTTCAGCGAAGATATTGGAATTAAATTCTATTTGAATAAATGTGCTTAAGCTACAGTTTTATATGTAAAGAAGGTGGAAGAGGTCTTATTCAACTAGAAATGTCATACAAGATAACAACTATTGGCTTACTAACATACATAGAAACAAAAAAGGACTGGATGATACAATTTGTCAAACAACATGAAAACAGAAAGAATAAATATTCAACAATAAAAAAGGCAGTAAATACAAACAAGATTTACATTTAGTAGATTCTGTAGAAAAGCAAAACAGAAGCAACGAACCAAATATTGTGTCAAAAATATGAAAATGAAAGCCAAAGATAAAGCTCTTAAACAGATGAAACAACGCTGGCAAAACAAATCTCTGCATAGCCAATATCCAGAACGTGCCAATAAATCCAACGATGATAAGGTTACGTGTATCTTGATTAACGTCTGAGATTGAAGGCTTTATTCTTGCAGCGCAAGACCAAAATCTTTTCACTAGGAACCTTCAAGCAAATATATACAAATTAATGTAGAGCCAAAATGCATGTTCTTTGAAAAATACCAAGAAACAATAAACCATCTAATCTGAGGATGTTCTGTACTTGCCCCAAATGAATATAAAAATCTTCATGGTAGAGTTGGGCAATATTTACATTGGACAATGTGCAAACACTATGGAAAATATATAAACAAACACTAGTATGAACATCACCCAGCACCGGTTACAGAAATAGAAGATGTCACTATTCTATGTGATTACACCATCTACACAGACAGAGAAATTGAAGCAAATAAGCCGGACATTATTGTTAAAAACCAGAAAGAAAACAATTGCCTATTAAATGATATGGCTTGTCCAGCGGATTGTAACATAGCAAACAAGGAATTCAAAAAACTGTCAAAATATAAAGAGCTGCAAATTGAAATAGAAAAAATGTGGAAATTGAAATCAAGAATCGTGTCAGTGATAGTAGGTGCATTTGGAATGATAAAAATGGAACAAAAGAACACATTGAAAGAATCCCTGGAAACCCAAGCTTAAGAGATATACAAAAGAATTTTTATTAAGTACAACCCACACAAAAGGAGGACTTTGTCTATGTAACGCTAGGGATGATAGGGGAGATATAAAAACATGAAATGAAGCCATAACAACATACTACGACTTGCCTTAGGTCTTCCCGCAGACTTGGTTGATAGTACGATTATAGCAGAAATCAAAACCTGATGAAAAATGACAACATAATGATAACAGCATTTTTTGATAATCTCTTCACCCATTGCAAGACAGTTTTACTGCTACTGGTGTGCAAGGGGTTACATAAGAAGAAAGTGATAAAAAAGAGGAACAAATTATAGGGGGTGTTCTGAATGGGTAAGAGAAGGTTGAAAATGCTGGAGTGATGAGAGTAGTGTGGTTGGAGTAAAAAACACGATGCAAGTCAGGAGGATAGGCGATGACAATTGACCTTACATTTAAATTCTTAGAGATTTTAGCCGCCAAGGAAGCAAGTATATGGCAAGGAATTTCACAGGTGGGAAGTGTGAGAAAAGAATATGGTAGTGTAAAGGTTGCGGTTACATTTTATAAGTGTAACTGTAAAAGGGGGAACGTAGCTACTAGTCTAGTAGTTCGAGTAAATTCATGCAGATGGGACGCCAGAGAGTTAAGCTCGTCAAGGCAGAACTGTGAAAGTATTTATAGAAGAGACGACGGTGAGAAAGTGACTGCAGCTGAGCTACCAGATTAGGATCGATCACACTGCAGATTCTCTGTTGAATTGTGTCAAGAACCCCGAGATAAATAGTAGGGGAACCCGATCAGATGTGACAGCAGTATTCAATAAATGAAGGATGGTAGATTTGTAGATGTGCAGAATGGATTCAGACGGGAAAAACCACGTAGCCCTACACAGCATACCGACCTTCCTAGCAGCAGATTTATCTATGGATTCGATGTATTCATTCCACTTGAGGTGTACTGAGAGAGATAGGCAGAGGAGGAGCAGTGTTTTGCTTTCAGGGAGACTAGCCTGATCCATGCTAATGGTTGGGGGTAGCAGCTTTGTTTGGAAAACATTAAAATTCACAAGATATTTATTACCCCATTCCATCACAGATTTCAAGATCAGCAACGAGGTTCGCTTTGTCAGCCTTAGAGGGTTTTTGATCGAGGCAAGAGTAAATTTTGGTGTCGTCAGCATAAGTCCCTATTTTGGATTAGATTACATCAAGGAAATTGTAGATGAAAATCAGAAAAGGCGTAGGACCTAGAATAGAGCCTTGAGGGAGATCCTCGTTTGTATGATAGTGTCGGGGGCACGTCTGTTAATACTATCTTTATTAAACGAGTTAAAAAGAATGACTGGATTAGATCAAATAATAATCAAATTATGCCATAGCCTCGTAGCTTGAGTAGAAGACCAGCATGCCAGACTCTGCCGAATGCTTTGGAGATACTCAGAGCAACAGCTTAAGATTTGCCGTTCTTACTGAGAGCCTGAGATATTTACTCAGTGATGGACCTTAGCATATCAGCAGTAGAACTGGTGAAGCGGAAACCATACTGTTTGTCAGAGAAGAAATGTTGAACAACATCGGTGTTGCTAATGGCCTCGAACACTTTGCCAAAAATTGGTAGGAGGCTGATAAAGGCGTCCGAGGCTTCTACAGAATTCTTCAACATATGAAGCATAGATGAGGACTTCCAGTAGGGAGGAAAGCAAGAAGAGAGGCAGTAATTATAGAGTTTGGAAAGGATAGATGAGAGTTCAGAGGCATATTTTTTCAGCACAAGGATTGGGATTCATTCACTCTTACTCGCTTTATGTGGGTCAAGAATTGAAATTATGTTAAAAAGCAGCAAGGGTTAATGTGAAAATCATTCATTTGGGCCTCAGTTCTAGGTGGGAAGTCGGGTACAGATATTCCAGACGAATCCAGTGTCGAATCGATGGAGAATAGGCGAGCAAATTACTTGGCCTTGTCTGTTGAAGATGTGAGGACCTCATATTCATTTATTAGAGGGGAATTGAGGACTTGCATTTAATACACATTTACAGAGCCACCAGATATTTTTGGAGCTCAAATTACGGAATAGTATACGTTGCTTCATTTTGTCAGCAAACAGCAGCTTAGCGTTATATTATATTTTTGCACTTGCCAAAACGCGCTAATTGTGGTCCGAGGTGTGGCATCGATAAAGCCGGAAGAAGTAATTCCGGTGGTTGATAGAGGATGATAAGCAGGGGATAAACAGGGGAAAGGACGGGGTTTAAGCCGCAACATCTTGGCTGGAATGAGAGGTATAGGCATCAGACTTAACCCAAAAGGAGACCGCGGACGCACAATCTTCAATGGGAATTATCACAGGAAATCGCAGAACAAATCCCAGTCTAATGACCTGAGGTTCCTGGGTGGATTGGGAGTGAAAGTAGATGTTAACGAAAATCACCGCATGGTCAGTCTTTCTAAGAGGGTAGAGCTGCTTGACATTGCAAGAGTCAGGGATGGAAATGAGAAAGAGATCTAACAGTGAGTCAGGTCCATTAGGTTTATTAGAGAAACGCGTGGGGAAATACACCGCATGGTCAGTCTTTCTAAGAGGGAAGAGCTGCTTGACATTGCAAGAGTCAGGGATGGAAATGAGAAAGAGATCTAACAGTGAGTCAGGTCCATTAGGTTTATTAGAGAAACGCGTGGGGAAATACACCGCATGGTCAGTCTTTCTAAGAGGGAAGAGCTGCTTGACATTGCAAGAGTCAGGGATGGAAGTGAGAAAGAGTTCTAGCAGTGAGTCAGGTCCATTAGGTTTATTAGAGAAACGCGTGTGGAAATACACCTTATGCGTAAGGGACTGAGTTATTGAAGATTTCATGGAATGTATACCAGCAAGATTTGTTACAGAGTTTTCTGCCACTTGGCCTGGTGGGTATTAAAATCTCCAAATATGGTCGAGTGGATGAGAAGAAATGGCCTTATCAATATTATTCGCGATTTTGTCAAGTACGGAACAGTCATGTGATAGGAGGGAAAGACAGAGAAAAATAAGATAGTTAACCGAGCTTAATTTAAAAGACAAGATAGAAATATGAGAATAATTTTAAAACTCGATTGTTTTTAAACATTGCTGTCCTTTCACAACGAAAACGAAAATAAAGTTGGATTTTATCTCGACAAGTGGATTTTGGTGTTTGCTGGTGAGTGGAGATGGTGGGCAGTTGAGACTAGAATGAGTCTATATTGTTTTCATGTGGAGGTGGAACGTTAGTTTTTATGATTGCTCCGAACTTGCTTCCTCTATTGAAATTTTTATAGACATTAATATTTCTGAATGTGTGTGTGTGTGTGAAAGTGTCTGTCTTTGGGAGTGATTTATTTTATTAATTAAATCAAGTAACTTTTGATTAATTGTCTAACACAATCAGAGTTGGATGGAATTCACGTTTTGTGAAAAGCGAATTTATTGAGTCAACCTAAAGTTCTATTTAAATATAGAATCTAAGAATTGATTTTAAGAAAATTATCTCGAAAGTTACAGGATTTTGTAGGCAGCTAAATAAAAACACTAAAAATCTGAAAGTCAACGCTATCAATACTAGGATCCTGTTCGGTTGCAAAATTCAGCCACGGGGAAATTAATGTTGTTATCTCTGATCGTAATATAATAATATATAATTGATTAACATCTGTTACAACACGTTAAAATTTTCGCCATCTGATCTCATGTGCCTATAGCTTAGTGGGTAGCTACTCCGACTCGCATCAAATCAGTTGAGTTTCGATCCCAGCCAGAGGCAAATGGATACAACTAGTGACACAGATTTGCCGTGTTACGGCTTGTATGTGGATGGCTAATATTTATATATACTTTGCTTCAACGCAAGAGCCGTTGTGTTTCGATACTATTTTAGTAGCACCTCGTCAGGCAGTGAATTATTTTTCTATTGGGAATCATTATATATAGAAGCTTAAAAACAACAGAATTTTTGCCAAATTCAGGCAATTAAGGTAGAGGGGATTTTCTGGGTGTTTATCTCAGCGAACCAATAAAAAATCAGGTGATGATGTATAAGAGAAAATTGACTGAAAATGTAAAGGGTGACAGAAACTTTAAATGACTTAAGACCAAGGCGGTGAAATAAATAGATACATATGTAGCCTTACGAAAGTTTGAAAAGTTATCGCGTGTCATTGTGAAACAATTACAGGATTTTCTTTAAGTTATTATTCAAATTTATATTTCCAAAGGCTTAACTACTTGGGTATTGCAATTTCCTACTGAGTTATCCGATCTAACTAACGAGAAACGGATAATAACCATGAGTACAAAACGATCTATACTCATCCCCCTAAAGAAAAACAAACAGTGGAAAAGACCAAATGTGAGAACCTATTTGGCATCACCATGGGACCTCTAGAATTGGCTGAATTATCAAATCGTGTTGACCTATGTGTTCTGTAGAATATTGAGGATAATTGGTTGTACATGATGATCTTATGGTGGTAAGAAATTTTATTAACGTTAAAGCCAATATAATTAGAAAATTCTTACATAGGCAATTGAAAACTCTTGATCTTAAGATGACTATAAAAACTAAGCTAAAAACAGTAGAGACCTCTTAAATGTAACACTTGATCTAGTCGGTGACACTTATTCTTCCGATTTAATAAAAGAACGCTAATCATAACCCACATCCACCCTAATTGTAACCACCATCGATTAATCATCAAGCACATACCTTTCTCTAGTGAAAACAGAATTATTAACAATTCTTCTAATGAAAACAGATTTTACAAACATAGCAAATTCTATGACACTGCCATTATAAACAAATGCTTTAAATACCCTGACCTGAAATACTATAAACATGATAAACAACATCAACAGAAAAAGAAATATCATTTTGTAGACAAAATGATAACCAAATGATAAATACTAAGGTAGGGCATAAATTCGTAAAGTTACTTGAAAATAACTTCGCTAAAAATAAACTACTTATCAAAATTTTTAACAGAAAACTCTGAAATTAAGCAATAGCTGTGGTAACAATCTTGAGAAGATCACCTAAATAAATAATAATCAAATTTTAAATAGATATAACCTAAATAATCAACAACATCTTAAAAAGATTAACTATAATAATAACAATAATGGCAATTGCTAAAAATCTATTGAGTGTCCATTAACAAATCAATGTATTACCGATTCTTTAGTCTACTTATGCCTTATTTTCACTATAGAAAATCCCACACTATTATATCGGTTGTACCTAAAATAAATTTAAAACCGCCATTATTTTCAGACATTAGCTTTTAATAATAAAACTCATCCGAATTGCACAAAATTTTTCTATGTTGTTGGCAATTATCAGTCGTACTAAGAATATTTTTAAAACTCACAATACTTTCACATCTTATCATTTCAGAAGAAAACTTACCGTAATAGCACATCAGTTTCTGCTCATTACCGGCAATTAAAAGATTCCAATAAAGCCCCTACCGTAAAAAAGAACGTCATAAAAACAGAACTTGTTAATCTTTGCAAGAGCCAAGTTTTCTCTGATTACAAAATAATTACGAATTATACAATTCCCAGAACTAAACTGACTTAATAAACGTAACGAATTTACTTCCATTTGTCATCATTGTATTAAATATACGATAAAGTATAGTAAAATCTTACTAACATAATATAATATATTCTTTATCATATATTGATTGATTCTCCTATTTTCTGATAATTAATTTTTTAAGGCTTAACGTATAGATCACCGCTCAGTCAAACCTGTATGTTTGACGTGCAGTATATTTTTAAAAAAGTCGCTTTAAGCTGAATAATAACTGAAGAAAATTCCGTAACTATTTTACGATGACATGCGATAACTCTTCAAACTTGCGTGATGCTATATATGTATCTAGCATGGAAAAAGTCTGTGACATGTCATTTTAAGTCTCTATTCATCTTTACACTTTCAATCAAATTTCTTCTATACATCATTACCTGATTTTCTATTGTCTCACTGAGATAAAAAACCAGATAATCCCCCAACTTAATTGTCTGGATTTGACAAAAACTGAATTGTCTTAAGTTATTAGGGGTCCTAGCCTTGCCTTTGAGCTTCCAATTTATCTGTAGATTTAAGTTATTTACGTTTACTTCCCATTGTTTTCTAGAAACGGCTGTTTGGTATCTTAAACGTGGATTGGTAAAGAAGTGCCTGTGGGTATAAAGCCGTTGCAATATATATATATATATATATATATATATATATTGCTAGTGTCAATTTTTTATACATACGCTGTAAGGTTGTACAATAGAAATAATCCGACTAGATCCGAAGATTCTGCAGAATCCCGGGATCCTATAAATAAATCAAAATTATCCGTTGAATTTTTTGTCCACTGTTCGTTGTGGATGAGAACTGATTTTTTACAGTTCAAAATTATTTTGATTTCATCTTTTAAGATATCCGAATAGAATTACGCGAATTCCAGGGCAAGAGTAAAATGGCCCTCAGATATCGATCGGTGAAAATCCACGATGTCAAATTGTACGTAATTGGCATTATTTTTTCCCCAAGGTTCTCGAACCATTTGATTACATCCATTGTACCCCTCCATTGCATGAGTTAGATTTTTTGTATTTGTATAATTTTTTCTTATAATATGGGACTCTTTAGAGATGACGGACTCATGATAATAAATAAATCTACTGAAGGTAAGCTTGAACTAGAAAATTAATTCGTAAAGTCTTTAAATCTTTTGGTCTTAACTTAGTAATTAACCCTAATATCAAGCAACTTGACTTCCTAGACATAACATTAGACTTAGTATCGAACACCTTCCAGCCTTACATGAAAAATAACGCTAACCTGATCTATATAAACCCCAATTCTAATCCCCCATCATCCATTATCAAGCATATCCCATCATCGGTGGAACGCCGCATTAACACACACTCCTCAATAAAGAAATATGCGATAGACACAAAGTATTTTACGATAAAATCCTTAAAGACAGCAGATATCAATCCTCAAAAACTTTAACTCAGGAGCTCAAGAAGAAAAAATAGAAACAGAAAATTCATATGGTATAATGTTCCTTATAATCAGTTAGCTAGCTTTACGCTAGGACATAGATTTCTTAAACTAATAAATAAGCATTTTTCCAAAAATAACCCTCTAAGCAAATTCTTCAAAAGAAATACAATAAAACTTATCTATAGCTGCTCCAAAAATCTTGAAAAATAATTAAAATACATAACAGTAAAATATTAAAAAAAAATAACTCCAGCACAAATACCAGTCTGCCCAATAATAACATTTGTCACTGTAGAAGCCTGAATCAATGCCCAATTTCTAATAAATGTTTAACGAAATCCCTGATATATATGTGTTTGTTTTCATCCATGGATATTCCCAAAGATCAGAAAATGTATATCAGAAACACAATGGACGTATTTACAAAGCGATTGTACAATCATCTCTCATCATTAAATAACAAAGAAAAACAAAACATGACGTATATTTCCATATAATTTTGGAAGTTAAAAAACGAAAATAAAACACCTACATTGAAATGGAAAATCTTCAAACAAGCAAGAACATCTAAATCAATAAAAAACCATGTTTCCTTTGTCCTCAAGAAAGAATTGAAATCATTAACTACATGAATAGCAACAAGCTTTTAAACCAGAGGCATGAAACCACAGTAAACTGCAAACACATTAAAGAACTAACCTTACAATCATGCTAAAAATACTAGAAAAGTCAAAGTTAGTGTGACACTATCTCCCGCGGGTGTATTTTCTTTTGTTTGGTTTAATACAACGGAGACGGAGAAATTAATATTAGTAGTATTATTAGTTGTGCTCTGTTGTAATTTGTGATGTGAGCTTATGTAAAGAAAAAAACTATTTTAATACTATCATATACTTTTAAAATTCGGGGAATAGAACAATTAGCTATTTTAATACTATCATGTACTTGTAAAATCCTGGAATAGATAGGTTAGCTGACAATTTCAGGGAAAGAGAGAAATATAATTTTCTTTCTTTTTCATTATAGTTTTCTTTCTTTTTCCTTATAATGTTCTTTCTTTTTTTCATGCAAGATACGCACTATTTTTGCGCTCGGTGGAAATTCGACAAAATGGTCGCAGTTATAATAAAATGTCAGAATTTGCTTGATGAGGTCAAGTAAGGTTAAATCCCCAACAGATGTTCCCTGAGAACAGAAATTTGTGGGAATTGAAAAATCTAAATATGATGTAATCGAAATGAAGTGAGCTGTTGGTATTTAATTTGTCGAGCCATGCCCCTACCCCGCAAATCTTGTGGGTGGAAAACGGTCTCATTGGTCGATGGCTTCGAGTCGGCCAAATCACCCGAGAGGATCGAGGATGGTTATAAAAATCCGGACGCGGGGAGAAAAATCAGAGTTTTGAGTTTAGTTTTAGTTGTTGGTGAGTCGAAATGTAACGACAGTGGAAAAGGGTTCCCAACTGGGGGAGCCATGACCCACGGCTGGTCGCCTACCACAGAACTTATGGCTAAAGTGCTAATGTCGAATGAAGCCTGCCGCCGATTAACTTCATTTTGAATAATGCGCCTTCGATAGGATTCCCGAAAGAACGTTATTTTTTTTTAAGTCATGGGAGAATCGAAATTTCTATTTCTCGTTCGCTCTACTTCGGTAAACTTCGTTAAACTCCGATAAGAACCCGAAAGGACTTTGTTATTTTAGAAGTTGCATAGAGAATTAACAGCGCTGATTATAGAGAATATGTAAAAAGACATTAATGAAAATCTAATGAATACGTGAAATGACTTTAGTGAAAATTTGAAAAACTCTGTTTACTTTAACGAAACTTAGATAAGAAATTTTTATTTAAGGATTGAAAACTCTGATGTTTTTAAACAAACTTTCTCTCTCTCCGTTGTAAACTGGCATTCTGACATCTGTATTATCATTCTGACAACTGTATTGTCTGCTCCTATGACTAATAATTGTTTCTTTATATATATATATATATATATATATATATATATATAAAGACATTCTTCGTAATTCTCCAGGCATGTTCGACCTTATTCATTTCTTTTATTAATTTCTTTTTTCTACCGTGTTTAATTTTAACCACAAGTGCACACCAGTGTCTGGTCTGGCTCTGGTGGAAAGACGCCTACTGAAATTGCACAACGTGACTTTCTGAGATCAATTCACTATGTGGGCAGTAGTCCGTTGTTGCAATAGAAGTCTTGAAAACCAACTTTTGTGACGAGATCATCAGGACCAGCAACAGCGGCCAAAAGCCTCGGCACAGCGGGTACCGTTACGACATCAGCGCAGCGGGATCCGTTCCTGAACCAGCCACAGTGACCGAATCAACCGGCCAGACGAGTGGCAGTGTCACAACTGGTGCCGTCACGACCGTTGACGAGAACAATCATCACAATTAACAAGCCCACCCTTATATTATTGACAACACACTTAAATCAAATTTTACCTATTACACACCACAAACTGTTACCTAATTTAAAGTTTTATAGAAAAAAGTGATTTCCTAAATTTAAAATTAAGTTTAAATATACAAAATTAGATTAATAATAAAAACTGTGTTTAAATACAAAAATATTCTATAGATGTACAAATAAACATTAGAGATATGTCCAATCCTAATCCTCCCCACCCTTACACTTCCTTACTCCCACCTTTTACTAAACCCAAAGAATAAATTCCAACCATGAGGTCATAAAGTTATACTTCATCTTCTAATGTTAAATCTGTCTACAAAATTCCCAACACTTTCATTAAACAACCCATCCCTCTTATCAAAATTCTAACAGACAATTTACAAGACTTATTCCCTTGACGTTAATTCCCACCAACATCCCACACACAACTCGTCAAATATAAGCAAAAAGGTTTTCCCTCCCTTTCGACACTAACTAATGAGACATTGTAAATTCAATGTCGAAACAAAATGTGCACTTTGTAGTGGATAAAAAAATGTACATATTCTAAAATATAATTTATAATAAATATTCACAGCTGTATATTATATAGCTAGGTTTTGTGTCGAGGTACCCCCGATAAATATCAAAAATCAATAATCGAAAAATAGGGTTATAGAAGGAGTGGTCCGATTTTAATCAAATTCGAGACACTCATAGACAAAGACATAAGAAACGACATTCAGGATTTTCAAGGTTGCAGTTCTTACAATAGTGCAGAAAATCGATAATATATATATATATATAAAAGGCAAGATGTTTGTGTGTGTGTGTGTCTGTTTATCTATCTGTATGTTTGTATTTTTTTCAGCCCCTTTATTTTAGTTTTTGCTTCGGGTTTGGCTCTAAGTAGGTATAATTGTAGTTCTTAGTCTCAGCCATGATACCATTTACTCAGAGGACTTATTTAGCATTCAAAATTCAGTTTACGACGAAAAGACTTATTTGATATCGATACCAGGAAATCAAAATTTGACTTACATTTATTCATTTTTCTTTCAGTCTACGGTTTCGCTTTAACTGGAAACAACTATTGCTTTTTAGTCTTTCGTGCAAATGTCAAAAGAGTCTGAGCTCCAGGACAATGGATTAGTTTTAAAGTTTTCATTACACCCGAGCAACACCGGGTTATACTGCTAGTATATATATATATATATATATATATATATATATATATATAATTCTCACTTTTTTACCTATCTCTTTCTAATTCTCATATATATCAATGGGATAACCTGTCAAGAACGCAAGATATCTTTTCTCTAAATTTTCGTTTTTTACCAAACAACATGCATCAGTAAATTGTTATGAAGTAGTCAGATGCCTGCGCCCTGCTCTGCAAACTTTCACGGTTATTGCACCATGCCCATTACTCGTGAACTATGTTCCACATATCAGATGCCGATACAATCTCAAGTGATTTTCAGTCAACTAGCTGTTTGTTTAAAGACCTCATCCTCGTTTTGCCAAACCCTGTCTAGGCTGATTTGTATTCGGAGACAACCTTTTCCTAGAAAAACTAGGCATTTGGGCTAATGTCTACGTAGAAGAACAGACATTGATACATACCTCTTTGAAGCCTATTTGCCGTAAGTGAATGTATCAGCACCTGTTATTCTTAACCAATTACTTATCAACGTAATGACCAGATTCGGCGTTACTTAACTTTAGTTGATTTCACGAGATTTGTTGTTTCAACTTAAAGCGCAAACACACATTTGTTTATAATCATATCCCCCCAATGCATTTTACTGCCACTGTTTTGCAGGCGGTTACATAGGAGGAACGTTATGAGAAAGAGGGACAGATTATTTAGGGTGTCAGGGAATCGGTAAGAGAAGGATGAGAATACGGATGAAAGTGGAGTGGACGGGGAAAGGAGCATGAGAGAGAAGATGCAGGTTAGTGCGATAGGAAATGACTATTGGCTTTACATTTAGTTTCTTGAAGATTATAGCTGCCGGGAAACCAAGTAAACGAAAGGGAATACCACAGGCGGGAGGTGCGAGAAAAGAATAGAATTTGCGTTTATATTTTATTGATTTCACAGTGAAAAGGTTGGACCTAGTTGCTAATCTTGTGATTCGAATAAATTTATATATAGGGCACAAGGGAGCTAAGTTCATCGGAGCAGAAACCGTGCAAGTATATTCTCTACAAAAACCAATGTAGTGTATCAAATTACATGCCAGCTCAGAGATTGTATCTTTGATACTAATAATAAACCCACAAAATATATTTGATTTACTACCTCCACTCTTCCTCGTGGACTTACCTGTCAACTTTCCAACCTTAGTTTTATTAAACAAAATTTCTTAGGAAAAATGTAACTATATACTTAATATTAGACAGATATTTGTCGATACCACAATAATGCACAATTATCTACACAGTAAAAAGAACGTTTGCATACTGGAGGCCACCTACATTAAAACAAAGCACCCAATAAAATTGCACACTCAATAAAATTGCATTTCAAACTAGTCACAACACATTACACTGCATGTAGGCATAGGGTTCTGTTGTTAATATGTTAGCCTCTTACGTGGTATGACATCATAGGATTGCATCAGCAATTTTCGACATGCGTCTGCTATTCCGAGCTCGTCTTTCTGTGTCTGCTATCAGCACCGTGTCATCCGCGTATCTGATATTGTTTAGATTGTGGCTGCCAATGACGAATCCTGGCAAGGCTTTTATTTCTCTCAAAATTGCTTCGCTGTACCGGTTGAAAAGTTCGGGTGAGAAAACACATCCTTACGCCTTTTTCTATTTTTGAATACCTGCTGAGTTCACTTCCTATCCGTACACAAGCGGTTCGCTGCTAGTATAATTTATTGGTTATCCAAACGTCTTTTCCGAAAATGTCGAGGTTGCTGAGGATCTCTATCAAGTCCTTGTGCCGTACTTTGTCAAACGCTTTTGCCTAGTCTATAAAGCATATATAAATGTCCTGCATTTGTATTGCTCTTGCAGATAGCATTCTGAGCATGAATATCGTATTCTTCGTTCCGCTATCTTTACAGAACCCACATTGTTCTTGTTCTATCGGTAGGATGATTGAGCTCTTTTTATCAGAAACCTAACGATGAGCTTTGTTATTTGGCTCATTAAATTGATTGTTCGATGGAGCTCATATACCTTTGCACCTAGCTTATTAGGAAATGTTATGAAGATTGATCTGATTAGGTTACTGGCGCTGTTGTAGATTTCGTTTATTATTTTTGTTAATTTGTCTACGCCAAAACATTCTAGGGACATCAACATCTCTATTACCATCCGATCTGGTCCTCCTGCTTGGTTTCTTTTCAATTTAGCCATTGCCGATCCCACTCCGGTTTCAATATATATATATATATATATATATATATATATAAACTATCGCCCGGTTCACACTCTACCCACGTCTATTGAACGGGTGAAGAGGCTCATCCCTAGTTTCCTGTTTAGGATGTGGTCTCCGGCTTTCTCTTTTGCAATCTTTTCACTCTTATGTAGCCTCCTGCACATCAGTGGCGTTACCGACTTGCTCGGGGTGATATGATTAAAAAAAATTTATATACAGTTATCCGCAGACAGATCTGATTCGCTGTATCACAGCTCATCATTACGGTTAGACTCCGATTGTTTTTAACCCAGGATTGAAACCCGACCGAATTGGTGTGAGTCGGCGTTTCTACATCTGGGTTATGGGCGCATGGTAGAAGAAGGCAGACGTTTTAGCGTATATATTATCGTTATACACGCCCAATAGCCAGAGCGCTCTAATTCATTACAGAATAAACGATGCGTAGATGCTAGAGTAGCTACTGTTTTTCAAAGTCTACCATTCTTCCAGAGTGCTCAATCAGGGTGTGAGTGCGTAAATAGTCATCCGCAGACAGATCTGTTTTGCTGTATCACAGCTCATCAGTACGGTTAGACTCCGATTGCTATTAACCCAGGATTGAAACCCGACCGAATTATATATATATATATATATATATATATATATATATATATATATAAACTGCTATAAATATTGAGTATTTTTTGCAGCAAGCTTTATTTTATGTTATTTTATTGAATGTAACAGAAAGTGAAAAATCTTTTTTTGCCTATTTTTTTAGAATATTGCTACAATTTTATATAGGATCCATTAAGGTAATGCGAAAACTGGCTATAAATGTTATCACAAGCGCAAGTGCTTTCAAACAATTTAGCCATTTTCACAAGAACGGTGTATATATATATATATATATATATATACTGCTTCATCTAACTTAATTTATTATATTCTCGCTATTGATATCGAGCATTATAATTACCATGGATTCTCATTTTAACAATAGTATCGCCTTGAAGTGTCCCAGTCCAACATGTTCCTTTTCGTGCGCGCGCGCGCACACACACACACGCACACACACACACACACACACACACACACACACACACACACACACACCATATATATAAATATATATATATATATAAATATATATATATATTTACATATTGTTTAACTATGGGATATTTATAGTGCTAGAGTGTTCAGTTGAATTGAACCATTAGAAGATGTAAACGACAGTGTTGACAGGAATCATCATCACGTTGTCAACACTGACAGTTTCGATCGATTGAAATCTCTCTATCTCTTTCATTTCTTTCACACACACACACACACACACACACACAAATTGTATTTCTCTCTTTATCTATCTCGCACTCTCATACACAAAGACACACAAAGACACACACACACACACGCATATATATATATATATATATATTAATAATTACAACTTTCAGTAATTTTATTTATCAAAGATTATCAGTAAAAACAACATTGGACAGGCAAAAGAATCAGCCTGAAATGAGAATAAATGTCTTTGCAATGCAGCACTAGAAAACCTTGTAATTTTATTTAGGCGGTTGTCTTACGTGTGCATCGACTTTATGATTTCGTCAACGAAAAATTACGTAGCTAAGAAAATTTACCGATTCTATTCATTTTGACAGTCATTGTTCTTTGCCGGCATGTAACCTATAGATTCATATTGGAACACACCGTTGAAACATTCTGAAATGTAAAATATTTTTTAAAATTCCTTATTCTACCAGCATGTTTCTCTTGGGCCATTATTCGAGCGACAATTGTGCTTGTTTTAAGCTTTTCTAAAGGGTAAGAACTATATAAATTAACGTAAAGAATTAATTTCTCTATTTTTCTGAGATGAGGTACTATTTACATTATTTACATTGTTCGGACTATTGTCCTCATCTTTATTGACATGTTTACGACGTTTCGACTGTTGTAAGTTCAGGCGCTTAGAATATAGAATCTAAACTTATATATTCATCATTGTAGAATTTTCATTTCATGTGAGATGGCACTTTAGGTAGTTCTCTCTCTTTAACTTAACTCAAGAAGAACTCTATGCGCTAATGTTCAAAATAAAGGGTTCGGTTCAAAATTCCGAGCAAGAAGGTTGAAGGTCGGATGTTGAAATGTGGAAAAGTAAAATATTTTATTGTTGTTTTATTTACTAAAAAGGCCGAAGATTACAACATCCGAAACGTCGTAAACATGGCAATAAAGATGAGGAAAATAGTCCGGATATTGTAAATAATAAAGATAAAGAATTAAGTTTACCATTTCTTATTAAGACTGAAAGTACTTCATGTAAGAATCTAAAAGAATAGTAAGAAACTAATGTAATATAACGGAAATGAAGTTTCTTATTCTATTTTTGTAGTTTCCTGTATTCATATCCATGTCTTGGCATCACTTTCTGTCTCCTCTTCAGTCATCCACTCATTTTTTCTCCTGCGTCTGATTTCCTCTGGGGCAATGTTGTTTGCTGATGTCACTATTGCTTCTTGTTGTGAGTCTCATTTCGAATCTCCTTTTTCTTCGTATTTGTTTTTCACGCTGTTAGTGTATTCTTTTTGCAGGTTGAGATCATTCACGAGCGTGTTGTATTTCAGTCTTGGTGCTGTGTTAGGCTTCTTCATTCTTCAGAGTTTTATCCTTAGATTTCAGATAACTAGGACGTGGTCGCTTCCTCAGCCGACTCCTGGTTAGGTTTTGCATCGAACCACTACATTTCTGAATCTCGTGTTTATGGTTTTGCAGCCTATTTGGTTTTTCATGTCGCCTCCTGGGCTTCTTCATGTCCATAAACGTCGTGGGCATTCTTGAAACCAGGTTTTAATTATTACTTGGTCATTTGCTGTGTCCCATTGGAGCTATTTTTTTACACCGCTTTACTTTGTTTTTATGGGTAATTTTGTTTCATGGTTAAATCATTTAAACATTTATCAACGATAACAAAAGAAGAATTTAGTGAGAATCTGACCAATTTAGAGGAAGCATAATACCTCTTTATTTTGAAAGGCTATTTTAACATTTCTCCACTTTTCTAAAATATACCTACATTATTTTTTATGGATTTGTCAAGAATGTCAATTTATCTTTCTGTCATAGAAACCTTCAATCAATTCAGAATTTTATTCAAACATTAGCGTTCAATGATTTCTTCGTGAACTTGAAATCTTGAATAATGTCAAATTTATTTGCATAAAAGTAGTTAGACATTTTACCTAGTTTTATATTTTCTCCATTATAGTTTTAATTAATTTTGGCAATGTTTCCATAAGAAATAAATTAAACCATAAACTACTGCAGTCATGTTTAGGTGAACGAGCATAAAATATTTTATTCCTTTTTAGATGCAATTTTTACGTTCATTAAGTTGATAATTGCTTCTCATGACATTGTTATTATTCCATTCAATGTCATTTTTAAAATGTGAAAGGACTTCACACTCGAGAAGTTGAATAAGAGGATAAGTCATGAGAAAATGAATAACAGCTCTTATGAATTGCGACCTGTTAGACAATATTTGCATATTGTTTTTATTTTTCCAGAGTTAAATAAATGTTTTCTTTGTTTCGTGAGTCACCAGATCAAATCGACCTTATTTTGAAATCTAAATATCAATGATTTGGTTGAAATTTGGAAAATATTCAAGAAATATTTGATAAACACAATACAAGATTGGCGAAAAAACACGAGCAGGAACAATGTTACCGTCTTAGCCTCATTCTGAATTTGCCACATTTACTGATTTAATCACCAGTTTCATAAATGCATATATGAATAGGAATATAGAAAATAAAGAAGTTTGTAGGGGCCTCGGTGTTGTTTTGTGCCAAACACAACCGAAGTCCCCACAATTTAAAATATCAGAAGGTTGAAGTTTGGATGTTGAAATGTAGAAGAGTAAAATATTGTTATTGTTAAAGTAAAATTTTATATACTAAACAGAATAATAGGTTTGTAAGAAAAAAGTTTTCAAAGAGAAAAATGTATGTAAATAAATGTTCCAGAAAAATAATAGTATGGAACTAAATGAATTCAGGGCTAATAGTTGACAGTAAGAGAATGTGTTGATGTGGATGTAGAAGGATTAACAGGTTACTAATAAAGCCTGTCTTCCATTCCTTTTTTTATGGCCGGCGAGAAAGTGAAAAGTGAAGCAATAAAGGAAATTGTTCTTATTGGAGTTAATATTTAGGAGCCAGTATTTTGTTGTTGTTGTCATCGTCGTCTCTTTTGTTGATCGCGAGTATGTTGAGGATAGAGAAGGAGAGTTTTAAAAATTTATCATGAGTAAAAAAGGAGAACGGATAGGTGACGCGACCTTACGTCCTGATCAGACTTTAAGTTCCCTTTGTTACATTTTAGTGGTCGTCTCACTCTGCTCCCACTTGATTCGTTGATTCCACTCTCGTTTTCTCTTCACATTATACCGATTCCTCTTTTCGCACTGCATTGCTAACTTTTCTTTGAGTATTGCGAATCACTTCCGCTCATTTGTTAGAAAATTATTCTAACATCTGATCGCTATATTTGGCTTTGTCTTTTTCAATCAGTAAGGAGTCAATCGTTTTGCTATTCGGCAAAATTAAATTTCACACTTGATTGTGAATTTTTGCTTTGGTCTGGGTTTTTCTAAAATGTTTTCAGTCATGTTGATCCATTTTTTCGGGTGTGCAATTTTACTTTTTACGTTTCAGTTAATTGGTGGATGATATAAAATTTGCATCCTATATGTTAAAGGAGGACAATGCATCCCTAACTCGCATCAATACAATGAATGAAAATGCATTTCATGTTGCGTAGCATAAGGATATCACATAAATATGTTTATACTGAAGTGTTGCTACATTTCAAGAAGAATTATAAAATAATAAAATAACAGTAACTGTGTATTATGGCAAATCAGAAGGGGTCAGAGGATCATAATCGCCAACCTCTTTAAAAGATCTGGACATAAACGATGGGGGTTTTCTGAAAAAACTCTTTAAAACTTCAGGAGAAATTTATGTAAAATACTATAGATAGATTTCTTAAAGAAAATATTCATTTTGCCTTTTTTGCAGAACTATGAATTTTGTTGTCGATATTTTCAACATATATATGGGGAATTTAATTGGAAATACTTTCAATAAATCGTTGCATCTTCTAATATTAATTTTGTCTGGCCACTTTTAGCAAAGATTAAAGATCTTCGCTGGAAGCGTTTCCGAAAAATTACGTCTGAAATATATTTAAAATGTGCAATAAAGTGTTTTTATAAATTGCTTTCTATTTAACAGTTCGAAGGTCTTTTGATTTCTAGAAACAGTTCAACGTTTAATTTCCAAATCTAAATAAATACTAAAAACTAGTACGCTGCTTTTTTGAGTGTGAATTTTCTTTACCTGATTTCTATAACAGAGAATATTTTTTTGGTAATATACTTCAATTACGAAAAAAATGAAAAAAAAAACGAACACTGAATTTTAGCAGATATACTTAGCAAAATTACACAAAAATATCTTAAAATAAATGCTGCTTTAATTTTTGCCTTCAGTTCATCTTTGATATCATAAGGAGTTTTTTTTTTGGTCTCTCGTTCAACTGCGCCCACATATAATAATCATGGGATTGCAGTCTCGGGAGTAAGGTGACGATATTTAAGGGGTGAGGTGGTCGCGGAAATTGTGTGACAGCCATGACTGTTTTCTCTTGCTTGTGTGGTATAGTGCAGAGCCCTGTTTTCAGATATAGATTCTTTCAGTAGCCACCCATGCACTTGATGTAGGCCTACGTTTTGGGTCTGAATCCATTTGGGCAGATGAATCTGATCACTCTTAACTCCATGATGTTGACTGGATATATACTCCAAATCCTTTTCACTGACCTCAGATTGAGAACTAAACATTTGGAAATGTTCGCATTAGGGTTTCCGACGCAAATGACAAGCAATTAAGAATTTCTCATCACATTCTATATAATGGACTGGTTGTCATTAAAATGACTGAAGTGAATTTAATCATTTTTAATATGGATTTATCTGATATTCAAATAAAAAATTGTTAAAATCAGTTTATATAATGTTTCTTCGTACATGCATTCTCATTGACTGATTGGAGTAAAAACTAGATGTTGCAAAAAATTATAGAAATTAATAAGAATAATACTTTATTTTTTCGGAATAAGGCTTTCATTAGACGAAATTTACTAAAAACATTATTTTTGCAAAAAGAATTTTTGACATTAACAGGAGTAATTACTATATTTATACTAAAGTTCAGCCACTGTAATGCTATGTTATATGGACATTTTCATTAAAATTGATATTCCCAAGTACTTTCAATCTTCTTCTGAGAAAATCTTCTGGGGTGTGAGTTGTAATAAAAAATAGCCTCATTTATAGTCATTTTTAGCAGCACAGTTTTGCGAGTATAACAGTGGCTGATACCTTCTATGAAATCCATCATCTTTAGAATTATCCGTAAATTTTCAGTTGAGTTAAGGTTACCCAAACAAAATTGCTACTTTATGAACGAGGACTTTTGTAATCACTCATTTACAAAGAGTGTTCTTCAAAGAATATACAGGGACTTTGTCTGCAATATGAGTAATACTCTTTCTGAAATAATTTGGTGTCTGCTTGTACCATGAATTAATTCTTATCTTTAAAAATTAAAACATCAAAACAACCTTCTACAGACCAAATACACCCATAATTTCACGCAAAACATTAAAGAAACTTAGATTTTTTTTATTTTTTAATCGGTAAAAGAAAACTTTCGCCTTGCACATGGTAGAATTTGGTCTATCCAAAAAGTCTTTTGGAATTCGTAATTGAATCGCTTTTCATGTATTCGTTTCTCCACTTCATTTACTTTTCCTTGTGGATTCTTTTTTAAAGCTGGGTATCATCTCATATATTTGACGTCTAAACTAAATGAATAGGCATTTGCTTTTTGCATTTCCTTATTGCCACAACGCCTACTCTTTTCATAATTTCAGAATGAATGATTTTTAAATAATTTTTCGCTTGATACGAGAAACAGAACGGCGAGATTAACTTTTCAACTTAAATTTACATCTAAAAGAGAAAAATCATTACAGTTCAATGATATTTACTGATGATTGTTTTAATTTCCAATATCAATTTACATTTTTCTCGTTTTGCAGTTATTAACAAACACATCTATTCGTCAAGTTTTTCTTACGATCGATTTTTGATTTTCATATTTGAAACATGATTACTAGATACTTCGCAATTCACGGTGTTTCGTAAAAGAATTCCATTAATTTAAATGTCTACCGAAAGAATTTGCTTTCATCCTATCTACGCACATTAGAAATTGCCACCATTAAGCCATTTGTGATTCAAGTAAATATATATATAATAAAAAATATATGATAAAGATTTGCTATTTTTATGGGTAAAGTGCTGGAAAAATAAAAATGGCTACTCATTAACATGACCCTCCACATTTTTCTGCCATTATTAACTTCTAGCAAGTTTTGTTATTTAGGTTTTTCTACTAAACCCTGTTCTGCCTTTCATTTATACACGCCCATTCTTCACCTTTTTTCTTCTTCTTCTTTTTCTTTTTCTCTTCTTTCTTCTTTTGCTTATTTTCTTCATTTTCTTCTTCTTCTTCGCCTTTTTACTTCTTCTGCTGCTGCTGCTGTTGCTTTTGCATCTTCTTCTGCATTTACATCTTCGTCTAGTGAATTTTCTTTTTCTTCTTTCTCTTTTTCCTTCTTCTTCTACGCATATATCTTCTTTTTCTTCTTCTTCTTTTGCTCTTGTATCCTCTTCCTCCTCATCCTCTTCTTTTTCTTCTTTTGAGCTTACATCTTCTTCTTCTCTTGTATCGTTTGTTTCTACTTATTCTCATACGTTCCTCTTTTCTTCAGGACACGGGCGATCATGTCGTTTCAAAAGTTACCCTTTTTGTGGCCCTTACCAGTTATTTTCCTTTTCATGCCCCTAACTCTTTGGTTCCGCAATTTATTCAGGTACGCTCTACATGTAAGTTATATACTGCCCTCTTTTCCCCCTTCTTTTTACCCTGTGAGCGTTCGATTCATCCTTTATCATTATGTCTCTTCCAGATTCAGAGTATGTCTGCTTTTTGTTACCAGTTTCTGCAAGACCTTCCCGTTCCTTAGTCTCTACTTTCATGAAATTATCAGTATTTTTCTGTAGAACTACATTTCTGTTGTCTATATAATATCGTTAAATATTTATTGAATTCAGCTAAGAAGTTCGTAATTTTTCACTCTTTCAACAGGACACTTGACAACAAATACCTTTTTATATCGAAATTCCCGATGAGATGATTTTCGATTAGTATTAAAATTTGTTTAAATTAAATTTAATATTACTTCTAATATACAAGGAATAAAACATACAGTTAAACATAATACGTGACCTGGTGCAAATTTCAAAAAATACTGAAATCGTTTTCATTGATCTCCTTATAAATTTAATTTTACTTATATGCTTATAGAAAAATGAAAAGCGAGACAGTTTATTTATTTTATGCATGAACTAAAATATTTAAGAAAAGATAATGGTCACTAACCTTTTTTGATCTCATCTAATGGCACCTCATAAAAAGCAGTAAAGCTACTAAAACGCAAGGGATTCTTTGGTGTAGAAGAATTAAGAATTAATAGTGAGAGAAAAGAGAAAAGAAAATTAAGCAGACGAACAGGTGGAGAGCGACTGACAATGTATTTACATATCTGCAGACCAAATTTAGCTGAAAAGCTTGGAACCAGAAAGGAGTTTCAGAATTAAGAAGTGCGGAAATAGAAACCATTAGCATAGAACTTACGGCCATATTTAGCCAGTTCAACTGTAAATGCCAGCTCAACTGTAAATGCCAGCTCAACTAAAAATGCCAGCTCAACTGTAAATGCCAGCTCAACTGTAAATGCCAGCTCAACTGAAAATGCCAGTTCAACTGTAAATGCCAGCTCAACTGTAAATGCCAGGTCAAATGTAAATGCCAGCTCAACTGTAAATGCCAGCTCAACTGAAAATATCACCTCAACTGAAAATGCCAGCTCAACTGAAAATACCAGCTCAACTGTAAATACCAGCTCAACTGAAAATGCCAGCTCAAATGTAATGCCAGCTCAAATGTAAATGCTAGCTCAACTGAAAATTCCAGCTCAAATGTAAATGCCAGCTCAACTGTAAATACCAGCTCAGCTGTAAATACCAGCTCAACTGAAAATGCCAGCTCAACTGTAAATGCCAGCGCAACTATAAATTAATGAAATCCCAACGCCAGTTTAGTACTTCACTTATATTCAGAAAGTCTATGTACCATAGTTTTCATAAAGAAATTTGAAATGAAGAAAGAAATAATGATCACACTCTTATTTTTAAGACAACATTCATCAGAATCGCCATGGTTAACAAAATGTCTCTTAAATCAATTTCTCATCGTCGATCATCATTATGGGTCATCATCAATATGTTACCACCTTGGTACATCACTATGGATTATCACATTTGATCATCACTATAGATCATCACCTTGGATCATCGCTATGAATTATCACTATTGATTATCACCTTGGATCATCACTATGAATTATCACCTTGGATTATCGCTAAGAATTTTCACCTTGGATCATCTCTATGGATCATCCCCTTGGATCATCGCTATGGATTATCACCTCCGATTACTACCTTCGATTATCACCACCTTGGATCATCGCCATAGATCATCACAATGGATCGTCGCTATAGATCCTCACTATGGATCATCGCTGTAGATTGTCACCTTAGATCATCGCTATGGATCATCACTATGGATTAGCACTATGGATTGTCACCTTGGATCATCACTATGGATCATCACCTTGGATCATCGCTATGGATTATCACCTTCGATTACCACCTTCGATTATCATCATTATATATTCTACTACAGTAAAATTGCACCAAACTAAATCGAGAAAAGAACTTGTTGAATTTGTAAAATCTTAGTTCCTCCTTTGTCTTAATCTCATCTTCGTTAGGTTTGTCCGTCAACGTTACCAGTTGTGCTCTACTTCGAGAAAACACCCGACACAGCCCAAATAATCTGTCCGTAAAATCTTATAGAATGGCCGAGAAGTGTGTATGACAATCATCATAAAATCGTCACGTGCTTTGCAACTTGATTAATCATCTGCAAAAGAGGATCTTTTTATGCCCATAACGCCAAGCAAAATTAGGCAATATTTTCTTTCAGAATTTCCTGGCTACACTAAACGGTAATTATTAAGTTAATTTGGACACGCAAGTCAGAGGCTGAGTTTTGTGTGTTGACGTCATTAGACAAATGTTTGAGTATTGCCCCAAATACATTATATACGACTGTTCCCACACTGGATATAAATCATTAATAGTGTGATAAGAAACACATGAAAACAGCTTAACTGTTAAAAGTTTGAACATCTAGTCAAATTTTAAAGCTAATATATCTAAAAAGAAAGAAATACCAACGAATACATTTGTCATACATCTATTTATTTTCATAATTTTTATATTTGAAGAACACCTTTTCCCGTCATATTTGATAGATCTGGTTTTAAGTTTTCACTAATATTTCCTAAAAACAAGGCCCAATAGCAACTCAAGGTAGAGGGTTTATATGTGGGGTTGTATAAGCAAACGCAAAGCTAAAAAAGTAAGTTCTTGGGCTTATACAGATATATAATAAATAACTAGACTAGAAGCGGTCAAGATTGTATTATTGAATAGCCTTTAAGAGTTCAGTCTGAATCGTTAGAAGTATAGAGTATAAGTAAACTTTAGAAGGAACTGGAAATTCGTCCCCTGACAGAAAAAATATATAAACCTCCACTCCTGTTCAAAGGACCCAGGAAAAACTGTGAACCGGACGACTGGTGATTCATCTTCTCTTAGTGTGAGAGAAGGAAATAAAATATTAAATAATTAATTTCAGATTTCAATCGAAGACGTTGGAAGTGACAAGGTAGAAGTGTAGATGGGAAGCTATGTAACCGGATGAACGAACCTAAAATAAATAAATGAAAGAATATTAATTGAAGTAAAACTGCTCTTATTTATTTTCTTCAGTCACCAGTTTTAAGCCTAGTAAAAGAATCAGTGAGGATATTCCATATTTGGAAATTGGAAGTGATAATATCTAACTTCTATTATATCGTTGCTTTATCTTGTGACACAGTTTTAGCGCAATATGAATCCACCTAAAAAAACAAAGATACTGAGAATGGAGTCTTAAAGTGATTGAATATATAACTGTAGCAAACAAGCGCAATTCAAACACCGTGATTCTCTTTTGTCCCGGCTTTTCATGCATTCTGTAAGCCGCAAGAAAATTTTGAACAATGTAAACTAAAAAAATAAATTAATAAAATGATGATTTCATTTTCTTTGATTAATTCTGATCTGTTGGCTGTGGGGCGTTTGTGACACAATCGTACAACGTTTTTAGCCCCAAAGATATGTTAATATGAGGTTTCTATTTTTCCGTTTACTTCTTAAACAGGGAGAAGAAAATGTTACTAAAGCTGATATGACTGTAATACATTTTGCTCAAAAATAGTTCTTATTCTCGAATAAAAATATACTGATCATTTCTTATATAATATATAGAACTTTTCCAATAATATTAACTTATTCATTGTGTATTTATAACTTAAACTAAAGGATTGCTAGAGGTGCACATTTTGTCGTAGAAATCTCAATGATAATGTGTAGCCCTTAGTAAGAACAACTTCCCAAGGTATAAACTATGACCTATGAATTGGATGCATCATAATTAAATAAATGTAGCAGTTAATCACCCCATGCAAGGTATTAAAGCTACTTAGACACAAGAGTATAGAAGAACAAATTATAATAGAAATATTTGTGAGAGAAAAGTACAATATCGTACTCAAGGCGGTAGATAGCGATTGAGACCGCAATAAAAAAAATCATGTCGGAAAATTTGGAGCTGAAAGTGAGAGTAAAGAAATTCTTGGCATAGAAGTTACGGTTCCATCTAGTCAACTGAACTGTGTATTCATGAAACTTTGCCGCTAAACTAGGACTGGGAGTAAATTCATAAATTTAAGTACCACAGCGAAGTGTTCATCGGAAGAATCACCATGAAGGGTTTATAGAAAAAAGCAGTTGAAAGATATTACGATGGGGAGAAAGTGATTGAAACAGTGACAACAACTCAGGACCAATAATATTGCTAGAAAGAAAACTACAAGACCTCCCACAGAAGGTAGCTGTGAGAGTGAAAAGAAAGGACTACAAATAAACTGCAAGAAAACCGAATGTATGGTCATCAGCAGAAAGGGCAGCCCAAAATACGAAGTACAGGTGAGGGACTCGAAAATCAAGCAGATACAAAGATTTACATACCTAGGAAGTGTTCTAACAGACACTGTGATCCGAAGGCGAATTGGCATGACAGAGGAAGTATTTCAGAAGTTGGGTAATGTATTAAGAAACAGGACAATTTTACTAGAAACAAAGAAGCGAGTACTGGATTGCTATGTGATGTTGGTTCTTCAATATGGAAGTAAATGTTGGATAATATCTTCGAAGATTAAGGAAAAACTTGAAGCAGCCGAAATGTGGTTCTACAGAAGGATGCTGCGGATATCATTGACCGAGCCTGTGAGCAATGACGACGTTTTCGAAAGGATGGAAACGAAAAGGAAATTAATACTGAGCATCAGAAAGAGACAACTAAAGTTCCTGGGATATGCAATGAAGAAAGAGGGCTTGAAGAACCTGGTACTAACAGGCCAGATAGAGGGAAAGAGAGAGAGAGAGAGAGGAAAGTAGCGGATAACATATTTGAAGGACCTGATCAGGAAGATGACGGAACAGGAACAAGTGTGCTAAGAATCAGAGAGGTGGAAAACCTTGATTGCCTCCGTCCTGAAAGGACATGGCACATAAAAAAGAAGAATATTGCTAACTACTATGGAGATGTTATCAAGAATCTCTAAATATATAGCATGGGAACGGTAACAGATGTAATATTGAAAGCATTAAACAAGCAAGATAGAGTCAGAAAAAAAATTCTGTCCTAACAAAACAAACCAATTTTCATAAAAGCAGACCTAACACTATTTTCAATATAGTTTTTCCATATTAACCGAGAATGTTAAGCTAAGAAGACACATCGTATCATAACGTTTAGCCTCGGCCATGCTGATGGGAGACAGGAAGAGGACATTTAGGTGATTAATAGACAGTAGTTTTGTTTTGGAGGCGTTAAAATTAACGATCCATTTCTTGCCCTAGTTAAAAAAAAATGTATTTTTTGTTTTTAGATGCAATGCCAATTTCCCCTTATAAACCTGACCAGACTTATTATCTAAAAGAGTTTTTAATTGTGTCATCTGTATAGAATACAAGTTGAGAACTAATATCTGGTTGGTGATGTAACAAATTGCAGATAATACGGCTTCAAGGGTGTATTTCAATAGAGGAATGCACCTTCCATAAGCTAAGCAAAATGGAAAGCTTTATTAGAAATAAAGAGAGCTGTGATGAGCTACTCAGATAAGAGAATAGATATAAGATCTATTCTCTTATCTGACAGAGAATGATGGATGATGTCTCTGTATATAAAAGAATAGACTTGAAACGAAAGCATGGTTAGAATACCATAAACGCACCGAGGAAGTTTTAAAAGGAATATTTTATGACTTTAAAAACCAAACACCTCTCTTACAATCAGAAATAATTTAAATTCGGAAGACAAAAAATGGTCGAGGAAGACTTGGGGAAAATAGTATCCACCGAGTAATCTGAAGATAAAATGAAGCAGCGAATTTGCTATCCAACGAGTAAATTGATAACAAAGTAGCTACTCGTAAGGATCTAAGGAGAACTCTAAAACAGCTATGATCATTCACACACAGAAGGTTTTTTTATATGTATCGTTCGGTTTTCTTTATATTTCTTACGGTGTATCGACATCAATGTGTTATCCAATGCCGACAAGTTTTTTTTAAGTTCGTATGAGTAGAATATCTATACTTTGTAAGATGTCAGTTTGGAGATCAGGTTTCATTGAAGTATTTTTGAAAAAAGGTTTTTTTTTATCGTGTCTTGTAATTTCATTTTCAAAAATTGGTTGCTGGTAATTGTTTTTAAAATATTAATGCTAGGAGTTTTATTATAAAACTTGTTTTTATACTTTCATAGATTTTTTACCCAAGTTTGGGGCTCACTATTATTTTCTCATATCTACAACCATAAGTGTTAAAATCCCGGGCGAGATTGAACTTGTCTTTATTGCCCTTTCTACCCTGATCTACTATCAATTTGCCTCAATAGCTTGGGTGAATAACTCTCTGTTTTCCTTTCTTTCGTTTTGCTTTCATTATATCCTATGTGTTTTAAACTTTCCAAATCTTATTTCTTTATTCTACGTCCAAGAAATTTCAGCTTTATCTTTCTTATTCAAAACTTTTAAATCTTTTCGTTCTCCTCGATCAAGACAATATAAGAATCTTATTTTCGAATCACGTTTCTCTTCTTGAAGTCTTGTACTTATCTGTGAGTTATTCACTGCTCTATAGTGCATAGAGTTTCAATTGTATTTCCTTTATTTGTAATGACATTTTCACGCTTTTTTATTTATTTTAATTTTTAGAACAAAAATACGCCTTTTGCTATTCCAATGCTTTTCGAATTTCGTTACCCCACTTTGCATCTCCTGCTAATACGGTTCCTAGATATTCAAAGTTACTCCTCTCTTTTCGCTTTATTTTCTATCTTGATCGTGTCATTTGCGTATATTATACTCTTGTACAAATTAATTGAAACAAAACGAAAAAAGTCTTCCTTGGATCTTTCACAATTTCCCTGATCACATATACGTCGTCTCTTGATGTTGCTTTTTTCTTCCGGCCGTATTTTCTTTTACGCTTTAAACTAATAGATCCAGTTTGTTTCTTTGCCTTGATGTCATAACTGACATTAGAAACCTGTGACCAAAAATATCCGCGATCTCTCTATAAGGCTTGCCAGTGTGTTCGTGCAGCGTTACAATTGTAGGTTACGTTGGAGTAACGTCCATCGCAGACAATGGCTGGAGGACAACTAATCGACAGTCGAGACAATAGTGTCTGGTCGTAATAAGGGGTTGATGCAATCACGGATGGTACAATATTTTTCAAGGCGAAACAAAATTCTTCATACACACTGAATGTAGATTCATATTACTGCACACCACTGCAAATGGTTTAATATGAGAAAAAATAATTAGAAATCAATTACACCCTGAAACTTCACTGGGTCTAAAATTGACCGTATGATGAAAGAAAGGAAAAAAGCAGTTGTCTCAATTAATTTACACAAAGGTGTATGTTGCTAAGATTGTGCCAAAACATATTACATCTAGGGCAGGTGTAAAGTACTTCTAGAATAACATCGTTGTAGAGTTTTATTAGATTTGGTGAGAAGGCACATACTAGTTATACACTCCTTTCTATTATTGTCCACCTACTCAACTAATTTCTTATGACCTATTATTTCCAGTATATACCGGATTATTCTAAAATCATACTTTGGAAAAAGAAGAAGAAAATGCATATTTTAGTATTTCGGCAATAAGCATATCAAATGTACTTGTAAAATCATCAATCGACTGCAGCTGCAACTGGGATATAGGAAACCTTTTATGCAGTGACACAAGCATTTTAATGAATTTCCTTCTATAATCACGATGGTCATAGATAGTGTAAGTAAACGTAATATTTCATTCAGTACAACATAAACAAAGTTAAATGCGTAACAAAGCAATGGTTTTCAAGTAATTGTTGTTCATGCCTTCTTTTTACCATATTTAGGAATATACACGGCTGTATTATCCAAAATACTTCTACTATTTACAGTGTTCGGAGTGATGTCCTCATTTTTGGTTGCCATACTCCTGATGTATCGGTCGATGTTCGCTCAGGCCTTCTTCGGGTAATGCAAATTTGAAACTGAGCCCTTTATTCCATTCACCAAGGCAAATTGTTCAAGTTCTTTGAATCATGTCTCTTTCGGATGTTTTCAAATCAGATATCTTCCTTTGACTCAACTTTTTATTTATTTATTTTTGCTCACCTCTGCAGTAGCTATATATTGAACTCACAAATTCCTTGGTCATGTCACGGGATCTAAACAACGTTTTTGTCCACTGGGTTCGAGATTGCAATCATCTGAGAAGATTGGAACGTACAATAACCAAAACGTCGTTGATATGGCAAAAAAGATTAGCACAACTGTCCAAACAATGTAAATAATGTAAATAGTTACAAACCTTTATCTCAGAAATATAGACAGATCCTGAAGAAGTTCGGCGCATACAAAGACCGAAGCATCATGAATATAGCAGCAAAGATGAGGACAACAATCCGAATAAAATAAATAGTGTACATAGTTACTCTAGTTTATCTCGGAATTATAGATACAGATCCCAAATATTCATCACAGAGTTGTATTTACAGATTGATCAAAGTCTCAACGATTGCATCTACAAAATGGTAGTGTAATTCCTTCAGAATCTCTAATATTCGTCCCGAGGGAAAATTGTCTTCTAGTTCAGAACTACTGCCATCAATAATATCATTTTCTATTTTATTATTTTTGCTTGCAAGTATATACATTATAACCCTATATTTTTGTTTATGCATGAGAAATATTCCATTTTGTATATTGCGTTAGACTTCACAAGTATTCCTGATTTTAACTTTTAAGATTCTGCACGTTTCTTGTGTGTTATTTCATATTCGTTTTAATTGCCAATTTACAGCGTTAAAATTATGTCATTGTAAAATAGATTTGAACGTAAAACTCCAAACTATTCAAGAATCAAATATCGTGATTTATTTTATTCGAAGCAGATATTTTGAACACAAATAAATGTGGCCTTGTAACTTAGTACTGATCCTAAGTAAATCTCATTCTTTTGAAACAAATATTTGACAATAACATGTGAATAGATGCATTACTGATCTGCCGAGATTATTTTCAATTTATTTTTAATAATTACTAACACTTTTACTAGACATTAATTATATTTTACTTTGCAGTATATTTTTAATGGAAAAATATACAGAGAATTCTCAACAGAAATATTGATACCCTCCTGACTTTTCCAAAAATACTGGCACCTCATGACCTCCAGTAACAAATATGCCTTTAGCAACATTTACTTCGGTTAATATCAAAGTCCCAGATTCATGCAGCAATTCATTATGACACTTAGCATGAATTTCTAGCATTCTATCTTAACAAAGCTTAACCCATGTCTTGCGTTATTCTATTATAATAGTATAAAAGAAAAAAGATTTTGGAAAATTATCACTTGTTCTCTAACATAGACTATTTACATATAATATATAATATATATTTTTCTTTTTAACTTCGTTCTTCCATGTGATTGCATCATAAATTTGTTTTCGTATCAAAAGTAAAGTGAGCAAGGTATGGGGGTCAAGGTTGGAAGAGAATATTAGGAATCAAGGAGATTGAAAATGGCAATTGACATTGCATTTAAATTTTTGAAGATTGTAACTATCAGCAAAGTAAGCAAACAGAAGTGAATTCCGCAAATGGGAATTGCGACAAAAGAAACTGTTAAAGTAGATCGTAGATTAGACTATTTCGACGGTAAAAGGGTAGGAACTTACTTCCAAGCTAGTAGCATGCGTTAATATATGTAGTCGGGGAAACAGGGAAAAATATTGTCAGAACAGATTAAATAAAGATATTTGTAGAAAAGACAGAGGAAAGCCACATCTTGTCAATGAGAAAGTGACTGAAGGCGGTTCCCCAAGTCAGGATCGATTATATTGCAGATCCTATTTTAGATTTTGTCAAGAACCTAAGATGAATAGCACTAGCACCTGACCAGATACGGAAACAGTATTCAATGAACGGACGACTTTATAAATGTGTAAAATGGGTTCTGATGATAAAAACCTTTTGGCCCGACACACAAACGCAAAAATACCAAGGGAAAAGTATTAATCCGCCTCAACCCTTCAGTTATTGGTTAAATAATAGGACAGATTGAGTTCTATAGACTTGGCCGGCCACCACTCACCGCAGAAAGCAATAGCAACCTACTACGGGGTAATCTTTTCCACAGACGGTCAAGTCACTTTCGATACCTGATCGTCCAAAGCGTGTATAACGTATGGCACTTAACTGACACGCTGAATATAATAGCTGAAAACATGATTAAGACTTCTACGGGTCATAATATGGGGGATTAGTTTTATATTGTTATGAAGTAATAAACTGATCCCCTACTAATTACTACTTAAGAATATAATACATCACTTCCCCCTCTAGCTATGAGTTTAATAACAGGACAGATTGTGTTCTGTAGCCTTGGCTAGCAACCAGTCTACCCCAGAAAGCAATGGCAACCTAATGCGGGATAATCTTTTGCACAGTCAGTTATGTCTCTTTCGATACCTGATCGTCCAAAGCGTGTATAACGTATGGCACTTAACTGACACACTGAATATAATAGTTGAAATCATGATTAAGACTTCTACTGGTCATAATATGGGGGATCAGTTTTATATTGTTATGAAGTAATAAACTGATCCCCTACTAATTACTACTTAATAATATAATACATCACTTCCCCCTCTAGCTATGAGTTTAATAATAGGTGATATTGGGTTCTATAGCCTTGGCTAGCTACCAGTCTACCGCAGAACGCAATGACAACCTACTGCGGGATAATCTTTTGCACAGTCAGTCATGCTTCTTTCGAGACATGATCGTCCAAAGCGTGTATATCTTATGGCACTTAACTGACACACTGAATATAATAGTTGAAATCATGATTAAGACTTCTACTGGTCATAATATGGGGGATCAGTTTTATATTGTTATGAAGTAATTAACTGATCCCCAATCAACTACTACTTAATAATATAATACATCACTTCCCCCCCCTCTAGCTATGAGTTTAATAACAGGAGATATTGGGTTCTATAGCCTTGTCTAGCAACCAGTCTACCCCAGAAAGCAATGGCAACCTACTGCGAGATAATTTTCTGCCCAGTCAGTCATGTCTCTTTCTGGACATTTTGCCCAAAGTGTTTATCACGTAACTGACTGACAGTGACGCAAACTTCCTAGTAGTAGATGCAACTATAAATTCAATGTAGTCATTCTATTTGAGGTCGGTTGAGAGAATGAGGCCATGAGACAGTAGATAAAAAAATCTCTCTTTGGGAAGTAAAGAGCGGCTTCGTCAGAAGGCATTAAAATTTAAGAGCCATTTCTTAACTTTTCATAGATTTCAAGAGTTATTTCTTAACTTTTCATAGATTTCAAGAATCAATTTAAAACTTATTGTCTATACTTAAGTCATAGAAATATATCTAGCTGATACAGACTGGAACTGTACCAGCGATAGGTGTGCATTAATTACGTAAGTAATTTAGATTTGTTTTGTCATTGAGATCTTCCGTGGCTTTAATATGATGCGGACTCTCTAATTATAAGAATTATGTCCCAGATGAAAAGAATAAAAATACAAGTTTTATTCCTGAAGTATGGCACACTTTTCTACACTAGAGTATCTCGATTGAAAACGCGTGTCATTAATTTCATTGTTTAAGTAAACAAAAAATATAACAACTGAAACAGTTATACCCACTAAAACTATATTTATAGTTACAATAAATTATGACAGATTGAGGAAAAATCAATGAAAGCATGACAATGCCATATACGATATTTATTAGATTCTTTTTATCTATTGGGAATCCAATTTGAGAATATGTCTTCCTAATTATCGTTTTTGGCTATAGAGCAAGTTTTGCTTCATTCAATTAGTATGTTATGCGTATAATAAAAAACGAGCAGATACTGTTGATAGTTTAGCTGATTGCAATCTGGGTAAAAATAATTATTTATTATTGAAATATTACAACAATTTCTGCATATGACTGAAGGGGATGTATGGTGAGGTTGGTAAACGCTTACTATCCGAGACCTGGCTTATCACATTCATAACCCATTTATTAATTAAAATTGCTTCATTCATCACATATGCTCATCCATCGCCATTCAATACTACATATATCACAATACATATTTACAGGTACCTCCAAAAGTTTCCATGGCAGATATAAGATATTGCCTTTTTATCACAAAATGTATAAGAATATAGCGATATGATATATGAAATGAGTTGAACCCACAAAACATAAATAAAATATAGTATTTACATCATTCGGTCTATAGTCCTCATCTTTGTTGCCATGTGTACGACATTTCGGTCGTTGTACGCTACGGCCTTTTTCGGGTGCTAGGAATTTCGAACAGAACTCTTTATTACAGTCACTGGGGTATATCATCCTCATCCCTTGTGCAAATTAGTGTTAAACATTGCAATATCAGCTCTGGTAAAAAATACTAGAGAAAACCATAACCATCAAAAGATTGCAATATGAATTCAAATAAAAAAAGGATAACTGAATATTAGGTTTATATATCTCAAAGATTCAGTTGTTCTTGTCCTTAAAGACCCCATCGCTAGAGACGTTGGTTAGTTTCTGAAATGATTCTTAGAGTTTTGAGTTCAATACCAGGCTACAGCAGTGGCGAGCCAGTAATTTGCAGGGTTAGATGGAGATAGGTCATGACTTCCAACCGAGGCATTACGCGATTGTGATAAAGTTTCGGTTCGAAATTCCTAGCATCTGAAGAAGGCCTGAGCATACAACGACCGAAACGTTATACAAATGGCAACAAAGATGAGGACAATATATATATATTTGTTTTTCTTTAATCCGAAGTGGATGAGTAGGAAGGTAAATTCCAAGAACCTGATCCTAATCAATATTAAACATTTTTAACATTAAAAAGTGATGCAGGCAGAGAGCTCAATGTATTAAGAATACAGAACCAATATAAATTAGAGAAAATTTTCAAAATTTAATGGTGTCGGATGTACATTTCGACATAGGATCTCTAATAGAGATTCTACGTCACGTCAGCCATATTGTTTTTCCACATGACGAAGGCCCTGGGGTAGAGTGTGGAGGGGTTTTAGGTTAACAACGGTCACAAAGTAGAAAAGGACAGAGCTGGTAGTCGCGGGATTACAGGGTGTTGAAACGGTATATTTAAGAAGGGGAGGAATAGGAGTTCATATTTTATAAAGATAGACAACTAAATGAGTTAAAGTACTTTTTAAAGTTAAGATTTTGGGCAGTTTTAAGAGGTGTATTTAGGCGAGAAGGAATGGGTTTCAATATAAGATTTTAATTTTTTTTTATTTACGTTTATTTGATTAAACCTTTTAGGTAGAAGCGAGCTAAATGCCAGTTACAGGAAGTTATCAGTTTAAAAATTATTAGAGAAAAATATTAGAGAAAAAATATTGGAGAAAAAAAATATATATACATATATGTGTTAACCAAGGAAAAAGGGGTTTAGTAAAAGAATCCATATTTTCTAAAGATAGGCAATTAAAGGAGCTTGGGATAGGAAGGTAAGGTGGTTAAAATACTTTTTAAGGTTAACGTTAGGGTAAAATTAAGATTAAAACTTAAATTGAATCCTTTTACTTTATATTCTAACATCTAGTCGACGGGGATTTAAATTCTAAATTTAAGTATTCGGAAAAATGTGCCTTGTGGCGGCACTTACTGATGAATTCCCTCCTAAGATTCAGTAGCCGGTGTTGGTGCGGGTATTTTGATATTGAAATTTTTTCCAGTAAACATAGACAGCACCTATCACGAAATTTCCGAGGATGCTGATGATGCTCTTACTGCTGCATAACTGACATTTTTGCTGATGCTGTCTTTGCTGAGTGCTGCTACTGTTGCTGCTGTTGCGTGGATATTGTTGCTGCTCCAGCTGATGTTACTATTGCTGCCTTCGGCTCTGCTTCTGTTGCAGCCCCTGTTAGGCATCTCGTTAGGAAGGTTGGTCACAGCTTTTAACCCTTCTTTACCAACCAGCATTACTTCCTTTAATGTTTTTTGTTTTTTTGCTAGGTACCTTGTTCTTGCTGGGAGATACTTTCGACAAATTTTCAGCCGCTCCACAGGACCAGCTGTTGGGATGCCAAGCTTTACAATCGCTACGATTTTCTGGACAATGCTCATCAATATGTCACTGAAACCTATGCGGATCATTGACACCTGTGTGAAGGCATTCTCGGTGGTAATGCCCCCTTTGCCCATTGCCAATGTAACACCCCCTATTGTCCATATTTAACAAAGAAGGCCCCAAAAGATTTTCGTCTTTCGTGTGCTCAGATATTTCGTTTGTAAACTCATCGATTTTGTGGTGAGGATACTTCCTTCCATCGCTCTTGGTCAGTTTGCTGGGGGCTATATTGAGACCTTTCAGCACCACCTCCGTCTTTTCCCTGCTGACGTCAATCAATTTTAGCGTTTTCACATCTGCGGTCAGTCGGAAGATAGTTCTAGTCGCGACTTCCTCCAACAACAAATGGATTACTAGTAGTTGGTTTCCTAATTCTATTCCTTGAATATGTCCTTTCAGGCCTCATAAAAATCGGGGCTCTCTTTTGGTCGATCGGTTGACTACACCGATGGAGTAACGGAAAAGTGTTGTTCTTTCCGCTGGAGAGACGCCTCGATATTGGTGGAGCTCCCATATGAGCAGAAAATCTTAACTAATGACAAGCGTATTTCACACAGAACAAACGCATAAAACAGAACAGATAGACGAACACGAACAAATATAGATCACTTACTTTTCAGGGTTTACAGAAACAACCCAATAAGTATTCTGAGTGATGGATGACTTCAGAACACTCGCCCTTTCCTTTTTACAGGCAAAAGCACAGAAGTGCATTCTGGGATATTTCATACAATAAAATAGACTCAGTTTCATATGATTAAGTCGTGATCTGCCTTGTCTTGGTTTTGTGTGTGGAAGACAATTTTCAGTTTGTTAACTTGTATTTGTTAATTAATCTTGTTTGAACTGTTTGCATGTTTGCTTGATATTATTTTATTTTGCCCCGTTTATTTTTCTTTTTATTGCAAACTTATAGAACAGTTCCGTTAATTTATTTTCATTTCACGATAACTAGTCACTCAAAATAACAGAAGCCCGTATAAGTACCATTTGTCTTCCTCATTGTTTCCGTTTATATTTATCATTACAGTTTTTTTTATTTCGCTTAATATTGTCATAAATTCATTTTGACCGTTTTATCTCTCAAAGATTTCTAATTTATAATGTCTAAAGTACAAACATATAGAATTAATATTAATCTCATTAAGTGAAAATTGATGAATCGACATTAATTATCAACTAAATGATGGCGAAATGAAAATAATTTTAGAATAAATATCAGTTCCTAAACTATGATTATTTTTTAAATTGAAAAGAAAAACTTATATTACACACAAACCTGATAGAAAATTCAGAAACGCATATCAAACTAAACAATATTAAATAAATGTAAACCTTATTATTTTATAATTGTTGATTCATTTTTATTGTTGCTTGTCAGAGATTTTATTAATCGATATTTTCCTAAGCAAGGCAGTAAAGCCATTAAGACACAAAGTTTTACTGGTTGTGGAAGAATTAGAAACAGAAAAATTAATATTGAGCGGGAAGAGAAATGAGTAATCAGGAGGATAGTAGATAACTATTGACATTGCATATTATCTTTTGCAAATAAAATTTGGCAGGAACAAAACAAGTCGGAAAGAAGCTTTACGAACAGAACTGGTAAGAAAAGAAAATATAAGCAAAGAACTTAGAGCCAACTCAACTGTAAATTGCTGTAATCTCGACACCTGACACTTGAGGTACCATAATAAAGAGATAATCCTAACAATTACTGTGAAAGTATTTATAGAAAAGACACAGGGAAGCAACATTACGGCGGAAGGAAATGTGAAATTAATGAGAATGAATTGAAACTTGATAAAACAGTTTGAAACACATGAAAGATATATCCTCTCTGTATTTAAAATTATTAACTTTTCAAAAGAGCTTTGCCAGTTTCCACTTCCCCACCGACAAGATGTGGCCTCCCTTTGTCTGTTCTATGAATACTTTTATGGCTTCTGCTCGAACGAACTGAAGTCACTGCTGCCTCTACAACAGGTGTTTACTCATGCAACCAGACTGGCAACTGGGTCCCCTCCATTCACAGTTAGAATTAACTAAATGCAGAGGACAATTCTACTCATGCAGCTTCTTTTCTCGCACTTCCCGCCTGTGGAACTCGCTTCCATATTCTGGCTTTCCTGACGGCTACAAACTTCAGGAATTTAAATGCAATGTCTATACTCATCTCTTAACCACTTGACTCTAGTTCTTTCTTCACTACCCTGTATATCCTTTACTTTCTCTCCACCTTTGCAACTGTCATAACACCTGTACTCCCATTCTTCTCTTGCTCCTTTCTAACTGGTTCGTCTTTCGTTTCACTCACTTCTACTTATTTTTTTTAATCTTATGTAGCTTCCTGCACATCAGTGGCGTTACAGCCTTGCTCTTGGTGATACTATTAAAGCAAATATATATATATAAATATTATATTCAATGTTGCACAATTACGATAACAAGTTTTCTATTTATATGCAAACATTTATCTTATAAAAATGAAAAATACAAGTTATTACAAACCTATTCAAACCACAGGATGCAACATGTAATGGCCTGCTACACCTATCTTTAGCTGGCATGTTCATTTTATTAGGTGTTTGCTTATCAGTTATTACTGAAGATTAATGTTTTATTTACACGTTCTTTGTTTTTCTTAATTAAGCAACACGCCTCTTCGCCATTGACGTATAACACGTGAAGCAAATCAATATATTTGGAAACTCATATTAAATTATATATTCGATTTGAATTTACAGCGAGATTCCAAAAATAATATCCATGGTAATTTCATCGAAGGAAAAAAGCCCATCGGGAATTTTATTTTATGTAGAGATAACGTTATTAGAAATAGTGTGTCTAGTAGTCTATGAAAATACAGTTTTGAAGTAAGCTTTTTTGCGTGTTTAAGTGTGTGTGTTTGTACTTTTTTTAAATAAAGGGTCTAGTTTCTTAATTTATAATGGTTTTACTGCCAGGTAACCAAACCGGTTCTATTGGTCAAATTCAAATGAAAGATCTTCAGCTTGAAGTATATACACCTACAACGCAAAGCACTGAGGCTAAACAGAATCTTTCTAGTCTATGCAAAAAAATACTAATGCTCATTGTAAAACCCAAGAAATTCGAATTATCATGGGAGACTTTAGTAGGAAAATGGAAGAAGGTGTACTAGTTTGACTATGAAACCTCAGTGATCGCAACAAAAAATGGTTTAATTGTGCACAGCGATGATCAGGTAATAACCAAAAGTGTGTTTCAAGAACACAAAAAAGGATTTTGAATATCAAGAAGTCCAGGAGCTGACACGAAAAACCAAATCGATTATATAACTATTCATTGCAGAACTTATCCTAATGTAAATTGTGGAAACGACCAATTCTTAGTCATACGCAAATTATGAATAAAAATTCGGAGAATGAAGAAGCTTAATGCAGCATCCAGACTGCAATGCAACAGATTTTGAACCACCTAAATAGGCAAAAAAATACACTAACAGTGTGAAAAACAAAAACGAGGAACAAATTTAAAGCGGAAACTCGAAATGGGACATACTAAAATAAACGTTAGTAACATTAACGAACAGTATTGTCTTAAAGAATGTCAGACGTAAAAAAAGAGTGGATAACTGAAGAGATTCCAATCATGTTCAATGGAGACAGAAAACAATGGCAAGACATGGAACGGAATACAGAAAAGTACACAAGGAATTAAGGAGAAAATGCAGACAGGCTAAAGAGGATTGGTCCAACAACAAGTATGCAGAAATAGAGAGATTAATCATGATTCATAAAGTAGATAGACATAAAACAAATAAGGGAACTAACAGGACAAAAGACATGCTCCGGAAAAAAAAACAGCACAAAATCCAATGGCGGAACGCTGATATTAGAGAAAGAAAAAATATTTCTTCAATGAGAAGAATATATAAGAGATGATTTCTCCTGTTTCTGCTTCCCTCTATCCGTCACGTGAGAATTAAATTCGTCCTTCCTCATTATGTGACTACAGCTTCATCGTTCTGATATTAAGTATAAGTTTCACTTTCTTTTGCATTTTCTCGAAGATCTTGTCGTTGCTCACATTTTCGGTTCTTGGTTTCCTCAACATCCTTTTTAAGAACCACATTTCTGTTGCTTCGAGTCTTTCCTTCATCCTTCGGGAGATTGCCTAGCATTTGCGGCCATGTAGGAGGACAGATTGTATATAACAATCCAGTTTACTCTTTCTAACTAGATCACTCTGTTTCACAATATTCTCCTCGGTATTTGGTATGCGCAATTGCCCAATGCCAATATACCTTCGGATCTCAGTGTAACACTTCTCCTCCTGCATTAGAATACTTCCCACATATTTATTTCTACATCTTGATTTTAGTATCCCCAATCTGTAGTTGTTATTTTCGATTTTTCGTTTTGCTGATAACCATGTATTCATTTTTCTCGTAGTTTACGTTTAGTCGCATTTTCTCGTTTTTCTTTTGTGTATTCTTCAGAAGGTCCTGTATTTACCTTTTCGTATCTGCTATCAGCCTTGTGCCTTTTACGTATCGCATATTGTTAAGAATGTTTCCTTTAATGACGAATCCTGACATAAACGGCGTAAAATGAACAAAATTAATCAGAATTAATCTCGCGACTGGAATGTCACCCAATCGTTATTTTATGACTGTTCGCATTAAACAAAAAATAACATGCGAGACATCGAACGTCAGAATGTTTAACAACTATGGACGGCTGGAAAACCTAAAGCAAATATTGATTAGATTAAATGTCAACATTTCAGTTATATGTTAAACGTGGTAGCCAAACAACGGTGATTTTGTCAGGGACAACCACCAAATTATATACGCAGGCAGTGAAAATAATAAAAAAAGGATTTGGCTTGATACTTGATCAAGATGTGAGGAATTGCGATCTGGTATACTGCCAGTTATTTGAAAGAAGTTTTGTGATTAAAACTGAAATGTAATTTCTTTAACATAACTGTTCTAATGGTATAGGCACCGACAAAACAAAGTAACAAAAAATCGAATTTTTCTACTCCAAGCAGGCACAACGCCAAGGCTCAGTGCAAGTCACCAAAAATGAGAATTATTATGGGATAGCGGAATACCAAAGTAGACACGGAGGGAGAAGATAAAACAGTTTTTCATTTCGGACTGAGAAACCGCAAAAACCGCAGAGAGAAAGGGGTCTAATGGTGCACAGCGAATGACGATGTAATAATCGCTACATCAAGACGGTTATGGGCACACTCAGGATATGAAAGTCGGGAGAAGAAACTAAAAACTAAATCAACTACATAACTATCAACATGAACGTAATTTTTCAATGAAAAACCTGTCTAAGTGATGAATAATGAAGTGACCAAATTCTGGTTATGTGTAAATTAAGGATGAAACTTCGGGGTTTGAAAAAACATAACGCAGCAATACACAAACTTGTGAACGATCCGAACCTGGAGGAAAAATATATAGTGTAAAAAGCAAATAAGAGGAACAAACTGAAAATAGAAACTGGAACTGGAACCAACTAAGAGAAGTTTTAGTGATATCAGCAAACGTCCTCATCTGAGAGGAAACTTGACGTAGGAGGAAGAATTATGTCAATCATCGATTAAATTCTTAACATGATGCAAAGCAGACAGTAAACAATGCTAAGAGGTGGAACGGAATACAGAATATTTCACAAGAAAATAAGTAAAAAATGTAAACAAGCTAAAGTAAACTGACTTAACGACAAATATGCAGAAATAGAGAGATTCAGTACAACAAATAAAGTAGAATTGCATAAAAATTAATAGAACTACCAGGACTTAGGGTGATATGGTGGAGTCATAATGCGTTTCACCTGGAACGTTTTACAGAACTGTTTAAATTCACCAGACGTGAACTGGGTTCCGTTATCCACCACCACGCAATCCACTACACTAAAACGCGCGAACAATTCATCAAGTTTCCAAATAAGTTTTCTGTATTTTAATTTTTCAGTTATTCCATTTAATGTTACAGCGAAAAATGCTTCACCTAAAACATTAATTTTGTCAACTGTTACAGAACGTGCTGTTTTCTTTGGTCTTAATAAAGTTGGCTTTTTCAGTCGCCTCCGGGTATGCAAATTAATAATAGTAAGTTCAGACCCAGAGTCGTGTTGGAATTTTATCGTGTTGTTAAATATTTGCACAATTACGTATTTATCCAAATTTTCATATTGATCCCTTGACAGCGTCTGCCTAATTCAATTTTTGGTCTTCAGATTTTTTTAACATACCTGCAGCATGATGTTACATGGCCAGCTTTACCACAATTTTGAGAGGTTTTCTTCTTTTTTAACGGGCAAAACTTCATCCAGTGTAGGTTTCCGCAAATATAACACGGATCTGGTGGTGAATCTTCTTATCTATTCTTAGTATGCTTGTCACGATATTTTGGTCGAATAGATTTACTTTTCCCGTTTTCTGGGGAATAGTATTTTGGTCTACTCTTAAATTTTTTGATATGAGCGACTCGCGACTCCTCGATATTTCTAAAGTCACATTATACGATACGACTCTCTGGCAGTCCTCTGCCAATTTTTGAGAGTTACACCCGGTTCATTCTCTAATTTTGACAGCACTCTGCACTCGGCACTCGGCGTCTAATTTTAGCGTTTCCAGTTGAGACTAAACTCTAGGCAAAATGCAGACATATGAAGTCGTCAGCAAATAAATCTGCTAGTTTGAAGTCATTACTGTGTTTATTTACTGTAGCCGCAAATGTCAGGTATGTCAGATTGATTCTCCTCGAATAAATTTATGCATTTCCATCTCTTATGAAAGATTGACGTGTTAGGCTCAAGTAGTTCCGACACTAACTTAACTGTTTCTGAGAAATCTAAGTCTGTTGTCCTTTTGGGGAGGATAAAGTCAACGAACTTACTACGTTCTGCGGTACCCAATTTTTAGTGATAGTCGGACTTTTTTTGAATTTGACCATTTTTTGAAATCAACGTTGAATAAATCTTCGTACCACCTATAGAAAGCATCGTATGTTTTTTTCATCTTTGGGTACATATTCGAAAGTTTCCATGGTACTTCAGATAGTGCCCTTGGAAAATGCAGTATCGTTTTCATATGTTTGTTTGCCATTTAATGATTTGTATAGTAACTCTTTCATTTGACTTTGACGTTCCTCGCTTTTTTTAAGAGCTTGCTCTTGGAAATCTTTCTGCTGTTTATGAATTTCCATAAACAGTTGTTGCGCTTAGGTTTTAGACTGTTGTTCGTCACTTCACTTTTTTGTTGATAATCTAACTGAGCTTTCATCAATTGGATTGTTATTTTCTGAAAATCTTCCATTTTTTATTTCAGATTAAAACGACCAATTTTTACGCGAAAAAACAGAGAAGAAAAACACCAACTGTGGTTACAGTTTTTTGTAAGACGTACACAAAAGAAGAGAGCCCACAAAAAGGCTACTTACAGATTTTTTTCTGTAATACCGTTGTTCCGAGCTTTTAGACGATTCTTCATGCGACGCTTAACTATTGAAGTTTCCCAAACTTATTTTTTACGTCGCCAAAATTTTAGAAACGATTTGTAGTTTATTTCCTGATGTAGCGTTTTGACTTGAATTCGTTCGAAGTTGTTTATAAACAGTTGCAGTTTGGTATTTTTTTGTTACTTCGAAGTATGTCGACATATTTAATGTGAGGGGGCGGTTATCACTTGGTCAGTCGCTGTTAGTACCCTAGCTTGTATTTTCGTTCGTTGCTGTGAATCTGACACTGCGTTGTAGTTTTCCGCAGTTCCTGTTTTCAAGTTGATGAGCAGTTTATTCTTTTTATGAACTCGTATTTCCTTAATGTTCGAAATCCTCGACGCCAGTTGATGTAGACCGGTGATGGGACCAAGAAATGATAACTCGAAACACGGTGGTAAGGTTGACAACATTTTTTAAGTCAAAACTAGATACAACAGAAAAGAGGAAATATAAGCTTGGGTTAGACAGACAGCCTGAACTGAATCCACGAGAGTGATTAACTCTCAGTTAATATACAGGTAGGAAGAGTCCATAATTAAGTGGGTAAGCCCTCACAACAGATTGCTTTGCTGTGTTCACCTCTTTCTAGTGCGTTGTGTTGTTTGCATGTGATTGAGTGCTTTTTATTGCTTTTTTCTTGTGCTAACATCTTTCATCACACGTGAATGGCTGCGTAATTGCTTTATACTGAATTAACTTCTTGTCATTTTGAGTTGACCTGTTTAATTGTATTTGGTTGATATTGTTGTTACCGTGTTGCCATATGTTAAAAGAATTGTAGGTCATAATTAAGTGTTTATCTTTCTGTGTGCATTTATATTTGTGGGATTTGTGTGTGATATTATTGGTTTGGTAGATGTTAAACATTCTTCAGCTTTTGTGATCTGATAGGGATTCAATTATATATATATATATATATATATATATATATATATATATATGTGTGTGTGTGTGTGTGTGTGTCTGTGTGTCTGTGTCTGTGTCTGTGTCTGTGTGTCTGTGTGTGTGTGTATTATATGGATGTGTGTGCGTGCATGTGTGTATGTGTGCGTGTGCACGAGCGTTTGTAATCTTTATATCCACTTCAGCTTACCTATTTTCCACCACCAATGGGTTAAACATTAAAGAAGACTGGATTTTTTTTTGTCTTGGTCGGCAACTTTTTCAAATGAATTCAGAAATGTTCAAAACTTGTGGTTGGTTCTACACGTTTCAGCATTATAATTAAATGATAATTGTATATATGTTGTCATTCACCTCTAAAAACGGCACTGTAAGATATCCATACGCTGAAATCGACAAGAGATATGTAATATACATACAAAAATATATATTTGTATTTTTTACATTTTTCGAATTACTGTCTTTATCTTCGTTGTCATAATCTCTGATTTTGTTTAGGTGATTATCCCTTTGACCCGATCCCTTTATTTCATCTACCGGGGTAGATGATTTAACAACTACACTGGTAAGTGACAGCAGCTCCGACAAAATGGAACAAACGGCAAGCATAGAAATAAATACAATATTTGAACAAGAAGTAATACAGAGTGCGAGAGAAAAACACTTTTGACACCAAACATTTGAATATAAATAGTGTTAAAAATGGTTACTGATACAAGTCCCATAATTTTATACACTGAAAGAAATACACTGAGATTGACTCCAGTGACTTGAACCAAAGAGTTGGGAGTTCAATACCTGGATAGATCAGTGGTGAACATCGACTTGGAAAGTTGAATATAAGAGATAGAACTGATACTGAGACATCTGGAAGAGACGTGACACGTAGTGCGAGAAAAATCTACTTGCACTAAAAATTTCAGTTGAAAATTCCAATCTGAAGAAGGCCGGGGCGTGCAACGGTTGAAACGGTATGAAATATGGCAACAGTCTGAATATTAGTGTAAATAGTTACAGTAAAACATCTCAAAAATATAGACAAGCACACACACATAGTCACACATGCATGCAGCCTCCATATATATATATATGTATATATATATATATATATATATGCGTTTATAATGTAACTATTTCTGAGTGTTTGTTTCTGTATCTTGCATATTCAATGAGACGTTGAATTTTATTTCCAATTTCTACTGAAGCCAATTTTCCTTAAACAATGATTTATAACTATCAATGACTTTATTTCCATTTTAAAGCTAATGCAAGATGAACTTCGCTCAGTGTTTGAACGATAAATTTATGTGCTTTTGTACCTGGTGAAGAGGTCCGCTCCTAACCTAAGTGTCGAAAGAAACTGAGGTTGACGAGGAAAATGTTCACTCACTTCGTATTGTAACTCAAGAAGCAGTCAAATAACTTTATTTCACATATTTCATTGCAGGTATGAATGACAGAGTGAGGTATCAAATAGAACATCCCGTAATTCTGCAACCCTAACACGAATTTGTTAGGTGAATTTATTTTATCACTCTCTTTGACCCTCTCTTTCCTTATATATATATATAAATATATATATATAAATATATATATATATATATATATATATATGTGTGTGTGTGTGTGTGTGTGTGTGTGTGTGTGTGTGCGTTTGACAATCTTCTCTCAAGATTGAATTAATTAAGTGTAATATTGTTGGCGTTCACCAAGTCGATATCGGCATATGTTCTTAAGTATGAAGTGAATTAAAGTATGAAGTGAATTAAAATAAGCAAATCTCATGTTAATATACGACTTTGTTATGGGCCAGAAATAAAGATTTAAAAAGAAATTGAATTAAGCAAATATATTAACAAAGAACAGTAGTACAAAACATATACAAAATGAAACTGTCATGAGCGTGACTGTTAGTCCGGCTGTCAAAGCTATCTGCTGGAACAAAATTCTGCCACAAAGCCGTAACGACTGCTTATTTGTAGTTGGAAGGGTTCATGCGTACATGGTTAAATTACCATAACACCCCATCGTAAGTATCAACACTGCAGAAGTCTTAAGACTTTTTACTCTTTGGATTAATGAGGATAAAGTGCGTCATTTTTATTTTTCTTCTTACACAGCAATGTCAAAAGCATCGTATATGATATTGAGGGCTTCTCTCTCTCTTCAGAAAGACCATTGACAGTATCGTCCAACATTCGTTTCCTGATTTGGTTTAAATGCCTTTTCTAAATAAACTAAGGAACTTTAATTATGTAGACCATATTTTCTACTCTTTTCTCAATGTTTCCTATTTCCCAAAATGATTTATTATCTGGAAACATCCGCAAAAATGCTTTCTCTCTGAGTTGGTAGCGTTTGTAGGTACCATGTTTGTTCTTCCTGATTTGTTTGTTTGTTTGGGAAGTAGCTTCTCGAACACAGACGTGATTTTACGCGCAAACATTACCTCGTCTGAGAGTAATGACGGTGTGTTGTCGTTGGATGTGATTCTATACACCTGAAGGTATTGTTGTAGGGCTATTTCTGTGGCTGTGCTCCTAGCTTTCTTGAGGGCTCTTTTCAGCGTGTCAACGAAACGCTCGGACCTTGGGTGATTTGGACTGATCCTGATATGATATATCTGGAAGGACTCACAAAAATCCTACAAAATCGTCGGATGTAAATTGTGCCTCACTGTCTGATATTAACCAATCGACTACTCCAAATCTGGAGAAGAGTTCGTGTGGGAAATTGATTGTCACGTCGGTAGTGGGATTTCTACATCTAAGTATTTCGGGCCACTTAGGAAAACTATCTGTTACTATAAAATAAAAGAACCAGTCAAGCGGGACTGCGAAATCTATATGAATTCGAGACCATGATTGTTATGTTTTGGGCCAAGGAGTGTTCTTGATTGAAGGGGCCTTAGATGCTAAAGTACAGTCTTTACCAGTATTTACAGAATTTTACTATGTATTCGATATCCTTATCCATGTTTAGCAAGTATACATAACTGCGTATAAGGCTTTTTGTCCTTGTAATTCCTGGGTGGCTAGCATGGAAATCTTTCAGAATTTTTCTTTTTAGCGCTTTAAGAATGACTACTTGTTTACTATAAACTAGTACGACGTCGAATAGATAGAAAATATCTGAAGCCTGTTTGTCCTAGCACTAATTTTGGTTTTGGTTAGTTTCATAAACACATCTTTTAGTGATTCTCGTTTGATTTGGTTGAGAGTTAAAGGGAGTTCTTTTACTGTGTTCGATAATGTGGTTTAAATTCTCCCTCTGTTCAAAGAGAAGTCATAACAGTATCTGTTGTGGATTCCGGTTGAGAAACCACACAACATATTAAAAAACAAAAACAGATATTGAGATAGAAAATGTAAGTTATAGTAAACTAAAATATACAACCTGGAAGACGAGCTAGTCAATTCAGGAATACTATTAGTAGAAATAATTATATACAGTCTTGAAGTGAAATAGTAGGTCCGGGTAAGGGGTCCGTAGCCAAACAGTTCATACTTACTCTGCACCAAATTACTGACCAAATAAGCAACTGTACAACTGTCATTCTCTGTATAGGCAGGATAATATGTACACATCAGTCGAGTCCATTCTTGTATACAAAAAGGGGTAATCCCACAACACTCCCTCCCTAGATTCTTTTTTTAGGAGGAGTTAGTAATTTTTCGCTTGGGATCTATGATTAATGGCTCCGTAAACATTCGTTTTCTGCTAGTTCTTCTGATTTCTGTATTAATTTCAGGTCTCTGAATGTCAAACTCTTCGAAAATTACTTCCATAGTGTCCTCACTTTCTAAGGGTGAGGGGCTTGGCTCTTTACTCCTTTTTTTTTTAATTTGATTGACGTGCCTTCTATGCGTACATTTTTCTCCATTTATAGTGTACATCACGTTTCCTATTCTGTTTACAATTGTTCCCAGTTCCCAATACGCCATACTATTTTAAACATTCTGAAGTACCGGGTTTAAATAATCTTTTCGTAATTACAGGTGTATTCCGGGTTTTGTTTTTGCATGGTAGCAATTTATCGAAGACCGATCGTATCTTGCGCGTAAACATCACCTCAGCAGGTGAAAGTCCCGATGGTGTGTTTATGTTTGGTGTCATTCGGTATGTGTAAATTGTTGTAATGCTCTTTCCTGATGGTGTATCTCTAGCTTTTTTTGACACTCTCTTTAGAGTATCCACGAATCTTTCGGCTAAGACGTTCGACCGTGGGTGATAAGGTTATGCTTTTATGTGTTTTATTTGGTAGGTCTCGCAAAATGCTTGAAAAACACTTGAAATTGCCTACCATTGTCTGTAAATAAACAATCTACAACGCCAAACATAGCGAATAGCTCGTGTAAACAGTTTATAGTATTTTCTGTTGTTGGATGTTTATACTTGAAAACTTCAGGTTATTTACTAAAACTGTCTACCGTTATTAAGTAGTAGTAGCCGTCGATGGGTCGTGCGTAGTCCGTATTGACTCTCGACCGAGGTTTGTCGCCCTTGGCCATGGTTTCTGTATTATAGTTGGTGACTTTGCCGCCGCCGCGCAGCCCTTACATTTTTCTACCATCTGCACAATATTATCATACTTGTTCGGCCACTACACATAACTTCACATAAGTGCCTTCATGCGATTCTTTCCCGGGTTTCCTGCATGGAAATCCTTCAAAATTCTTCTTTTAATAATTTTGATATCACCACCTTTTCATTGTATAGTAGGACATTATTGCAAATTGAAAAACTGTCTGCCGAGTTGATGTCTTTATCTCCTATTTTTTCTTTGTGGTATTTATGAATTCGTCTGTTTCTGATTTTCTTATTTCTAATAGTGTTACCGGTAATTCTTTCACCGTATTACTTAATCCTTTACTGATTTCGACTTCGGCTCTCAACGGTGAAAAAAGCTCCCGACGTCAAAACTTCCTTTATTTTGTCAAATTCTTCTTGGTATTCATGTGTCCACTCCGGTTTCATGCTTTTTTTTTTCAAAAGTTCGTTTAAAGAAACACGTCAGTCAGTTAAGTGCCATACGTGAAACACGCTTGGGCGATCATGTCTAATCATGTCTGGTTGCCAGCCAAGGCTATAGAACCCAATCCGTTCTGTTATTTAACCCATAACTGGAGGGAAGAGACGGATTAATACCTTTCCTAGGGGTATTTTCGCGTAAGTGAATGCAATGAATTCAACTGGAATTCCATCTCGGCCTCCCAATTTCTCATTCCGAGCCGATATCCACTGCACCACAAAACGTTGTTTATTTGTATAAACACCTGGTAATAGTTTACCAATCCTCAGAAACTTTGTAAAGTAAATATATTTTCGGGAGCTGACCTGTCCTTGATTGCTGTAGTCCTTCTTGATCTTGTCTTATCGATAATGTAATCATCTTCATAAAAAATCGAATTTGTATTCTTTCAATTTAAGCCAGTATTCCTGCATTCTTGAAAAGATTTTATGAACAGGTTACTTATGCTGTTTTACATTTTGACTCTTCATTAATATGTTGTCCAAATATAAAATCGCGAAGTAAAGTTCTGTTAGCAAAGTGTACATTACATTTTGGAAAGTTACCGGGGCAACCTTTATTCCGAACGATAGACGTTCGAACTCGTACCACCCACGATTGGTTTTGATACAGAACAACTTAGAACAATTTTCTTCCATCGGTATTTGATGATACGCATCACTGAGGTTGATTTTTGAAAAACATTTCCCTTGATTTAGTTTCGCAAAGTTTTCTTCCGATCGAGGCAAACAACAACCATAGTCTGTTCGTGCCGCGTTAAGCCGCGTAGAAAGCGAAAGTTATATCCTCGTCCTGAGAATATGTAAAATCGTTTGCTCCATATTCTGCTTTGTAAGAACTCATTTTCGTTTTCACAAATTTGTAACCTGTTTGACAGCTGAAGCAAGATTCTTTGCTTTTGTTTAGTTTGAATTCAATTTTTTTTCGAATATTTGTTGTCTGATATCTGTTTGTTTTTTAAATTAAGCCGTTCTTTTTCAGCTTGGTTTTGAGTTTCAAGTTGTTTTTTCTAAGTTTGATACTGAATTTCAAGTTGTTCTTATCTATAACCAGCTGGGGTTACTTTATTCGTTTTGCTACACAAGTTGCTTCTCTTGCCATTTAGCTTCCAGTTGGTTTTACTCTTCAAGTTGGAACTTAACAAAATCGTTCATGTCGGATTTAATATCGTCCATGTTTGTCCGTGTTTCTTTTTTATTAGGATTAAACGGAATACAATTAAATAAAAGTGAAAAACTTTTCTTTCAATAACCAAATCAAAAAAAAGAAGAAAATTTTTTAAGTAAACCGAAGTAAATAATAATTGAATTGAATAAAAAAAAGATAACTTTAATTTCTTACTCACACAGGAAATCATGAGTGCTTTTTTCTCTCTCTCTCGAAAAAAAAAGCATGAATTTAGTTTGGCGCCTTGTGTTCAAGTTTAGTATGAGTTAGTTACACTGTTTTTCGTTCGATTTCTTTTCTGGATTGCCAAGTTTTTTGATTATAACAAAATGTGACAAAGGAATAGAATTATGTGGGTCCAATGTTGAACCACTATTGACAAATTCCACGTAGTCCGTCTGGGGTCCTCAAATGTCCTTGAGGTTTCTCATCACCAGGTTGTTGTGATCTTGGAAATAAAGACATACAAGGAATGCATTAAAACATATATATCAATAAGAACAGTAGTAAAAACATATATAAAATGAGAAGGTCAACAACGTGAGTCTTTAGTCCGGCTGTCAGAGACATTGGTTGGTATAATCATCATATTGCACCTACCATGCATCGGATTTTTGACGGTGTGTATATTGTTATTGCCTTACAAAAATTCCCAAACGTCGGGCAATAAATTCAGCCCCTTACAGCGGGGGAGGTTAGGCCTAGATGGATGGCCCCTTGGGGTTTGTCACGTGACAGTGTCAATTTTTCTCAGCTGTACTCAGACAGACATACAACCAAACTGCACTCTTCCCGGGGACAGAGACGCAACTGGAAGGTGACACGAATTCCAGCCTCAGCTAGAATAGACTTCTGACGCAAAACAGAAACTGTTGCTCATTCAAATTTTGAAGAGTTCATATGTGCATGGGTAAATTACCATAACAGTCATTTAAGGGTCATATGTGATACACGATTGGGCGATCATGTCTCGAAATAGACATGACTGACTGGGCAGAAGATTATTCCGCGGTAGGTTGGCATTACTTTCTGGGATAGACTGACTGCCAGCCAAGGCTATAGAATCCTGTTATTTAACCCATAACTGAAGGGAATAGCCGGATTAATACCTTTCCCAAGGATATGTGTGCGTAAGTGAAAGCATGGAATTCAACTGGAATTCGAACTCGGCTCCACGATTTGTCGTTCCTATCCGATATCTGCTGCACCACAACACACATCTAAATTACCATAAAACTATATGTATAAAATTCTCTTATCTATATATATATTTAGCATTATCGCTCTCTCTTTATATATATATATATATATATATATATATAATATTGGAGCAACATTTTCAGATGTTTTGTGTTATTTAGTTGTGTTGGTTGGTGAAAGCTGATTTAATTGAGCTATTAAGAGACACGAGACATTTCAAATAGCATAAAAATTGAGATAAGTATGAAATGTTATTTAACAAAATAATTAACAAAATTCTTAAAAAATATGTGTAGGTCTTTAGACGTAAAAGTAAACTTAAATAAATAAAAATTGTTACCCACAACACGTTTGTCAGTCGTCTTTAATACATATTGTTTGTTTGTTTGTGTGTTTGTTTGTTTGTTTGTTTGTTTGTTTGTTTCTTTCTTTCTTTCTTTCTATCTATCTATCTATCTCAATCTGATCATATCTATCTTGTAAATCGCATTTTTTAATACTGATGGAATTAGTTTTTTAAACTTTTGTTTGAAATAGTGTAAAGCATATTTCATTAAATAATATTATAATAATCCTCTCTAGTGCTGTATTTGATTAGGTTATATTCCATCACTGCAGATCAGATATAAAAATTCAAGCATATTTCATTAAGTTATATAAACGTATTATGTATACATTTTTGTATTAATTCTCTCTAGTTCTATAATTACATTCTTGATGTTAAGTTGAAACGGAGGTCCGTATTTTCTTTTAACCCCCTTTTTTTCTATCACATTTGAGATCATGTTCAGGGGTGAATTTCGAAGACAAACTTAATGTAACTATAACCATTTTAATAGATTCTAAAATTACAAACATGCACAAACATAATTATTCTAAAATTCACTCTTGTGGTTAAGATGTATTGTAATCAACTGTTTACAAAGCAATGTGAAGAAGTTAAACTGAAATATAGTTTTAAATGTTAGTGTAGTAGAATATTTTTTCAAACATTGCTCATATTAATATTTGTTCAGTGTTTATTGGTTACTTTTGATATAGCGTGCGTCAATAATTTGAAACTAATTTCACCTTAAGATGAACTGAATAAATAGAAAGGATTATTTTAAAAATAAATGAACCTAATATGCCTATATTGTTTTATAAAATGCTTGAATGAATACAAGTTTCCTAAATATATATTTTAGATACTATATATATATATATATATATATATATATATATATATATATATATATATATATGGATTAAATAATATTCCGTATCCAAAGAAACAGTGTTTTAAAAAAGTGCTCAATACAAAGTAGAGCGAATAATATTTATTTAGAATTTATAACAAAACTGTTATAATATCACTACAAAAAGTAAACATTTTGTATCGACACTATCCGTGTGTTATCTTCACTTGATAAGACACGGATAGTGTCGAAGTAAAATGGCTACATTTATGTTATAATGGCTATATTATACACACACACACACACACACACACACACACACACACACACACACACATATATATATATATATATATAATCTCTGATATATATATATGTATATATATATATATATATATATAATCTCTGATATAGTATATATATATATATATATATATATATATATATATATGTATATATATATATTCCTAATCTCTCTCTCGCTATATGATCCGCCATCTTCTGGTCTAACCATAAACTATATGGAAGACAATGTAGACTTCATCAGTCACAGCCAGAGAATTATATTGGCAGGAGGTGATAATAAGGAAAAAAGAGTCGTCATTGTACTGGATAAAAACACAAGGAAATGTGATATGAGATACTCCTAGATATCTGAAAGAATTCTAGTAGAGATGTCTCTCAATATATCTGTAATAATTGTATATGCACCGACAACACAAAGTAGAGAAAAGGAAACTGAGTCCTTCTACTCCATGCTTAATTATGTCAAGGTACAATGCAAATCACAAGACATCAGACTCATCATGGGAGATCTCAGTGGCAAAGTCAGCAAAGAGAGAGAAGGTGAAACAATCGGCAATTACGGACTAAGACACCTCAATGGACATTGTGACAATTGGCTTCAATGGTGCACAGAATATGACCATTTAATAACTAGCACCAGGTTCCAAGAGCACCCAAGAAGACTATGGACATTGACGAGTCTAGAGGAGAAATTTAGAACCCAACTGATTTCATTATTATCATCAAGATTTTCAGAAACATAGTCCTTCACCGCAAAGCGTACCCAGGTACTGACCGCACTAGTGGCCACATACTAGTTTTATGCAAAATAAGGTTAAAACTAAAGCGATTAAAGAAAATGTACACACCAATAAGGGTGCAGTGCAATGGACTCGTGAATGACCCGAACCTGCCGGAAATGTATATGAACAGTTTGAAGACAAAATACGAAGGACAAATTGAAAACGAAGTTCTAGATGGGACAAACTAAGAGTGGCTTTAGTAACATCGGTGAACATCATCCCAAAGGAAAAAAAGCATGTCGGAGGGAAAAGGAATGGATCACTGAAGAGTTCTTGATCTGATACAAAAGAGAAAAAAAGAATTCCAAAACATGGAACAGAAAGCAAATTAAGGCACAAGGAAATAAAAGGAAAATATAAACAAACTAAAGAAAGATGGCTCAGCGACAAATTGCAGAAGTAAAAAGACTGCGTACGACAAATAATGGTCATATGCATAAAAAAGTAACTAACAGGAAAGGAGGCCTGCTCAGCAACGGAATGTATAAAAGCAAAGTGGGTATAATCATACTAGAAAAAGAAAAATATTTCAGAGTTGGGATGAGTATATTGCTGATCTCTTCAACGACAAGGGAGAGCAACCAACAATACACAAAAATACGGATGGACCAGAAATATGAAAGCGGAAGCGGCAATTAATCAGAAATAAACCAGCAGGACCTGTTGCGATTATAATAGAGATGTTGATGTTCTCCGAAGGCTTTGGCATAAACATGATCACAGAAATAATAAACGAAATCTACAACAGCGGTAATATACTGGAGGACGAAAGCAGATCAATTTTCATAGCACTACTTAAGAAGCCAGGTGCAAAGGAATGTGATCTCCACCGAATAAACAGCTTAATGAGCCACATAAAAAAAAACCAAAAAAACTCATCATCCGGATTCTGTATAGGTTAAAACCTATACAGAATCCGGATGATGAGTTTTTATTTCAGCTGAGGACAAGGTTTTATGATTCAGAAAGCTTATAAGTTTCTTCTCTGTGTTTTAGACTATATTTTGTCAAATACAGACAAGAATTAGACTATTGCCGGTGAAAAGTAACGGTAAATATCTGAAAAAAGAATTTTCTAACTTGGTGAAAATACAAAATAATTCATGGAAATACTTATAGCAGGAAATTTAATTTCAATCAGAGATTGTTAAAAAAGGAGATAGCATTCTACAAAAATAACCCTGCAAATATAAAAAACATAATTATTTTTCTTCCGAGTAAAGGAATCACACCTATTTTTATGTCAGTGACAGCAGATTGAATTATTTAGGAGTAAATTTCAGCAGGATAATATCAGTTATAAAAATAAAAACCTGTTTATGTAAGTTGATGCGTCAAATGACACGTTTTAGATAATATAATTAAATCGCCAATATATTGATAGTGATAAATTTAGCATGAGCAAAAATCTCATAAATATGTCTTTAAATCAAACTTACAAACCAAAATTTGATTTGTGAATATCAGAAATCAATCCAATATTTTACACGAATTTCATTATTTATCAGACTTTTGTTCTGATGATGAGTAGTCTACTGCTGTTAAATCCTTTACATTCAGATATAAATATAGTTTTCTAGGTTACTAAAAAGCTGTCCCAGATAATTATATTGCTTTAAAATGATATTGTTATATAATGATATTGTTATATATGATGGTCTCTTCCTACAAACTTAACGATTCTGATATTCCTCTGTTGCTCTTATAAAGATTGTTTACGTTACACTGCAGCAATGTCCAAAGATCTAGAGCGGCAAAATATGTTATTAATATAATTTATTACTGTATGTTATTACTACGTGTTACTGCTATATGTTATTACTATATGTTATTACTATATGTTATGACTATATGTTATGACTATATGTTATGACTATAAAACAGAGGATCTTAAACGGCTGATTTACTGCGTGTTTAATTAATAAATATATTGAATTGTGATTTGACATATTCAGTGATATTATTTTGCAAGAAATCTCCATTGCTGAAGACTTTTGGAGGAGTTTTCAAAAAGCATATAACCTATATCAAAATCCGCATTAAAACTGCAATATATCAAATTTCGTTATCCGGTGAATTGATTTGGATGCAAAATGACATTCTGGTTCAAACTGAAAGTTTTAACATGACAACTACTACAATGCATGGATCAGAAAACACAACAGAAGAGTTTCAGAATCACGACTCTCATAATATGAGTTTAGCAGCAGATTCTTCTGGTTCCATTTTATTTATGCCAAGATGGAAAACGTTCGCCGCCAATACACTTTAACTAAAGAGTTAAAAAAAATTCCAAACAGAATTTATGAGGTCTAATAAACAATGATTATTTGTGTAGACTAATGATACCTTGCCAGAATATTAGTCAGAACAGTGTAACAATTTATTAAAAAGAATAACATAACATTGCGTTTCTGAACATAAACATTTGCAACAGAGGATCTTGTTCGTTCATTTTTAATTCCCCGAGAATAGACTTTTATAAGCAAAATGACTCGTAGGAACATTTCCCCATTCATGCCTGTACAAACACTCACAATAAAATACCAAATATGCTAACTTCAACATTCATCATGTGGAAGCTTACTCGATGTTAATATGCATTACACTCAACGGGATATCTACTTTGAAAGCCGGTTATTGAAAGCCGGAAAATATTTTTAGATTGCTAGAATATGCCAACTTCAAGATTCATAATTTGAAAGTTTACTCGCTGGTAATAATATCCGCCACCACTACATGTGTCTATAAATTAGTGTTTGTGTACATATGTGTGTATATTATGTTGGACATATTAAATATGTAATTATATGGAAAAATTGTGACATTAACAATAACGGTTTTATTAATATAATCATTAAATCATTGATTCGTTTTCAACGAGATATCTATTTTTCAAACTATTTAAAGCTAGAAAATATTTTTGGTTTGCCATAAATTTTGTTTGTGGAAATAAAAATAATTTAGTGAGAGAAGCCCTACTAATTCACACATAGATAGGAAGAAGCTGTATATTTATGCCATTTTTTAGATTATTTGCATGCAAGAGAATATAACGAATATGACTGGAATTTGAACCCGCACCTCCGATTAACAATTTTCATTTTGAAGTAAATGAAGCGAACTTAGTCTTCCCAAGCGGTCATACAATCTATAGCTCTAGGTTGCGAACTTCTTTCCAAGTGATATCGTATTAAGCTAATAATGCGATTAATTCTCGTACACAAATCTATGCTTACGTGAGAGCAGGTGTGTGCATGTGTATGTTTTTACACGTGTGTGTGTGTATTTATGTGTATGTGTGCAAGTTAGAAGTTGGAGGTAAAATATATATTAACGAGTTACAAATAACATTGAAAATCTAATGATACAAGAACATGTAACAATTAATTTTTCATTTTCTGATTTTTGAATATAGTCTCATTCAGATTTGCATCATTTTTCAATTTTGCTTTTATTGTTCAAGGGATTATGGGTATGAGTTGTGTTGCAGTAGATATCGGCTCGAAACGACAAATTGGGGGAGCCGTGTTCAAATTCCAGTTGAATTCTTTGCATTCACTTACGCACAAATACTTTTGGGAAAGGTATTAATCCGTCTCTTCCCTCCAGTTATGGGTTAAATAATAGGACAGATTGAGTTCTATTGGCTGGCAACCCGTCTACCGCATAAAGCAATGACAACCTACTGCGGGACAATCTTACGCCAAGTCAGTCATGTCTCTTTCGAGACATGATCGCCCAAAGTGTGTATCACGTATGGCACTTAGCTAACTGAATTAAATTATTTTGCATGAGAAGCAATTTTGTGAGAAAATTCAATATGATATATAAACCTAGAACTAAAATCAAGGATTCCGAAGTTAGTTCGATTTTCAGTAAAACGTGATTGATTTGAGAAAAACATTAAAATAATCCAGAATATATATTGGGAGCAAAATGGTTTTATAGGAGTTGAAAATGAATTCAGTAAATACAAAAAAATTAAAAATGGAGTGCAAGAAATAATCCATATTATCACCGGATTTATTAGGATTATGCAGCGAGATTATTTTAGAAAAATTGGTTGTTCTTCTGTTCTTATTATTACTCCCTACAATCTTAGAAAATATCAGATACGCATACGACTCCGTGCCGCTGAGATGGCATATAAAAATAGCGGATTGAACTTCAATTGAAAGTTGTACTGAAACACCGATAGAAAAAAAATATTATAAGAAACTATAATATATTTTAGTCTGCAACAAAAGAAGCCCGTTCTGCAAGATACGAACTGAAAATGTTAATGTCAAACTCAATCGAATACGAAAGTTTACATATTTGGAAAGAATTTTAACAATTGACGGAAAATGTGACACTAGAAATGAAAGATGCATTTGCAGAGCAAAACATGTCTTCGAGAGCAAAACCAAATATTAAGAAATAATGTTTTCGCAGAAAAAAGATAAGAGTGGGGAATTTCTATGCAGTTCTTCGATTCTTCGATATAAAACGAAACCGAATACCAAGAAAAATGATTTTTTTTTATTCTAAAACACCATTTCTCTTTTGCATGAAGAGAATACTCTGGAAGAAGAATAGTCACTAGAAGAAGATTTTAAATGAAAATGGAAAAAACATGAAACTTTAATAATAATCAGAAAGATATCTTTAGAATTTTGTTACACGTAATGAAGAATGATGGCAAGGAGAATTAGTCACTCACAGGGTATATTGAAGCTAAGGAACACGTTGCGGGGAAACAAGATTTACCTACTTAACAAGCTGGAAATGCTTATGAGTTCAATGGTCAAATTGCAAACATTGGTAAGAGCTACAAATGAGAGGAAGTAGTGGAGAGCAATAGTCAGCGTGCATAAACCTAGAAAACTAAGCTTTTAACTTCATGTCGTCTGATAATTTTATCTTTCTTTTAATAAGAATCATATTTTTGGGGTCGAAATTTTGAACCGTCTTGTAACGCTGAACGTCTAATCTATTTAGATGATTTTTCAAGCGGTGCTTACATTTGGCACAAGACTAAATGTTACCCAGGGAGGACCGAACTCACTACTCAGTTGCAATAAATTCATTACCCCACGCCGAGATGCCCATCTGATTTTCTAAGCGCCGGTTAGACGTGGCACGAAGTCAAAAGTATGGGATACGCATTAAGGATCGACCTCACCTCATAAATTGTAAAGAGCTCTAGCGAGACAAGCTTGCTAACCATTGCACCACGAGGGGAGTTGATTTTCTATGCGTCTCTTAGTTGTGGTACTAGGCCGAATGTATGAGGTACCCAGTGATGTCCGAACTCACTACTCAGTTGTAATAGGTTCTCGGAAAGAAGCTTGCTAACCATTACGCTACATCGAAGTGCGAAGTCTAATCAATTCAGTGCATAATTTTGTAAAATCTTCCTCTTATATTCGAATTTTATTTCATTTAAATTTCTAATATCCCTCCAGAGTAAAACACGCGATGTCATTTTGCAATATATTTTGTAGAGAAAGGCTTTCTTTAGCCGGGAATCTTTCATATATCAAATATAGGATTCGTTTGATCTCGGTAATATTTAAAAAGTAACTATGTGGCTCTTGAAAAACATATCATTTTTTGGTTGTGCCTCAACTTGTTATTTTATGTATTATGAGAGAAAACCATGTCTCCAATATAAATCTCCCGGGTTGAATGATTTGAAACTGGTGAATAATAAAAACAATGCTGTACTCAAAGTCAAAACGTCCTTTTTCAAAAAGAAAAGTAAAATAAAATCATCCATATTTTATTGATTATTATTATTGAAATTATTAATGCTAGGCGGAGTTCGGCGGAAGTATATGACGTTTGTAAAAGAACAACTTTGTGCCTGAAGCGGATACAAGATTCAGTGATGTACGACGGTCTTCCGGTTTATTTCTAAACAAAAAACTAATATCGTTTTTTAACCTTCCCTTTTATCTATTTTCCTTTATTACTATACGGAACCATCGAGGAGTATAGCAAAAATAATGTCGAGCCACTGTTTGACGATCAATAATTTTGCACTCTTTTATTAAGTATTGAGGTTGTTTGTTCTGGAAACTGTTCGAACTATTTTGAAGCATATTTTGTAGGCTGAATTGCGGTAGAATAATAAACTGTGTGAACGTTGCTTGAAACGTGACTTCAATTACCCGGCAAAAATCACCTTCAAAATGAGGAGAGTAACAATGAAAATAGAAAGATTACAATGGATGCGGCAATCCTTAACAGGGTCAAGACTAAGTAGCTTAACTTTAGTAAGGGACTAAAGCAAGTTTCATGCCTTTATAGATATGATGTACTCAAGAGAAAGGTATAATGAAAACCAGCGCTCTTTCCCTCTCTGTTCATCTTTCTCTTTTACACTCTCTTTGTCATTCGCTCTTTCTCACTCGCTCTCTTTCACTCACACACACATATATCTATTGTGTACTAGCAGTATAGTCAGGCGTTGCTCGGGTGTAATGAAAGCTTTGAAACTAATCCATGGTCCTGGAGCTCAGACTCTTTGGACGTTGGCACGAAAGACTAAAAAGCAATAGTTATTTCCAGTTAAAGTCAAACCGTAGACTGAAAGAAAAATGAATGAATGTAAGTCAAATTTTGATTTCCTCGATTCGATATCAGATAAGGTTTTTCGTCGTAAACTGAATTTTGAAGGCTAAATAAGTCCTCTGAGTAAATGGTATAATGACTGAGACTAAGAACTACAATTATACGTACTTAGAGCAAAACCCGAAGCAAAAACTAAAATTAAGTGGCTGAAAAAATACAGACATACAGGAAGATAAACAGACACACACATATACATCTTGCTTTATATATATATATATGTTATCGATTTTCTGCACTATTGTACGAACTGCAATCTTGAAATTTCTGAATATCGTTTCTTATGTCTTTGTCAAATTTGATTAAAATCGGACCACTCCTTCTATAACCTGATTTTTTCGATTATCGTTTTTCGATATTTATCGGGGGTACCTCGACACAAAACCTAGCTACGAACACTCACAGACGCTTATAGTACAGCTGTGTAAATTTTCAAGAAAGTCGGTTCAGCCGTTTCCGAGAATATAGTTAACGGACACAGACACAGACACACACACATATACACACACACAAACAAATTTCCATTTATAAATAAGTTTAGATAGATTTACGCAGCAATCCTTCTTTTATGCAAAAAATTGCTCGAGGTCATGTGTATATTAACCTTGACTACACATATTATTTTCCTGGTGTTTCTCTGAGACTGTTAATAAGAGTCTATTTCTAGTCGTGTTAAATAAATCCATTTGCAGAATATTTATCTTACAGTTTCTGGATTGAGCTGTAATCATTTTTATATAGTCTTCTAATGATGTCCCCAGATATCGCCATTTCTTTCTCTGTTGTTGATTTGAGAAGCTCTACTTTGTCATTACAATAGCTTAGGTGAGTTTGTTCCTTAATCTGTTTTTGTCTAAAAAACTTACTCTGGATAAACTGATTGGTCAGCTGAAATTGACTATCACGCGGAGTGACGTCATAAAACCGCATCGCAAATTTAAGAACTGCGTTTATTATTTTTGGTAACTATTGCCGTTGCCAAGCGGAGTTTTATGTCAACACAAAATAAAATCGTCGGTGATGGTGGATGTTATCATATTTCAGTCTACACAACCGCTCTGAAGATGGCTCATGTGAGCCGAAAGCTTAGAAGCAAATCAATACATAATTATCCAAATTTTGGTGAATTTTTGTTTTTATTTTCAACTGAAATTAAAGCAAAAATACGACGTTTAGAGCGGCTCATGATTAAACATAATAGAGATTCATTGTCTCTTATATTTAACAGCATATGTTTAGAAAATTACTTACTGCCTCGATACACGATATATATATATATATATATATATATATATATATATATATATATATATGTGTGTGTGTGTGTGTGTGTATACAAATGAATAAGGAACGAAACAGATATTTGAAACGTTCCAAACATTAATTTAAAGCAGTGCTTAATATAGATATAGAGCAATGAATATTTATTATAAATTATATTTTAGAAGATGTCTGAACTACAATCAACTACAACTGTATATTTTGTTTCGACATTAAAAAAACAATGTCGCATCATGTAAGGAAAATGGGGATAGGGAAAACGAGAAACCAGAATGCGGAATCATAAACAGGACACAGAGGAAATAATAATAATAATAAGTCAAACAAAAAGAGGAGAACGAGAGAGAAAGAACTATAGAGACATGATGAGAGAATCAAAGAAAAGCTCTAGGTTTATATAGGAAGTAAAGTATAAACTTTTGGTAACACGGCGTCTGAGTTTCACAAAGAGGAAGAAGTACGAAAACGTCTAGAAGGGAAAGAAAGTGAGAGAAAATGAACGAAGAGGCAAGAGGGAAGAAATGGAGTTTGTCTTTTTCCCTACCCCTTTTACCTCGTACACACACACACACACACACACACACACACACACACACACACACACACACACACACACACACACACACAAAATGCCAATAAAAGAAAGTAAATTTTATCTCTTTTCAAAATAATATTTACTACATGATAAGACATTGTTCTTTCAATGTCGAAACAATATGTACACTTTTGTAGTAGATTGTAGTTTGGACATGTTCTAATATATATATATATATATATATATATATGTGTGTGTGTGTGTGTGTGTGTGTGTGCAGGTTATACTGAAAATAACGTTACAAAGTAAAATATCTATATTATTATTTCTTCAAAAGGCCATCGTTGTACATGAAATCAGCGACTCATACTAAATGTTTAAAATGTCCTCCGTTTGTTTCTTCATACGCATGCATTTCTCGTATCATGGACTAGCGGAACCTTTAAAATATTCCTACACATTGTGGAATGGTTTCACGTGCAACCATCAAAGGTTGACGAGGAGTCTCTACATTATTAATGTCTGTTATATAAACCAACATTTTGAGGCAGCAGCGCAAATAAAAATTCTGAAAGATTAATGTCGGTGAACTTGCATACCCTGAAACTTATTGCACCTCTTTATCTCTCATGGTAGATTTCAGCCAGTGCAAAGCCAAAATTATGATTAAAATGTAATGGAGCTTCATTATACATATCCGCATGTGTCTTAGTCTTCGTAGGGTTAAATCCTCTAGTAAGTCTCTAAGTGTGTTAAAAATAATATCCCTGCCAATATCTCCTGTAAGACGTACTGGGAGAATATATAGACCTACTAGAAAATCACCGACAATTCCAGCCTACTCATTAAATGTAAACTGGTTCTGATGTCTAGCCTGTGTTGTATCATGGGAATTCCTGTCTGCCCACAAATGCTCGTTACGAAAAATTGTGGTTCCATGCCTACCAAATGTTTCCTCGTCAATAGAGACAACAAACAACAGATTGCCAGGCTGTGAAATAAAATGTATTGAGTGATCAAAGGGAGAAATATCCTGCATACACTGAAAATTATACGGATTCAGGTACCCTCCATGCGGAGCTTTGCGAGGTACGACATGCTAGAGCAAAAGAACGTTGAAGACAGACTTGGCACACCTATACACGAATGACAAATATAACCTAGTCTACAGCAAAAATATTTTTGACTTAATAAATAAAAAACAAAGGATTAGCGTAAATATATTTACATGGACAAAAGCCCTTATCAAATATTCATATTATATGATCTTTATAAACATATATGGATTTGGGCCATATAAACACATAGATGTGCCTTGTGGTGCAGTGGATATTGACTCGGAACTAAACATCGGGTTGCCGAGTTCGAATTCCAGTTGAATTCTTTGCATTCACTGACACACAATTGTCCTTAAGAAATGTATTAATCTTTCTCTTTCCTCCAGTTATGGGTTAAATAACAATACAGAATGAGTTATACAGCCTTCGCTGGCAACCGGTCTAACGCAGAAAGCAATGGCAACCGACTGCGGGATAATCTTCTGCCCTGTCAGTCATGGCACTTAACTGAAATATATGTACTCCAAATTTTTTAAAGTACCTTTGATACACTATATATATATATATATATATATATATATATATATATATATATATTTTAATTCAGAAACTTCAATCCAAGGGAAAAAAGCAGGAAGGTAAATTCCCAAAAACCCAAAATTAAAAATTTATTTTAATATTAAAAAATGATACAGGAAGAGAGCTCCATGTAATAAAATATTACAGAGCAAATATATATTAAAAAAGGATTAATTCAAAGATGTTGAATGGCCATTTCGATATGAAGATCCCCACGGGGGACGACACGTCACCTCAGCAACAGAAAAAACCTTTCAGAAACGTGTGTGTGTGTGTGTGTGTGTGTGTGTGTGTGTCTGTGTGTGTGTGTGTGTCTGTGTGTGTGTGTGTTCTTATTATTAGAGTTTAAAAAATACTTTCTTTGGCTACACAAGATTTGTCGTGTTTTTTCACCATCTCATCAGACAACAAAACTGCATCACGAAATTTATGACTTTATAGTGACGTCTTAAAGTTCGCCTATCCACTCTCCAAACCCATGCCATTATCCACCGTTAATGTTCTATTGTATGTCTAGCCCCACTAATTAAAATTAGGGAACAATGTTTTCGAGTTTCTATATATATCTTTTCTTAACTCTTGCAGCCGTATATCACCTTATAAGGTGCTAAATATAGTACCGAAATACGACAGTTCTTGTGTAGCAAAAATAGGTTTTTATTGTAAACTCTAATCATAAGAATATTGTTTTACTACGTATCAAGCATTGTTAGAAAGTAAATACTACTACTACTACTACTACTACTACTACTATATGCAGGTTTCATTAAAAATTATTATAGTCAATGTTTTTGTGCTTTTTATGGGAATATATTATTCTTTTCCTTTTGAGGACATATATAATATGAAAAAATCTTCAACTGCTTTGTTTTCTCTGATCCACCAAATTTTGCAAATAATTCTATCGGACGTACAATTATGTAACTGACACGAAAACTCACGTTGCATCTCCCAGAACAGAACTCAATTCGATTTCATTTAAACACACACGGACATCTACTAAACTCTATCTGTAACATACTTGTTGACAACACAAATATCCTTGTATCCTTTCACATGCAAAAATGGTTAAAAATAATTTAGGCATTATTAAACAAAAGACACAACACTCAACAATATCAACATCTTAGCACTCTTTGATTGTTTATAATCATATTTTGTGTTAAGGAAAAGCCCAGAATACTACCAGAAGTCGTGTTTTAAATGCAACTTGTATTGGAAGAGAACTGGCGAAAACTGTATTATACTGTGATCTCAGGGATATCTACATAAGAATTCTGACAGCATTAATATTAAGATCTGTTAGGTAGAAAAGAACCTGGAACTCCTTGTAAACTAAGAAACAAGTTTATGATCCCATACGCTTTCTTTAAGGTAATAAATCAGTATGGACTGGACAATGAAACATCTTATGCAGTCTTACTGAAAAGAAATGAAAAGAAATTTACTAAGTTATAACTTAGTATAAGTCGGAAAACATGACTGTCTCCTCTAGATGCTGTATTCGATGTTTATATATATATATATATAAAGACAAACTTATAATTATGCTCGTGTAGAAAATCCTTCTGCGGATCTACGGGGAAGGAAAAATGGTCATAAAAAAGAAAGAGCTAAGCACAGGAACATCAGTCAAAAGGATTAAACCGTGTCACCACGTAGCCCAAATAAAAAAACCCGAGACGAGTAATCAACTAACAAAAATTAATGACCAGAAATTAAGTAATTAAACATTATATATATAGGTATTTTTTCCATTTTTTGATTTTAATTTCCACACGTGACTAGCCAATTTTATACAGTTTTTTAAAGTTTTCTATTTTGAATGTAGACTTGTGATTGAACCAGCAGATCTAAAAGGTGTCTTTGGTTGAACCCAAATTTGTTTTATATTTTAAGTGAAAGAACCAGACATAACGTGGAGTATAGTAAAAACAGCCAAGCCTTACAACAGTGGCAAAATATGTAGACTGTGTCAGGAGAAAAAATTAGAGATTATGCTTCCCCCCACTCAAAAAAACAAAACAAAACAAAAAGAAACGAACTATTGAATGAAAGAACGGAGATTTTGACTAAAGGTAAAAATACTAAAAAATAACTCTTAAGTTCATACAAGCATGGATGAAAACGTCATAATTCTTTGAAATTTAAAAAATTGCGCGTTCAAAAACTCCCTGCCACGTGAGCGTTCAAAAAACACAGCTACATGAGCATTCTTACAAAAAACGGTAAACGGTAAAATCAGTTATTGAAAATCGCCTGAAGACACCACTCTTGGTAGAAACCAAAGGTCGCGTAATAACTCATTTACAAATGGAATATATATATATATATATATATATATATATATATATATATATATATATATATTTAAACTGCAATGCTCCTATTACATTTTATGGTGGAAATTTATCCACACAAATATATATATATATATATATATATATATATATTATATATATATATATATATATATATATATATATATATTATGGTGGAATTGTATATATATAATGGAATTATATATATATATATATATATATATATATATAGTATTATTTTCTCTGAAAAGGATTTTTTTTCCTCCAGTCTTCTAATAGATTTGAATCTAATGTAGATTTGCCGTGCTATTGATCCAATCAACTTGACAAGCAGGCAATAATTTTTCATTTTATGATCGTTGAGGATCAGGCTCCAGTACTTCCGATTGTATCGTTCATTCAGTGCTCACACATTTCCTACTTTCTTATCATATTTATTTCTAAGAAATTTACTTTCTCTGAATTATTACCTTCCTACTCCGTGTCTATAAATCACCTGACGTTGTAGCCAGCATTTTTCTGTGTTTTCCCTTGACAATCTAACTCAGTTTAGCTCAATGGGATCATCAATTTCAGTTTATTGAATTCAGGTTGAAATGAGGTAAAAATGTTGATCCTAATGTGCAGACGGAAAGTGTGTCACTCTATCGGTATTGATTTGAAATGCTATTACTTAAAAGATGGAAAGTATACATCGGAGAAAGAAGAGAAGAAACGCTGCAATACAAAAAATATGGAAGAAATAAAAATATTAAAGAAAAATCAGCAGTGACTAAATTGAGCCGGTAATCAGAGCGGACAGAATGACAGTAGAGATTTAAATATGGATTCAGGCAGCCATAAGTAATTTTAGCATTGAAAAATAGAGAAATAATAAATGAAATAAACGAAAGTTGTGATTTACCGCACGATCATTTAGATATTGCTACCCAAGAATGTAGGTGTTAATAATTTCGAGCTTCAATGGGCATTCAGTTTAACGAGCTACGTAACAAAACTTATCATCCTAATTCTGGGCAATTCAATTCTCATAGCAATCTTCTTCCTGTGCGCGCACTTTCAGGACGTAGGCAATCATGGACTTCCACTTAGGCCTGTTTTTTTTTTGTAGCTCTTAATTTGTTACTTCTTGGTAACTATCTCAAACATCGTTTTGCCATTCATTTGCTTAAGTTTCTCAAATATGTTTCGCGATTCATTTCGCTATATGTCCTGTGGGTATAAAATCCTGCAGACCCTTCTTCCTACTTACATGTCCCATGAACCTCAGCTGTCTCTTCCTGATGTTAAGTATCAGTTTTCTTTTTGTTTGCATCTTCTGCAACACGTTGTAGTTTCTCACGTATTCGGTCTATGCTATCCTCATCATACGTCTCGAGAACCACCTTTCTGCTGCCTCAAACCTCTCCTTCATCCTTGAAGAGATCGTCTAACATTCGCTGTAATATAGAAGGACAGATATCATATAACAGTCTAGCACCCTTTTCTTTACTTCCAATGATATTTCTTCTCAGTACTCTGGTTAGGTTTTGAAATGCATCTTTGGACCTCAATGTCGCACGTTCCATCTCCTGTCAGAACGCTTCCCAGGTATTTAAATTTATTTACTTGTTTTATTTTAGTTTCTCCGATTTTTAGTTGACGTTTTGAGAACATTATTTTGCTGATGATTATACATTTAGTTTTTTTGAGGTTTATACTCAGTCCTTTCTTGCTTTCTCTTGTACCTTCTGTAGGGGGTCCTGTATTTTCCTTTTTGTGTTTGCTAACAACATTCTGTCATCCGCGTAGACTGGAAACAGGACAAAGAGTGTAATTTTATTAAAAACGCTTGAGGAAAAAATGCGATATTTATACTAAGAGTTATATTAGGAAAGAACAAAATAAATGCAGAATAGTGTATTATCAGGTTTTATAAATAATGCAGAAACGTTTGATAACCTCCGATTCCAGAGATTGATATAACTGGAAAGGATTTTAGAATAATTCATAACTTATACTGGAAACAAACTAGTTGCATACGGATAGAAAAAAAAAGTAAAATCATAAAAAGTGGCTTAAGACAGACAATATATTTTTTCTCACTGGACGTATAAAAAAATTTATAATGAATTGATCTTGAAAGATTTAGAAATCCCATCAGGTTTTATTATTGGCAGTCACAACTTGACCCACACAAAGCGAGCGGCGGTGACTGAATCCCAGTCATAGTACTGAAGAAATGTGCCCCAGAACTCTCCTCTGTCCTATCTGCTTCCTGTTTTCTTGCCTGTTGGAAATCCTACTGTGTAGTTCCTATAGTTAAGAATTCTGGGGAACACTAAGACCCCGCCAATTACCGTCCTATTAGTCTCCTTCTGATCTTTGGCAAAGTTTTCCGAGCCATTATCAACGCCGAGGTGATTCAGCATCTCACGGCCAACAGGCTTCTCTCTGACAAACAGTACGGGTTTCGCTTCACCAGGTCTACTGCTGATATGCTAACGACCATTACCGAGTACATATACCGGGCACTTGACAAGAATGGCAAAGCCCGAACCGTTGCCTTAGATATCTCCAAAGCATTCGACAGGGTCTGGCATGCTGGCCTCTTGTGCAAACTGCGGAGCTACGGGATAACTGGACATCTGTTTGACCTCATCCAGTCATTCCTCTCTAACAGCACATTGAAGGTGGTATTAAATAGGCATGCCTCCCAAAACTACCATACGAACGCGGGCGTCCCTCTAGGTTCTATCCTAGGTCCCACGCTCTTTCTGATCTACATTAATGATCTCCCCGACGCCATTAGATCCCAAGTTGGCATGTATGCCGATGACACAACAATCTACTCTCGCATCGATCAAAACCCAGGTGTGGACGACAAAGTGAACCTCGCTGCCGTACTTGAAAAGGACCTCCAATCCGTAGTGGCCTCGGGTAGGAAATGGCTAGTAAATTCCAATGCCTCTAAAACGAAGCTGTTATCAACTAACCACCATAGACAATCGCATCTACCTCCCATTAGCATGGGACAGGCTAGCCTCACAGAGAGTAAAATACTACGCCACCTTGGCCTTACACTTTCGGCGGACCTCAAATGGAATGACTATATAGAATCCATTGACAAATCTGCTGCTATGAAAGTCGGCTCCCTGTGCAGGGCCCGGAAATTTTTCCCACCTGAATCTATTCTGCACAAATACAAATCTACCGTCCGCCCGTGTATTGCTGCCATATCTGGTCTAGTGCCCCTGCTGCTCTCCTTGGGATTCTTGACAAAATACAAAGGAGGATCTGTGACGTGGTTGATACTGACTTGGCAGACCGGCTGCAACCACTCTCTCACCGGCGTGATGTGGCTTCCCTGTGCCTCTTCTACAAGTACTTTCATGGCTTCTGCTCCGATGAGTTTAGATCACTGGTGCCGCCTAAGCACGAATTTACATGAGATACTAGATTAGCTTGGTCCCACCATCTTACAGTTAAACAAATAAGATGTAACCGTAAATTCTACTCCAACAGCTTCTTTTCTCGCGCTTCCCGCCTGTGGAACTCCCTTGCACAAGTCTGCTTTCCCGACAGCTACAATCTCCAGGTGTTTAAATGTAGTGTCAATAGACACCTCCTATCACACTAACTCCCAATTATTCTCAGAACGCTCTCATTTACCCAACCCTCATTCTCGGTATCTTTACCCGCCTATCACTCTGACATTTCCTATATTTAACCATTCTCGTTATCCCTACCCGCCTATCACCCACTCTCTGACATTTCCTATATTTAATCATCCTTTCTCCACTCTATGTAGCCCCCTGCGCAGTAGTGGCAGTGATATGCCTTGCTCGGGGTGAAACGCTCATAAAAAAACAAACAAAAAAACAATCAGAAAAATACAACAAATGCAGGTGCTCTAGGAATTTGTTGGGAAAAAAGAAAGCGAGAAGAAAGTACTAAGCGTCAACTGATAAAAGATAGCTAACTACTTTTCTTAAACATTCTTGATGGATCACATTGAGGACGATGTTGAATTAATTCTTAGTTTATAACAGATTCAGTCAGTTAGTTAATTGCCATACGTGATACACACTTGGACGATCATTTCTCGAAAGAGACATGACTGACTGGGCAGAAGATTATCCCGCAGTAGGTTGCCATTGCTTTCTGCGGTAGACTGGTTGCCGACCAAGTCTATAGAACCTAATCTGTCCTGTTATTTAACCCATAACTGGAAGGAAGTGACGGATTAATAGCTTTCCCAAGGGTATTTGCGCGTAAGTTATGACAGATGAATGATCTTATATAGTTTGAATTAATGTTCTTTTGTGCGTCAATACTTGCACAATCGGAGAGCTGTGTTTGAATTTCACTCAAGTTATTTTCATTCAGTCATGTGACAGAGATAAATCCGTAAGCTATCTCCCAGCTAGGGATAAATAGCAGAAAAGAATAGATACTATATCCTTGGCTAACAGCCAATCATATTTTTTAACTTGTTATAATCATATCGCCACAAGCAACCATTTTACTGCAACTGTTTTGCAGGGGGTTACATACGTGGAAAGTTATAAGAAAGTGTGACAAGTTATAGGGGGTGTCAGGAAGTGGCTAGGAGAAGGATGAGAATATTGATGAGAGTGGGGTGGACGAAGAAAGGAACATGAGAGAGAGAGCATGCAGGTTAGTGAGATAGGAGATGACTATTGACTTAACATTTAAATTCTTGAAGATTGTAGCTGTCAGAGGGAGCAAGGAAATGGAAAGGAATTCCACAGCCGGAAAGTGCGAAAAAAGAAGCTGGTGGAGTAGAATTTGAAATCTAGTAGATGAATAAATCTGTATTCGAATTCGGATTCAGGTTTGCTAAATTCGATGTTATATTCCATATCTTTCTGACAACTCTTGCGATGACAACAGTACCAAGCTGTTTTGAACACTGCCTTTCCCTCAAAGAACCTCGATGGAGTGGAGAGAAAAGAACGTACTGCCAATTTCTCATAAAAGTCTGCCAAGGCCTGCATGATGTTGAGGGCATAATTCTTCGGGTCTCTCGAAACCACTAAATGCCTTAAAAACAAAAAAGGTGCGAAAACGGGATTTTTCATTTCCAAAGATATTTGTGCAAAAGTAAATGCAATAGATTAGCACTTAATTTGGAATCTGCTTGCCAGATATCCTTTACGTAATTTGTACATCCTTAAATTAAATATAAGGACATAGATAGATAGATAGATAGATAGATAGATAGATAGATAGATAGATAGATAGATAGATAGATAGATAGATAGCCGCACATATACCTACACGCATATAATGAGAATTGTTTCTTCGTTGTAACAACGAGATGATCACGTGGGAGACTAGAGAAAATAACAGGTCAAATATCTAGACAGGAAATAAGCTAGACATGGAAGTCAGTTGCAAGTCATGAAGCAGCAGGAGTTAGAATTCGCGTAAAAACAAATAACGTGAAAAGCAAATGTTTGAAGTCAGTTGCAGGTCATATCTCGACAGGACAAGTCATATTTACTGAGCGCTGATACATGATGAATGAAGGAAAAACCCATTTGAGATATTAGCGTAATTTAACCAATTCATCTTAAGCAACTCCGGATAAGAAGAAATTTTTATTTGTTAAAAAAAAGGGAAAGCGAGGCCGAAACGTTTTATCAAGAAAGAAAGAAATATAGCGACAAAGATAAAAAAGATTTGTATACTGGTTTATATTAGTTGAAAGAACAAGAAAGAAAGCGGAGCCGAGCCGTTTATCAAGAAAGAAAGAAATATAGCGACAAAAATGAAATAAACTGTAATATTATTTGTATGCTGACTCCTACTTGTTGAAGGAAGAAAAAGAAAGCGAGGCAAAATCGTTTTATCAAGGAAGAAAGAAAGATAGCGACGAATATCAGAAGAAAAGCTGTAATATAATTCGTACGTTGATTCTGGTTTATTCAAAGAAGAAAAAAAAAGCAAAGCCAAGTGGTTTTACAAGAAAAGAAAAGCAAGAGAGATAGCGACGCATATCAGTCAACATATAAAGGAAGATGTTTTGAAGATAAAGAACAAAGCCGAATTGTTTGAATACAGAAAATACGACGTTGGTTGAAGAAAAGAATAAACAAATGTGCGAACATTTTCAGAATATTTTTATGCTGAAGATATAATGGTCAACTGAAAGAAACAGGAACAGTTGTAACTACATACATTTCAAGTGTATAAAGAAAGAAGAACGGAAAAAAGAAAATGAAAGACAGTAAATGAAAAAGAGAAGGAACTGATATAAAGTTATGTTATTATGTTCTTAGACCCATGTTAGATCACGCATACACTTCTACGAATATTATGTTACCACATACACCATACCACGTGTTTATAAATAATATGGTTCTCTCCATTTTATCTTGTGTTAATCTCTTGCATTCGTAGTCGCCTGTATTTATTTATATTTGCTGTTGTATATTGTAAATGGTTATTTCGACTACGTTGGGTATCCGAATACGATTTTGAGGTTCAGGTCATTGGACATTCTAATTCATACTTAAATATTTTTTTTTATTTTGATCTTTTATTACTTATTAAAATTTTATATCAAAATTATCTCGTCTCGACGTTTATCCTTGAATTTCTAGTGAGCGCTCGTGTTGATATATTGAAGCAGACTGGGAAGGTTGCCGTTCGATTTTATCAATCGAACAGCAATCGTATTTTATTTATTTATCTATTTATTTATTTATTTATCATTGTTAATTTGTCACGATCTGGGGCAGATAACCTGTATCTCTCCATAGATGTGAAAATGCAATATACCCGAATCGTCGTGTAAACATCTGGATGGTTATCGTCGCGACAGGTATGTGACAATATATATATATATATATATATATATATATATATATATATATATATATAATGTTGTGGCCTGTTAGGAACAGGAATAAAGACACGGTAAACAAGAAGGTAGGTTTAAGCAGTGTAGTAGAATAACAGAATATATATACAAATACGAGTGTTAGTCGTCAGCAGATAGAAGCGTACGTCCGAACGTGATAGTTACGCTGCGTCTTGACTGCCTCACGACTGCCTGTAGACTGTCACTTGACTGTCTCACGACTTCTTCTCAGGAAGTCATGCATTTAGTATTTATTGATGGAGGAAGAGACCGTTCCCTGTAGATAAGGCACTATAGCAATAAAAAAAGACCCATACACATTTAAAGAATACTGGAGAGACCAGGTATTTTTAACGAACAGTCTACACTTATTAGAGTAATATTCGTTTACCAGATACCATGAATAAGCCTATTTACCTCTGGGGAATAGTGATTTATATGCCATTTAGTACTGTTTCAGGTTTTAGATGAGAAATTATGATTATTATAAGTCACTGCTATTATTAGGACAAATATTTATAGGCGTTACATTTTTACTGCCAACGGCACGGACCTTCACAGCCATACTCTAATCACGGTGGTAATCCATTACCGATTCCATTCTTGTTCCTTTGATAAAAAATAATTTCCACATAACTTCTTCCCCAGGATTGTTACTCTGTGGAACACACGCCCGAGAGAATGCTTTCCTTACGAAAAAGTCTTCATCGTTTTATATCTAAGGTTAACCAATATCTATTCTCCACATCTTCGTAGTTTTCTTTTACTTGTCTGTCCCTTACAATTGTGCTCAGTACTTTGAGTAAACATTTGGCCTTCTATCATGTGAAAATATTCGTAAAAAACAAAGTCTTTACTTTCGGATTATGAAAATAGTAACATTATATTCTGTATTCTGAAGAAGCTAGAAAATACATCAGCTGAAACTTTTTGAGTTTACAAACAAAGCTGTGTTTTCTATCAAGAAGTAGTCTAAGTAAAGTAAATCTCATAAAACCCATGTTTATATAGTGTAACAATTTATTTATAATCGTGTCGCCCCAAGCAAAGCATTTTGCTGCCACTGTTTTGCAGGGGGTTACACAGAAGGAAAGTTAAGAGAAAGAGTGACAGAATACAGGGGATATCAGAAAGCGGGTAAGAGAGGAACGAGAATACTGAAAAAATGAGATGAGAGCAAGGGGAGAGATGATGCAGGTTAGTGAGATAGGAGATGACTATTGACTTTAGATTTAAATTCTTGGAGATTGTAGCTGTCGGAGAAGCAAGTAAACGGACGGGTATTCCACAGGCAGGAAGGGCAAGAAAAGAAACTGATGAAGTAGAATTTGCGTTTACATCTTATTGGTTTCACAGTAAAAGGGTGAGACCTAGTTGCTAATCTTGTGGCTCGAGTAAATTAGTTTATAGGGGGCACAGGTGAGCTAAGCTCATTAGAGTAGAAACCGTGAAAGTACTTGTAGAAGGGACACAGGTAAGTCACACTGCACCGGTGAGAAAGTGACTGTATCCGAACTGCCAAGTCGGATCGATGACATGACAGATTCTCCGTTAGATTTTGTCAAGGACCCCTAGGTGTTTAGTAGGAGCACTCGACCAGATATGGCAGCAGTATTCAATGCACCGGCTTCCTGGCACAGCATAGAGGATCGATTCTTTTAGCAGCGGATTTAGCTATGGATTTTCTATATAGTCATTCCACATGGAGTACTTATGATTTTAGATATGTAATTTCGATATTTAAGGTGAAATTGGTGGTTAACATAAAACAAACCCCACAGTGTTTCATCAATGTAATATTTACCAGGTAAGACAATCAGTTTTATCAATGTCAATAGAATAAGTCAATGAAAATAGATTTAATCCAACATACTTACATCATTCGTCCGGACGCCCCTATGTGGCATCCTTGTTGTTTTGTTTGTTGATATATTTAGTGACATAAGACATTCCTGTGGATTTGGTATTTGATTCAGTCTAATAAGATCTCAACAATTGTTTGCTATTTAACCTATAGATAAAAGTTATAAATTGCTACAAATGCGTTTCCGTTTAAGTAAATGAAAGGAAATTTCTATTTTTCATTCTAAGTTCATATCCATTACACCTTTGCACATATTATTAAAAAATAACTTGAAAGGGCAACTCTGAAAAGCATTACACGCTCTTAAAATATACGAGATTTTAACATTTTCGAATTCATAACCATAGGGATTTGTCTTATCTGAGAAAATACTGAGCCATCTAGAAATTTCAAGTGCAACTTATATTGAACATAATTAGAAAGGGAATCGTAATTAAAGAAAATCCCAGATGATTCGGCTGCTCAAGTTTATCGCAAATGCATGCAATTAAGGCTGGGTTCTAAGATCTCATTTTAAAGCAATAAACTAAAATGAAATATCATTTTCAGTCAAAGGAATGAGATTATAGAATCAAGTGTTTGAAAGGTGAGAAGCATTCAATCCGGTATTAAAAGCTGTTTTCATCAAAACCCATTTCGATGAAATAGTTTCGCCGATTCTTTAACTGATGAAATATAACTTCTTATATATTTTGCATTTACCCTTGACGATTTCAAAATGTGAATTTAAATTTTTATTAAATAAATGTTATATATAATACATTTAAGATACAGAGAGTCGAACTCGAAGTTCTAACGTATCTAAGAGATTGACTTATACAGAATTTGTCGTCATGAGAATATAAGACAATTGCAGTGTCAGAGAGTGACGAGATAAAATATTTGTATTACTCTATAGAGAAAGATAATAGCTGTTTTGTTGAAAATTCATATATTGTAAAAACTTAGAATGGAATTATTTAACCCGAGTCAATGATTTTGGTTTTTGCTTCTTCTTTATAAATCATGACATCTTGTATATTATATTGTTTATATGAATATGAACAAAAACTGCCTCATATCTGCGCTTTTACATACACTAGAGGCTATAATTATTAGGCAACCCCAGTTTTTCTTTTTAAAGAAATGATGTATTTCATACTATTTTTAGTATTTATTGCCAAATAAAAATAGAATGTTTCTTTTGTTATTATTATGTGAAAGATTTAACAATGCAAGAAAGCAAAGATGCTGTACTTATATTTATTGCCATACTAGCAGTATAGCCCGGCGTTGTTCGGGTGTAATGAAAGCTTTAAAACTAATCCATGTTCCTGAAGCTCAGACTCGTTGGACGTTCGAACGAAAGACTAAAAAGCAAGAGTTGTTTCCAGTTAAAATGAAACCGTAGACTGAAAGAAAAATGAATGGATGTAAGTCAAATTTTGATTTCCTGGTATCGATATCAAAAAAGATTTTTCATCGTAAACTGAAATTTGAAGGCTAAATAAGTCCTTTGAGTAAATGGTATCATGGCTGAGACTAAGAACTACAATTATACCTACTTAGAGCCAAACCCGAAGCCAAAGCTAAAATAAAAGGGCTGAAAAAAATACATACATACAGGCAGATAAACAGACACACATACACATCTTGCCTTTTATATATATATATATATTATCGATTTCTGCACTATTGTAAGAACTGCAACCTTGAAACCTCTGAATATCGTTTTTTTTTATCTTTATCTATGAGTGTATCAAATTTGATTAAAATCAGACCACTCTTTCTATAACAGGATTTTTTCGATTTTCTATTTTCAATATTTATCGGGGGTACCTCGATACAAGACCTAGCTAAGAACACTCGCAGACGCTTATAGTACAACAGTGTAAATTTTCAGGAACATCGGTTCAGCCGTTTGGGTGTCTATAGGTAACGGACACATACACACAGACAAAGTTCCATTTATAATAGATTCGTGACTTTCCGGTTATTATGCGATCAGGCTTTCTCACGTGATACTTCTTGGAATTTCAAACCGAAAATATAATTTTGTACACGTGGTACAAATTATTCAAGTCCAATGTGACTTGACTTTGTATATGTCAATTTTAGTTTATCTGTCTTCTTGTTTTTGTAGCTTTGGTCAGGTATTGGATTCACACTTCCTACCTGATTTGATTCCTGGCTGAATTTCTATGTCAATTTGCGCCCTTAGATAATTATTTTGGAAAATCACACATTTTAAAGCCACCAATCTCAAAACTTTCGACTCAATTCTACATTTACCCTATCAAGTTTCAGTCAATAAACCTCTGCACTAATGGTCAGTTAATGTTCCATAGATTTTTAATAGACGATGACTTTTATATTTCAGACGCAAAACAAGTATTTATGTGGATGAAAACGTTTTTTAGGCGTAAACACTAGGTTCTCGCTTTTATTTTTAATATAACGTTATCTTTTCTCATGACAATTCTTCTGCAGATGATGAAACGTTATATTTAATTCTAAATTAATTTAATTTTTAAAAAACAAATTCCTTCTTTGAATGTTTTCTCAATTAAATATTGTACAATCGGATAGAAGATGTAATAAATTACTTTTACATGAATTCTTATACCATTCAACCATATTTTTGGCTTGGTTCATTGACACTTGGTTCATAGAAGGGAAGCATTCATTTATTCTTCAAGAATAGTAATCTTTAGTCCTGTGTCAAACTAAAGTGGTCTTCGTATCTGTCTATATACTTCGAAACTTATAAAAGTGAATGTGAAAAATATAATGTTCGAAATCATCTGATCAAAATGCATTTTAATTCAAACTGACATTACTAATGAGACGACCTATACATACGAGCCCAGTGTTGACCCTTATAAATCAACTGGCTCTTCTGATTTGTGTCAAGACCTCGGGATCAGAATCACCCAATTTTCAAAGTGATAATAAAGCCACTAGACAAAATTTTACTCTCTGCTCTCTTCATTAGCAGACATTTTGACATTACCTTTCACTTGATGAACGACTCCGGCGTCAACTTGTAAAGAGTTTACCTCCGGAACTGTTAAAATAAACTTCAGTAAACCTATAATTATTGGCGCTTTATAATCTACTGTTAAAATGTCTTATATTCGATGGCACAAGTTCAAATGCAGATTAATTCTCTCCCTCAAAACTGATAATTGAGTAGACGTGTTATTATGTTGCCTTTATTAATTCGTCATTATCATGAATAAATACTTTAAGCAATGTCTTGTTGAAAAACCAATCACTTCGTTGAATTATATTAGTAATATTTGAATGATACATGAGTAAGAAAAAAAAACGATGCATCTGTTTATCATTACGAATGATTATCCAGTACACATGATTATAATAAAATGAATAATACTTTTGATACAACTTTTTTGTCGAGTCAGGTGGATAGAGACGAGTACTTTTCACATTTATTTATGCTTTGTCATTCGTCACATATTGTAAATTCTCAATATCTCTTTCAAGAGATGAAATCAGTGACAAGATAAAATTCTTGCCTTAAGTATGAAATACAAATCAAAAGATGTTTCTCATTCTGGTTTCTGCCTTGATAATGGGTACATAAATCATCCATAGGCATACATATATACGTACGTAGTTGCTGGAGAGATATATACAGGAGTTCTATCAGATTCATTCTAAAGTGCGCTGCCTATCCACTAAGTGAAGTTAATAAAACTGTTATATTGTGCTGACGAGAGAATTTTTTATGCAATGAGATTGATAGAAGCAATGTTCATTAAAATTAATTCAGAAGCTTAATATATACCAGAAAGTTTGATACGCACCAGATGCCTATTTTTGTAGCTACATGCCAAACTCCTAGACTAATTTGATTCACTGTGAACTCTAGTCGTCGTTGTAAGGTGCAACTGCGTAGTGTAATTGTTACGTTGGCGATTACAAGAGAGCAGTTATTTTGTTTCTTATTATGCCTGTCAGTTTAGTGCCATACATGATACACGATTGGCCGATCATGTCTCGAAAGAGACATGACTGACTGAGCAGAACATTATCCTGCAGTAGGTCGTCATTACTTTCTGCGGTAGACTGATCGCCAGCAAATGCTATAGAACCCAATCTGTCCTGTTATTTAACCTATAACTGGAGGGAAGAGACGGATTAATACCTTTCCGAAGGGTTTATGCGCGTAAGTGCTGCAAGCAATTCAAATGGAATTCGAACTCGTTTCCTCGATTTCTCGTTCCAAACCGATATCTACTGCACTACCACGCGCATCTATTCTTTTTCTTATTATGAGTACTCATGTAGAAATCGGTATTAAACAAGCCCTGAAAGGTTGATTTGTTATAAAATTAACCAACCTAAAATCACAGTTTCAGTACACATGTTGGCCTAGCGTACTGTTTGAGCAATAAGAATATTAAGTAGAAATTAGTCAAGAAATAGACAAGCAGTATCTTATGTTTCTAAAATTCGATTTCACTCCAGTATATTTAAAATATTTTCTTAAATGTTTAAGCAATATTCGCTCCTCTAATACTAACAACTTATAAATTTTTCTTTTGAATTTGTAACTCTCTTGAATAAACTTATGGAAATTAATTATGATTTGGACATTTTTATTTCTTTATTGTTATGAGTTGTCTCAAACTGATTGTCTGTTTGACACCAAAGAAAATGTTTCGATCATAAACTTCGCATTTGTTAAATTAACGTTAATTTAAACAAAAAAGGAAAAAAAGAAAATAAAAATCGATTTTTTACTCAAACGAAATTATGATAGATATTAAGCATTTTTATCGGTGAATTCGTAAATATGTAGTGGGGGGGAGTGAATAGAATAAACACTTGTTACGTTTCTACATAGGAAAATGCTGAGACAAGTGTCACTAATCTTGAGATTCATATAGAAGCACGTCATGCAGAAGTTGATTGCTCGCATTTTTATCTCTACGTTTTAAATATTTCATATGGTAATAGCTGAAGACTGATAAGAAAATAAATCATTGCCTTCCATTCAATGGTTTATAACTTTCTTTCCTTACATATTGATAATCTACATTTTATATGATTTCAAAAATTGGCCGAGCTACAGATGTATATATATATATATATATATATATTCTAAACATATACTGTTAAATATGAGAGACAATGAATGTTTATTATGTTTAATCATAAGCCGTTCTAAACATCGTATTTTGGCTTTAATTTCAGTTGAAAATAAAAACAAAATTCTCTAACATTTGGTGAAATTTTTATTAAGTTCGTTCTAGGCTTCTAGAGAATTTTTCTCTTTATTTCTAACTGAAATTAAAGCCAAAATACGACGTTTAGAACTGCCCCTGATTAAACGTAATAAACATTCATTGTCTCTCATATTTAACAGTATATATTTAGAAAATTATCTGCTGCCTCGTTACACTAATATATATATATATATATATATATATATATATATAAATTTTAGTGTTGTTTATTTCTGATGAAGTTAAATTGGAAATATGCTTAAGCATATTTAAGCGGACAATGCATCTTCGTTGACTGATAACAGTCAAGTAAATTTCTTAACATCCCATCCAATTTATCTCTCTTCATGAAAAAATCCTGTTGAATGCTTTTAGTATTTTGTCAAAGAATATGAATATTCAATAGAATATTAATCAAGTATACCTTATCTTTGTGCTCGGAATGTTGGCATGCATGGTGATTGGGTACAGTGAGGTTATTGTGAACCGTAAGGAATATATTGATTGAATAAAGTAAAATATATAGGAACAAATCAATTGAATGATTTCTTCTGTAGATGTTGATACTCGCGTTCCAGAATGAAAAAATTAAAACCTGCTATCTGAAATCATCATATGAATATTAAAAGACGAAGATTGATATTTTTCTGATAAAACAACTAAAACAAAATTATTGCTAAACATATAAACTAAACTTATTTATAAATGAAACTTTGTCTGTGTGGGTGTGTGTGTGTGTCTCTGTGTGTGTGTCCGTTACCTATACATTCCGAAACGGTTGAACCGATTTTCTTGAAAATTTACACAGTTGTACTATAAGCGTCTGCGAGTGTTCTTAGCTAGGTTTTGTATCGAGCTACTCCCGATAAATATCGAAAATCGATAATCGAAAAAATCGGGTTATAGAAGGAGTGGTCCGATTTGAATCAAATTTGATACACTTATAGACAAATACATAAGAAACGATATTCAGAAGTTTGAAGGTTGCAGTTCTTACAATAGTGTAGAAAATCGATTATATATATATATATAGGTGTGAGTTTGTAACTCTGGGTTTCACACTCTTGCGTTCGTCAGACAAACTGATTAATTTTTTAAAAAATTGGTTAAATGTAGGGTTGCGTATATTCGTGTATTTTTGTAGAAGTGGGGGAAATATGTCGTCATATATATACATTTGCACACCCATTAACGCGCGCAAGGACAGACATACACACGCGCGTTTACTCACTGAGACTTGCATAAACATACATATGCGAATCGTGCGGGGTTCGGTATATATATGTATATGTGTGCCGTTGCGCACATACATGCGCGTTCGCTTGCTGTATTCGAATAGTGTCGCGATGTCAACGCGCGGACAGTTGTCGATTTCTCGTACGTACATATGTACTTATGATGGGTTTTGTGTGAAACTATGATAGGTAGGAATTGCTATTATTTTATTAAAGGCTGTATTGTTATTTTTGTTTTAAAGTCGGTTATTGGCTTGTTTTTTTATTTTTTGTGGTTGCGTATATTTAAATTGTAGAAATTTTAATTTGGAATGCTTGTTAGTCTTTATGTGTGGTGTATTAATTTTACTATGGCAGAGACGTGTAAATTTTTTTACCCATTTGGTATAAATTTTGATAATAGGTATTTATTTTCATGTCTGCATTTCGAAATCAGTTCTGATCTCGTGTTTAGTAAGTTCTTTTTTGGGGTATGAGATATAATTGCTACTTTCTCATGTAGGCAGAGTAGGCATTTTTTGTAATGTTGTTGTAGGCAGGTGCTTTTTTCAGTATTTTCCAGCTTATTGTTTGTGAAATATTTCTGTCTTTTATACGCCATACGTATGTTGATAGTGTAGTGCTGTTCAAGTATTTTCTGTTGGAGAATGAAAGATTGTGGTTGTTATTTCTTTTTTTAAATTTACCTCAGTAGCACCAATGTAGTACCATATGTTATTGTTTGCACTTACCTTGGCTTTATATACTATGTTTGTTTGCTGGCAATTTCTCTGGAGTGGACATGTAGTTCCGTTTCTGCAGTTGCATTGAGCTTCTTCGATTGCATTATTGTAGGTTGTTAATATTTTGTGGCTTTTTATTATTTGTGTAATATTTTTTGCAGCTGTAACAAATTTTGACGTTGTTTTTCTTGAATATTTTTGCTAATCGGTTTGTCACCGGGAAGTGTTTTTCTATTAAGTTCAGGAATGTCTTACTTATGTTTGTTTTGACGCTTTTGTTTTATGGTGGATTAAACCAGATGATATTTCTTTTTCTGTTTTTGCTTTTTCGTTGCGGAGGTGTATATTGTAGTTGTTCTTTGTATCCACATTTTTTTAGTGCTTCGTCGTATGGTGTTCTTTTGCTATTGAAAATCTGTATGTTAGATGAATTTTCAGATAGACTGCGGCTGATTGATATGGGTATTTGATGATTGAAGGTCGGTGGTTGGAGGATGTGCGTACGTAAGTTGGATCATCATTATCTTTTCTGTATGGTTCATATGTATTGTTGTCCAAGTTAAGGGTGACATCTAGGAAGTTTACTGTTTTTATACCTGCTTTTATTTCTATTTTGAATGCAATGGATTTTAGAGCGTTTACTATTTTTCTCCTAAATCTAATTTGGGTCCATTGGGTTCTCTTATCAGGATAAGTCTGTCAACTCTGTATAGTCCCGTGTCCTTTTTGTCCAGGATTCTGGCTAGGTGTGAAAGAATGTTTATACCTACTAATTTGCATGTCTCTGATCCATCGTAGCTACTCATTGTTACATCGAATAAGTCGTGGCTTTGTTTTTTGTCCATGGTTCATTATTGTGGAATAGTAGAGATTTGCGGCAGTGCATGATTATTTTAATGTCTTCGTCTGTAATTTTTATATGTTGTTGTGCCAGTTGTAAAGCCTCTTGATGTTATGAAAGCTTGCTGTTCGGTTAATTGGTTTATTCTTTCATCTATCTTTAATTTGACGGCTATATGTTTAACTTCTTGGTTTATCGTGTTAATTGTGTTCGTGGTTGCCTTCTTGTAGGATTATGTGATCTTTTCAGTTATAAGTTTATTGTAGTCGGTGGGTTCCATTGTGTACATGTTTCTAGTTTTGTCAGCTAATATGAATAATTTATTGGAGTTCATTATTTTTTCTTGTCCTCTATAATTTTCTTCTGAAAGTTGTCTAACTGTTTTTGAACTTTAAATTTCATGCTATATTTTTCATGTCATCTTCGAATTTTATCATTTCTTTACATATTGGTGGGCATTTTCTTGTATTGAAGTGAAATTTTTCAGTTGTTTGTTTTTTGTTTGTTGAGGAAGAAATGTGCCTTCCATCTCATTCTTCTTATGAGGCTTTCGATTTTCTCCGTTAGTTGAAATTTATACGAAGATGGGTGGGTATAGGGATGTTCTTCAGTGAGTGTCCTAGGTCAAACTTATCCATCTTTAAAAAAGAACAACGCGAGTGCTCAACCTGTGTGGGAGCAAAGTATAAGGTGAAAAGTGTATGTATATAATTATAAATATCAATATACATATATATATATATATGCAATTTGTCATATATATTATATTGTTTGCATATTATATATGCGTGGTACCACGCATATATAATATAATCGTTGCTGATAGGGTACTGGAGAATGTGTAGTTTTTCACTTAGACATAAAGGGCAGATGTCATTAAGTCAGTTGCAAGTTCTAGTTTTTTCTAGGATTTTCCATTTTACTTACTCAAAACAGAAACCCAAATTAAATGGAAAATCCTATAAAAAACTAGAACTTGCAACTGACTTAATAACATCTGCCCTTTATGTCTAAGTGAAAAACTACATATTCTCCAGTACCCTAACAGCAACGATTTATTAAACCGTAGAGACGAATTAGCAGTAATCTGCAAACATCGCAAATATTTCTCGCTAAAATTTAAGTAAACAAAAAAATCCAACCAGAAAACCCCCAAAGAAAACAAACCCTACACAATACCAACAAAAAATAAAGCAGTTGCAACAGAATAGTAGATAAATAAATAAAAAAATATATTCTATATTTATAAAATATGTTGTATAAAGGATAGAATTATAAAAGAAATATATTTCTTAAATATTATAAAATATTATATTTTATAAAAATATGAAATATTTTAAATATTATGGAATATTATAAAATATTTTTATGAAAGATATATTTTATAAATAATATATTTTATAAAAAGCAAAAAAATAAAAAAACAAAAAAGCACACACCCCAATACAAAATAACATACATTAAATTAAAGACCTACCAACCACTATATTTTTTATGAAATATATATTTTATAAAAAAAAATATATTTTATAAAAAACAAAAAATAAAAAATAAAAAAAAACAAAAAAAGCCCACACCCCAATACAAAATAACATACATTAAATTAAGGAGAAACCAACCCCAAAACAAAACAACACCTACCAACCCCTAAACCAAATAACAACACGCTAGGCGCCAGCAGCATCAGCCCTCTCAAGATTAATAGATTAACCTATCCTGAACTCTGCCAAAAACAAACACTTATCTCTAAGACTGGGAAAAAAGGTCAACAGAACTCAAAATACAGACCAACCCTTCTAACACCCAAAAATAACAAATCCAACACAAATAAACCGGACTTTTCAACTAGATAATTCTCATTTCTAAAAGGTCACCTGAGGATGAAGCCAAAACATAATGGGCTGGCATCGAAACATGAGAAATTTTTTGTGTAGTGATACTATGAATTTAAAAACATTGTAACAACCATTACAGTATAAGGCTCTACATTTGTATCGAGCACTCTTTATAAAAGTAAATGCATGAACAATAGGCAAATAAACTTACGAGTTCAACAACTTAGTTACAATATATATATATATATATATATATATATATATATATATATATATATATATATATATTTGTGGATGACTAATATATTCAATATATTCCACTTCTGCGAAATGAATTGAGTTATTTCGGTGACTGGCGTGTGTATACCCTGCTTATATGCAACACGTTAAAATTTCCCTTCTTTGATTTCATGCGCCTATGGCTTAGGTGCCTAGCGACTCAGATTGACAGCAAATCGGTCAAGTTCCGATTCCGGCCAGAAGAAAGTAGATGTGTCTAGCCACGCTGATGAGCTGTGATGCAGCGAAACAGGTTTGTATGTGGATGACATATATATATATATATATATATATATATATATATATGTATATATATATATATATGTATATATATATATATATATGTAAAAAGATCAGTATAAGATTGGTAAATAATCGGAGACGATCCAATAATATGCTTAAATATTAAAACTGATCCAACAGAGAGCTCAGTGTAAATTGAATTTACACAGCAGGTTCTACCCCTCAGATAAAGTAGAAGCTGATACGCAGGGCACGTTTTCCTAGCAGTCTATATGATAAATGTATTTTATGTTTAACAGAAAAACCTAGGATTTTTAAATTTCAATATCAGAGTGTACTTCTTAATATATGTAGCGAATTTATTAGCATTATCCGTCGCCGTAACTTGAATTTCACTAGTTATCTCCTGCCATTTATCCATAATATTTTTTCCTCTTACATAGATTAAAACTTAAATTTAGTGAATCGAAACCTTTTTTCTACCTGCAATCCCTAACACAATGGTCAAACAACCTGCCTTACACTACCAAAAGAAAATTACTAGTACGATCGCAATCTATTGGACCCGATCGTAAGTAGCATTTTTCATCCCTTTTACTACCCTTGTTTCCGGAACACTAAAGTTGAATAGAGTTCAAACTAAATATATTAAACTGACATGTTGAAATAGCTATCCCTCTAAATGTGAACTGAATTTCCAGAAAAATAACTGTGTGTGTATATATATATATATATATATATATATATGTGTGTGTGTGTGTGTGTGTGTGTGTGTGTGTTTGTGTGTGCACGGGTGTGTGGAGATCACCGATAGAGAAAATGAATTTATTTTAGCAGCTACAAAATCCTTTCCAACTTTTGACCATTCTACCTGCACTAAAGGTTCCGACAACGATTTGATGGGAGCATACGATTCAGCACCTCTCACTGATTTAATTGGTATTTATATACTAGATACCTTAAGTTGTAATGTAGACCCTAAACAAATTGAGCTATACCATGATAACGGTTATAACGGTTTATGTTCATCCCAATTAGCAAAGGTCGCTTAACAAATAAAATCCATGAGAAAGTTATCAAGGCCCTTAAATTTCTAGGCGTTAAAATTGAAGATTACTTTAATCTAAAACTAGTGAATTATTTAGACATCACCCTTAATCTTAATGATTGTTCCTACCAATCTTATTTCAAAGAAAACGATACCCGTAGCTATATTTATATCAATTCTAACAATCTTAAAAATATTATAAATCAAATAACCAATATTGTTTATACTAGAACAAATTAGTGTATGAAAAATCAGTTGTTCATTCTGAGCCATCTAGTACGAGAAATATTTGTAGAAAAAGGAAAGAAATGGTTGAACACCACTTTTTGTAGAATACTAAAAATCAATATAGGTAAATTTAGATAATCTAAATTTGGGAAGCTAGCATTTTCATACCAAAAATCTAGTACACACAAACTTTAATAAAATACTCTTAAAATTAGTTATTCCTGCGCACACAATATGGACAATCTTATAAAATCTAATAATAGACAAATTTTAAATAATTTAGATAGGGCTGATACTAAAACTGGTATTATATATCTTGCAATTGTAGGTCAACAAACAACTGTTTAGTAGATAGCAAATGTAGGTCTAACCAAGTATTCTAACAAGTTCATATCTCTCCCATTTATAAGTCATGATTTATCAAGTTTACACTGGGATTTCGGCAGGTGAATTTAAATAACCTTATTACTTTTATAACACTCATCAACCCTAATCCCAAACGTCGCTTCCCCGAAGATTTTGGGAAATGAAAGAAGAGCGTCTCAAACCTATAGGGAGTTGGAGATTAATAGGTCCGACCCGCACCTATCAGTAACCTTTACGAGAGATGCAATCTATGTCCACGTGAAGAAATTAAAATAATTATATATCCTAAGTAAAATCTACTTTTAAATGTACGAAAAACATTCATAAGCAGATGTCATAAATCCAAATCTTTAAATTTTAAATTTAAGGTATTGACCCCCTCCCCCCACACACATTTTTTTTCCGTTTCGGCCGTTTGTTTCTTCAGAAAAATAAATTCCTGCAGAAATTATTACAACTAACACATATTTTAGCATCTTTTAACCTTCACTTTTTCCAGTTTAATCGTTTGATATTAGTTGGTGCCTTAATTTCCTTTTAATTTTATAAGTCTATTTTTCATTTACCCTAAAATGAAACAATTAACACATTTAGTTTAGCAATAGGTAGATATATCTTAAATTAATTCGGTTATATTAATTTGATTTTTTTCACAATTTTAATTATTCTTAAATACATTATTTTTCCCTCTTATCAGAAATATAATTTGAGATTAATTATATGTATATATTCTTTGGCATATTTTTTGGTATATCATGAATTCATTTCTATTATTTGTTTGATTGGAAACTTATTTACATTAGATTCTATCTAAATTTAAATGTTTCTTTTAGTAGTTATTTTTGCTTTCATTAGGTATATTTTTATTATAAATTATTTACTTATATTAATAATTCATTTCATGTCTTTCCTTTTATTGCTGAAGTAAATTTTAAAGTATTTTTTTATCCCAACAATAGTCAGGGTCTGTTTTAGTTTGAAACGTTTAAAATACGAGAAACGCAAGCAAAGGTCGCTATCTTACATTTTCATCTTTTTCAATGTATCTGTCTATATCTCTTCCTAATAGTTAATCTGCTTATCTTTCTGTCTGTTAAACTAACATAATTTTTTCCCTTTTTGCCGTTTTTCTTTCTTTACCTATTCCCCTTTCTTCTCTCTTCCTATTTGCTTCTTCCGCTATTTATTTGCATTTATTTCATTCACTTTTTGATTTCCCTTTGCTTTTCGTATGCTTACCTTCCCGTTCTTTACCCACACGCAACCACTCACACACCTACACATACAACCACCCACACACCCACACACACACATACAAATTTTAGTATGTTCCGCAATAATAAAAACTGACGAGAGTAACGAATCTCTCTGACCTTTCAGACCGACATTTCCTCCTGTCCGCAAATTTATCATAAATTTTTCCTTCTTTTTCCTTCTTTTTCCTTTTTTCTTTTCTTCTTTTTTAAAATTTTTTTCGTCCTTGCTCCTTTTTTCTTTCCTTCTTTGTTTTTTAATATTTTTAATTTATTTCCTCCTTCTTTTGTCTTTGTATTCGCTACGATTTTCCCTTTCTGATTGCAACTCGCTCCCATACTCTTGCTTTCCTGACGGCTATAACCTCCAGAAATTTAAATGCAAAGTCAATACTCATCTACCAACCACTGGACTCTAGCTCTCTCTCCACTCCCGTACAACCTTCCATTTCTCTCCACCTATGTATCTGTCATCGCACCTGCATTCTCAGCTTTCTATTGCTCCTTTCTAACTAGTTTGTACTCCTCACTCTTTTCTAATTAATCTTTTTACAGGTATGTAGCCCCCTGCTCATCAGTGGCATTTCTGCCTTGCTCGGGGTGAAATGATTACAAAAAGTCTACTTCCGTTTCTTTCACCCACAACGACACACAGACACATTTAAAATTTTTACCTTTAAATTAAAGATCACCGATGAAGCAAATTCAATTCGCAGAAATGATCATGCGATCAGAGATTTCGAGTGTCTTATATGCAATTATATATATATGTATAGTCACGTAGATTAATAAATCGAAACATGAGGGTCCATATATGAATACTATTATTATTTAATAAAACATTGCCCAATGTATGAACAGAGCTGTATTATATACATAACTGTATACACTGTATATAACGCTAAAGCCCGCCTTCCTCTACCGGTTCCTCATAGCTCAGAGGTAGACGTCAATTCGGTTGGGTTTTCAATGTTGGATACAAGCAATCGGTTGTCTAACCGTACTGATGAGCTGCTATACTGCGAAGCAGATCTATCTGTGGATGACTATATATATATATATATATATATATATATATATATTAACAACTGAAGATATTGTTGTACGTCTATGGCACCACTCTGTGTTTCATGCATTATGCAATGATCAGGTGCATATTTTAAAGTGACAGTTTTTAATCGTATTGTTCACTCAATATCCATGGGAAATAAATCTTATAACGTTACCAATATTAGTTTAGACTTTGCTATAGAATTGGGAGTTAAACCAAAAAAACGTTACGTTTACGTAATCTCCGCTTATATCTGTCTACATTGTTTTGAACAGAATATTCTAAAGTAGTATGCAATTTACTTTTTTCTAAAGCATTTAATGTATTTAAGAATTGTCAAAATTGTCCTTATTACTAGAAATTGAAAGCAATACACTGCGACTTTTGAAAGCAATACACTGCACATCCTTGGTCTCACCCACTCTTACGACCTCGAATGGAACACCATTACATTGAATCAATAGCTAAATCCATTGCGAGGAAAGCTGAGTCACTGTGTCAGGCCAGGAAGTTTTTTAACACCTGAGTCCATTGTGCACATGTACAAATCAACTATCCGACCGTGCATTGCATACTGCTGTCATTTCTAGTCGGGAGCCTCTGAAATCCATCTCAGGGTTCTCGACAGGCAAAAAAGGAGAATCTGTAATGTGACTGGTCCCGACCTGGCCGCTAGACTCCAGCCACTTTCGTCGGAATGTGGCTTCTCTCTGTCTCTTCTAAGAATATTCATGGCTTCTGCTCCGACAAGCTTAGCTCACTGATACCCTCCTTCAAGAATTTACTCGCGCAACCAGACTCGCAACAACGTTTCACCCTTTTACAGTTAAATCAATCAAATGCAGACGTCACTTCTGCTACGTCAGCTTCCTTTCTCGCACTTCCCGCCTATGGAACTCCCTTTCGTATATTTTTTTTCCAGACGATAAAATCTTCATGGATTTAAATGCATTGTAAATTCTCATCTCTTGTCTACTTGACAGCAGTCCTTCTCTCGTCCTTTCCCCATCATCTTTCCCCTATCTTTTTCATTTCCTTTCTCACTCTAACCTCACAAGTCTCTTCACACGTATCTGTCCATCCTTCTCTTGCCCTTTCTCCGACACCTTCTGTAACTGGTTCTTCTTTCTCTTTGCTCGCCTCCTGCTTAATCTTTCACTCTTTTCTTATGGAGCCCCCTACGTACGAATGGCGGTAACGTATTGCTTGGGGTGAAACTATTAAAAAAAGGTTAGAAATGAGATAGACTTGTGTGGGTTGTTGGTGATTCCCTGTGGAGGATTTGATTCCATATTGATGTACATATTGTTATGTGAGTCATTAGTGTACGGTTTGTACAGGTCATTTCTCAGGTCGAAGGTCACATCTAATAAATTTAGGACTTTAGCGTTAGTTATGGTGGTAATATTAACATGGTCTTTAAGAAATATTATTATATCCTTTCTGAGATTTTCCGTTTTTTTTAAGTAGTTTTGTGGAGGATTATCAGAATCCGTCCTCTCAGTAAAATCCGGTGTTATATAAATCAAAGATGCGTCTAAGATTCCAGAGTAAACACACTCAGAACAAATTGAAGGCCTCCACCTGATGATTGCATAACGCATGAAACTCCAAGTTATTTATATATATCTATAAATATATATTTTTGTTTTTAATCGTATCACACCGAGCAAGGCGGTAACGCCACTGATGTGCAGGGGGCTACGTAATAGTGAGAAGATTGGAAAAGAGAAAGCCGGAAACCACATCCTAAACAGGGAACAAGAGATGAGCCTCTTAACCTGTTCAATAGACGTGGGTGGAGTGTGAACCGGGCGATAGATAGATCTATCTACTCCAATTGAAAAAAAAAAACAAAGTGAGAAGATTGGAAAAGAGAAAGCCGGAAACCACATCCTAAACAGGGAACAAGAGATGAGCCTCTTAACCTGTTCAATAGACGTGGGTGGAGTGTGAACCGGGCGATAGATAGATCTATCTACTCCAATTGAAAAAAAAAAAACAAAGTGAGAAGATTGGAAAAGAGAAAGCCGGAAACCATATCCTAAACGGGGAACAAGGGATGAGCCTCTTAACCTGTTCAATAGACGTGGGTGGAGTGTGAACCGGGCGATAGATAGATCTATCTACTCGAATTGATAGATCTATCTACTCCAAATAAATATATATAAGAAAAATTAAGGCAGACACTTAAATCGGTGTATAGGCCTATTTCAGTCGAACCATCACCAGCTTCCGCCTTTATTGTACAAAAGATTTTACACGAATCTATATATATATATATATATAAAAACAACATTAATGAAAGTCGGCAACATTATCCGTCGCTTTAAGCTTTTATTATATATTCCAGTTTGTGTATAGTTTTTAACAGATCAGAACCAATTTTGGGGGAGTTTGTTTCCAAAGCTTATAAATTGCGTGTCAGTGTTTTTCAAACATATTTCATCCTATTCATAGAAAAAGTAAACAATAAACCTGCCCTGAAAAATAACGGAAATATCTCAGTAAATATGATTTCCTTATTTAATGAAAATGTGAAATAATTAATGGAAACATTTATGGTGAAAATTTTGATTTCAATCAGAAAGCTGGCAAGAAGAAAAAAAGATAACATTCGGTTAAAAAAAAGATAAAAACATACAACTCAAAAATGTTTAATTATTTTTCTCTCGAAAGAATGTGAAGAATTCACGCTTTGTGATGATGATAATAAAGGCAAATTGAATTATCAGGAGTAAATTTCAGAAGGATAAACTCGGTTTGAAAATACAACCGTTTTTTTATAAGCTGATGTGTCAAAGAAAAATTATATATATATATATATATATATATATATATATATATATATATATATTCAGAAATTATAACATGGATATGATAAATATCACTACAAAAATTTTGTTTCAACACTTCTTGTGTCTTGTCAAGTGATGCGGTTATTTTAAATAGCCACATCACTTGACAAGACATTTATTTTAAAATAACCGCAACACTTGACAAAACACAAGAAGTGTCGAAACAAAATAGCTACTTTTGTAGTGATATTGTAACATATCCATGTTATAATTTCTGAATAAATATTATTAGCTCTACTTTGTATTGAGCCCTTTTTTAAAAATAGTGTTTCTTTGGACAAGGAATATTATTCCACACATACTTGGATATATATATATATATATATATATATATATATATATTTAGTATATCGAGGCAGCAAGTAATTTTCTAGACATATGCTATTAAATATAAGAGACAATGAATCATGAGCCGTTCTAAACGTCGTATTTTTGCTTTAATTTCAGTTGAAAATAAAGACAAAAATTTAGAACGGCTCATGATTAAACATAATAGACATTCATTGTCTCTTATATTTAATAGCATATGTCTAGAAAATATATATATATATAAACGTTTTCTAATATAGATAGAAATTATTTTTGAAGGCAGATTTTTGTCATAAAGTGATTGATATCGTGACAGAGCGTTAATCGGATTAATGTGGAAAACTTGTCACTGAACTGAGCAGAATCATACCGATATCCTAATGCTGCCTTGACGAAACATATATATATATATATATATATATATATATATATATATAAGAATATTGTGTAGATACTTACTTACGTACTTAGATATGCAGACGTACGTAAATTAATGTTGCTGCTTTTAATTTGTTTCTTTAAGTTAAAATATTTCAACCTGATCTTTTCAAATATTTTTGAATTAGTAAATATATTTTGTATACCAATAGCCGAATTGTTGGATATTATTACTATAGATATATAGATATACATTATTAGGGTATTTATATGATAATTTTACTATATCTTTTATTATGCTGTATGTATTTTTTTTCTAAACTGTAAAAAACGAACGATCATTGTTACTTATAAGAGATTAAATGCGTCGTAAAGTTTCAAACTATAGCGAATAAAAAATTTTAGTCAGTATCAACAAAACTCACAAAGGTAATAGGTAATAGGAGTAGATAGGTCACAATAGGAGTAGATAGGTCACACTATCGCCCGGTCCATACTCCTCCCACGTCTATTGACCTGGAGTAGAGGCTTGCCCCTTGTTTCCTGTTTAGAATGTAGTTTCCGGCTTTCCCTTCTCTCTCTTCAGACCTTGGTATTGGTGCTTCCGTGAGTTTCCTGCGATCTGGCCGGTTGGTGGCAACAGCTCATCACTGTGAGGGTACCGGATTGGCAGCTTCCTGGTTGCTGCTTCCGACTGGTAGTTAGGAGCCCTAACTCTTGCGTAGCGTCAAGAGTGGCTGCTCTGATCAACAGCTGTATAATATCGGGGTTCTTGTAGTGCCATTTCGCGCATGGATAGGTGTCCCTGCAAGCGCTTTCGGTGGGCAACCCCGAGGCCACACCTTGTTGCAGCCCTAGCCAGTTTCCCTCACAGCACAGATCGTGGATAATGACCACCTGTATCCTCTACCCTAGGTCCCTTTCTACAAAAAGTATAATGACTAAGCAAATCAGAAATGACCCTAAACCAGTTAGATCCAAACCACCAAAACCCATTAACCTTTCCTTCATAATATCCGGGGCATTCGTACTAACTTTCCTAGTGTAGAAGCGTTCCTGCATGAAAAGTCTCCTGGCATCCTTGCCCTCTGTGAAACTAACCTCAACCCAGCTATTCCCTCCTCTGACCTCTTCATCCCTGGTTATCATCCCCTTTTAAGGAAGGATTCCACTGTCCACATGCATGGGCTGGGTGTCTATGTCAGCGAACACATCCCCATAGGTAGGGTGACTTCACTCGAATCTACTGACCACCAATACATATGTCTCCGCCTGTCTCTCCTCAGTTTGGTTAGTTACCTATTCGTTCTTTACCGTTCTCCCTTCTCTCCTGACTGCTCCCTACTAGATAGCATTGCTGACGACATAGATAAGGCTATTTCCTATCACCCATTCGCCCACATATTTGTGTTTGGAGACCTCAATGCCCCTCACTCTGAGTGGCTTGAAAACGCTGTTACTGATCCAACGGGCATTCACGCCATGAATTTGCTATTTCCCAATCCCTTACGCAAGTGGTGGACTTCCCCACTCGTTTCCCAAACACTCCTTCGAGTCATTCCTCACTACTAGATATATGTTTCACCTCTGCGCCTGACGCCTGTCAAGTCTCGCAGCTTTGCCCTCTCGGCAACTCCGACCACGCTGTAGTCTCTCTCAGTATTTCTTTCCAATCTCATTCCCCCCTGGAGCCCCATACCTATAGGACCTCCTACCTCAACCAAAAAGCTGACTGGGATGCCTTTCGCGATTTCCTCTGCGACGTCACTTGGGGAAAAGTGTTCAACCTATCAGTTGATGACTGTGCCTCTGAGGTCTCGTCATGGGTGAAAGCTGGCATTGATGCCTTCATACCCACCAGGACGTATTGCTTAAAACCTCATTCCTCTCTTGGTTCTCTCCGGCCTGCTCAGACGCTATTGCCCACAGGAACCATTACTTCCGTCTATTCCGGAGACAGTCAACTGATCACAATAGGCGCCTGTTCATATCTGCTCGCAATGAGTGCAAGAGAACCCTAAATGACGCCAAACAGTTGTTTGCTGAGAGAATGCGACAGCACATAGCTGACCGCAAGGACTATTGGAGGATTTGTAAACGAGTGCTCAACAATAGGAAATCACCAATACCTCCTTTAATCCATGGATCTGAGGTTCTCATGTCATCTGCGGACAAAGCTGAGTGCTTTGCCCACAGATTCTCATCCAACTCCACATTCGACTCGTCCGGAGTACACCCACCCAACTTCCCTATTAGAACTGAGGCCAAACTACACGACGTATATATTACCCCGACAGTAGTATCCAGAGTAATTTCAAAACTCGACCCACATAAGGCGTGTGGAGACGATGGAATCCCGGTGATAGTCCTTAAGATGTGTGCTCCTGAACTTTCCCCTGTCCTCTCTAAACTATTTAACTACTGCCTTTCTGCTTCCCGCTTTCCTCCATGCTGGAAGTTCTCTTCAGTCGTTCCTGTATTTAAAATTGTGGTGAACCCTCGGACCCATCCAACTACCGCCCTATCAGTCTTCTACCGATATTCGGGAAAGTATTCGAGGCTATAATCAATGCTGAAATAGTTCATCATCTCACCGCCCACAAACTGTTCTCCGACAGGCAATATAGATTCCGCTTTGCCATGTCCATGGCCGACCTGCTAACAACCGTAACGGAGGACATGCTACAGGCCCTTGATGAGTCTGACGAGGCTCGCGCGGTTGTTCTGGACATCTCCAAGGCTTTTGACAGGGTTTGGCACTCTGGCCTCCTATGCAAACTACGCGGTTATGGTATTACCGGTCGCCTGCTTGACCTAATCCAATCTTTCTTAAATAACCACAAAATGAAGGTCGTTAAAATGGGCGTGCCTCTTCGTCCTACAGCACGAACGCTGGTGTCTCACAGGGCTCTATCCTGGGCCCGACGTTCTTCCTTATTTTCATCAACGACCTCCCAGATGAGATCAAGTCCCAAGTAGGCATCTACGCAGATGACACTACAATGTACTCCCGCACCAGTAAGAAACCTGTCGTAGCGGACAGACATAATCTCGCTGCTGACCTTGAACGGGATCTACACTCTGTGGTGAACTGGGCAAGAAGTGGCTTGTCAACTTTAAAGACCAAGCTGTTGTCTGTCAACCATTACAGGCAACCTCTCCTGCCGCACACAAGCATGGATCAAGAGATTCTCCCGGAGAGTAATACACTACGCCTCCTCGGACTTACCCTGTCCTCAGACCTCAAATGGAACCACTATATTGAATCCATAGCAAAATCTACTGCGAAGAAGGTTGGGTCACTATGTCGATCCAGGATGTTTTTTCCACCTGAATCCATCCTGCATATATACAAGTCAACCATCCGTCCGTGCATTAAGTACTGCTGCCATTTATGGTCAGGTGCCCCTGCCGTTCTCCTCACTGTTCTTGACAGGCTCCAAAGGAGAGTCTCTAATGTGATAGGTACTGATCTGGCGGCTCGACTGCAGCAACTTCCCCATCGTCGAAATGTGGCCTCCCTTTGTCTGTTCTATAAGTCCTTTCATGACTTCTGCTCAGACGAACTTAAGTCACTGATGCCTCCTCAACAGGTGTTTACTCGTGCAACCAGACTGGCAACTGGGTCCCATCCATTCACAGTCAGGTTAGCCAAATGCAAACTACAATTCTACTCCTGCAGCTTCTTCTCTCGCACTTCCCGCCTGTGGAACTCGCTCCGGTATTCTTGCTTTCCTGACGGCTACAACCTCCAGAAATTTAAATGCAAACTCAATACTCATCTGCTAACCACTGGACTGCAGCTCTCTCCCCACCCCCGTATAACCTTCCCTTTCTCTCCACCTATGTATCTGTCATCGCACCTGCTTTCTCAGCTTTCTATTGTTCCTTTCTAACTAGTTTGTACTTTTCACTCTTTTCTAATTAAGTTTTTTACATTTATGTAGCCCCCTGCACATCAGTGGCATTTCCGCCTTGGGGTGAAATGATTAAAAAAAAATTAAAGGGATATTTATAGACTGAAGATAAATCTATTAATAACAAACCAACAAACACTAAAAAAGGATCTGAAATATGAATAATATGTAATAAAGTTCAATGTTAAAAGTTTTTCTATTTTTTTCACTTAAATACTAATTTCTTTATATTGCAACCCTATGTAACTGTTTCAATATTTTATTATCAGTACTCTCGAAGACATATTTTTAAATACCTGTATGTTTATAAATAGAAAGATAGGAAAAGAATGATGCAGAAAGAGGAGAGAACTCTAAACTGTGAAAAACAAACGACTATTATTAAAAGGGACTAAATGCGTCGTAAAGTTTAAAACTATAACAAATAAATAATAGTAGTCAGTATGAACGAAACTTACAAAGGTAATATTAAAGGGAGATTTATAGACTGAAGCAGGATGGAACCTAGTGTAAGAACATTAGCCAGTAAGCATCGAAATCAGCCATCAAATTGAAGTTTTCAAATTAACTTAGACTAAGAGCCTTAGTGAATAAACATCAAAGTCAATCATCCAATTGAAACATTGAAAGACACAATGAGATGAACCTTAGCCAGTAAGCACTAAAGTAAACTTTCGCATTGAAAATTGCGATTTACTTATCAAATGTACATTAGCCAGTGAACCTTCTTCTTCTATGTGCCATGTTCCTTCAGGACGTAGGCGATCAAGGTTCTCCACGTCTTCCTATCCATTGTGGCTCTTAGTATGCTTGCTCCTGTTACACTTCACAACCCCCGTTCCGTCATTCACCTGATCAGGCCCTGCAAATATGTTATCCACTGCCTTCCTCTGTCTCTTTTTCATTCTATCTGGCCTGTCAGTATCAGGTTCACCAAGCTCTCCTTCCTCATTGCATATTCTAGGAACTTCAGCTGTCTCTTCCTGATGCTCACTATTAATTTCCTTTTCGTTGCCATTCTTTCCAACACCTCATCGTTGCTTGCATGCTCAGTCCAAGATATCAGCAGCATCCTTCTGTAGAACCACATTTCCGCTGCTTCAAGCTTTTTTCTCATTTTTGATGATATTGTCCAGTATTCACTGCCGTATGGAAGAACTGACATCCCATAGCAATCCAGGACTCCTTTCTTTGTTTCTAGTGAAATTTTCCTGTGTGTTAGTACTTTACTCAGCTTCTGGAACGCGTCATTTGCCTTGCAAATTCGCCTTCGGATCTCTGTGTCAAACTATCCATCTCCTGTTAGAACATTTTCTAGGTATTTAAATTTTTGTACTTGCTTGATTCTGGTATCCCCCCACCTGTATTTGGCATTTTGGGTTGCACCTTTTGCTGATGACCATGCATTCAGTTTTCTTGCTATTTATTTGTAGTTCTTTTTTGTCACTCTCCAACGATACATTCTGTAGGAGATCTTGTAGTTTCCTTTCCGTCTCTGCAATCAGAACTGTATCATCTGCATACCTTATGTTGTTCAAATTGTGGCCTCCAATAACAAATCCTGTCGTGTTTTCTAGGGTCCTCAAAATATGTCTTAGGCCTCTTTCTATCTTTGTAAATCTGCTGAAATCGTTATCTGTCCGTATGCAGGCAGTTTGCTGCCATTAGAGATTCTTGATTACTCTAATGTCTTTCCCAAAAATGTTGAGGTTGCTGAGCATCTCCATCAATTCTTTGTGTCGTATTTTGTCCAATGCCGTAAAACATTGGTATAAGTCTTTCTTCATTTGTATTGCCCTTTCGGAGAGCATCCTAATCATAATCATGAATATGGCATTCCTTGTTCCAGTGTCCTTGATGAACCCGTACTGTTCCTGTCCTATCTTTGGCCTGATTCTGCTTCTCGCTCTATTAATCAGGATTTTGTCAATCGGTTTTGTAATGTGACTCATTAAGCTGATTGTTCTGTGTAGCTCGTTTGCACCTGGTTTCTTCGGATATGCATAGGTCGTCTGGTATTATTCCACTATTATAAGTTTCGTTTATTATGTCGGTAATTTTTTCTATGCCATATTCTTCCAGGGCTATCAGCAGCTCTATTACGACGTCGTCTGAACCAGCTGCTCTGTTTCTGTTCAGTTTGACCATTGCAGCCTCCACATTGGATTTTAATATTTCCGGTCCACCCTCCTCCTTGTGTATTCTCGGTTGTTCTATCCTGTTGCAAAAAAGATCCTTTATATATTCTTCTCATCGGTGGAGTACTTCCTCTTTCTCCAATATGATAGTCACATCCTTGGATTTTATGCATCCTGTTGAGGAGCAGGTTTTTTCCTGTCAGTTCTCTTATCTCTTTATGCATCTCTGCTTTATTGGTCCTGCTCAGTCTCTCTACATCTGCGCATTTGTTCTTGAGCCATTTCTTTTTAGCCTGTCTGCATTTGTTCCTTATCTCCCTGTGTAGTTTTCTGTACTCTCCTCCGTGTCTTGGCGTTATTTTTTGTCTCCTTTGCATCATGTGGAGAATCTTTTTAGTCATCCACTCGTTTTTTCTTCTGCGTCTGATTTCCTTTGGGGCAATGTTGTTTGCTGAGGTCACCATTGCTTCCCTTAGTGAGTCCCATTTTGAGTGTGCTTTTCCAATTTGTTCTTCATATTTCTTTCTCACGCTACTGAACTATCTAAAAAAATATTGAGCTAAGTTAACAAATGAAGCTTAGCTAGTAAGTATCAAAGTTAACCATCGTATCCAAAAAAGTTCAGATAATCTGTTAAATAAAGTTTGTTTTAGCATTTCAATAATTGACATTTATAATATAAACAAGTGGGTCCAAGGCGTCAAACATTATGGCAAGATATTTATATAGATGTGCCGTCTACAATGACGGCAACATATATATTGATGTACCTACTATTGGGTATCTTACATTAAGACATCAGAAAATAAAACAAAATATTCCGAAACCCAGCGCGTGACAGGATATATATATATATATATATATATATATATATATATAATAAAGGAATAGGGTTGTTCCAACGAGAGTAATTAGTATAAAATAAAAGGTGTGAGAAGCCGTGAACGTTTTCTTTAAAATATATATTGTTTGGTATTCATACAAGTTATGGAGTATTAATTTATCATGGTTTGCGCTACACTTGTTTCGAGTCTAAAATTGACTCTCTTCAGGCGAACAAATTCGTTATTTTATGTTTGGGTTTCTGAGTATCTGATCATTCTGTTTAAAGTTAATAGGAAGTACGTGAAAAATAAGAACAGTAAAAAATATATACAAAAAATATATTCAATAAAAATACAAAAAAATATATACAATAAAAAAATATATGCACTTTTTTGTATATATTTTTTTTACTGTTCTTATTTATTATATATATATATATATATATATATATATATATATATATATATATATATATGCAAATAAATACAACACGGCCTTTTTTATAACAGAGAGTATGAAAGCAATAATAAAAATATTTTGCGCTAATACCTAATTGGTATCATATCAAATATACTTTCAGTCTTATATTCAATTTTTCTTTTTGACAGGGTGGGGTTGACTAATGTGTGTAGCCAAAGGAGACGGGAGTTGAAAAAAGTTAGGAAACACAATCTTTAGATGCACTTGCAATCCTTTTCAAATTTTTTCTCAGTTAGCGGAACCGAGTCGTACAAACACACACAAACACACTGAAAAAGTTGTGTATGTATTTCTTTTATAAAAATTGATCAGCATTGGTTGTATAATATCGAATTTCTTGTGAAAAGAATGACTTGTATAATAAAACCTTGCATGGTCATTTTCCCTCTTTCATTCTCTCTCTTACCCACACACACACACACACACACACACACACACACACACGCGCGCACACACACACACACACACACTCTATCTCTCTCTCTCTTTCTCTTTATTTTAATAATTGTCTCTGTATCTGAGGAAAATAAACTTGTAGATGTAACTATAATACCCAATTAATTTCAAGACTCATACAAATTAAAAGCTACAAAAGTTCCCCTATATCGCGTAATGACAGAATGTTTTTGTTTTATGACACGAATATTTACAGAAACGTTTGTTTATTGATGTGTCGAATTGGCTTCGTTAACAGTAAAAAATAACACAGACAAAAAGCTTTTCTCACTTGTGCCCTACCATTAGAAAACTCTGAATGCATTGTTTACACACACAAACACACTTTCAATACACACACACACACACACACACACACACACACACACACACACACACACACACATTTATTTTAATTCTTATGTATTATGAATGCAAATATGCATTAGAAGAAATTACCTTAACTACCAGACAGGTTATGTTTATTATATTTACTAATGTTGCAGTTGCATCGGTTTTAACATGTTTTTCTAGTTATTAGATTTTGGGATCTTTTTGTTTCAGACGAAAACAATATTTCTACGCCATTTGGTAATTTTGGAAGCAGCAGTATGCGCAAAAGTAGATACCTTCACCAAGTCTAATAAACGTAGATTGGGAACAAACTTATTCGTCGAAAGGATCAAAAATTCTCCTCAAACAAAAGTAGGCTACTTAGGTCCGATATCACAGTTCATTAGTTATTATTCTGCTGTGATATCATTGTTATTTGGTATATAAATGGGTAGGGGGAATTGTTACTAAACAGCAAGTGATAACGGGTTCAAGCAATTGTATTTTAGGCTAATATACCGATACATCATGAACACTTCCACATTTGTATGGTACCGCCATCAGCCTGCATACAGTATTGTTGATTTCTGGAGCTAATGGTTTCATGGGATCTACTGCACTCGAGTCCTACATTATTTCGAAACAAATGGAGTCGTCATTCAAAGATATGCGCCTAGTATATCATCCATTGAATCCAAACTAATTTGAGTTACTAGGGTTTCTCTGTTACCAGAAACAATTTTAGCTAAACTATTCTATCCATGGTCGTTAAGGACTTGTTTCTGGTCCCTCTACAGTGACAAGTGGAGAGTGATGTTTTCCATTAGGTTTTATCCGTATAGAAATAATACAGTTGATTGATGGTGTCAAATATGTACAAATTTAAAATTCTAAATGTCATCTGCAGTCTGTTATATCGGATATTTTTTCTTAAACATTTAATTCCAAGCAAAACAATGATACCATTAGGTTGAACGGTGTTACTGAAATGGAAAAAGAATGAGAAGAAATTTAGTGAATGGAGGATTAACACCGGCCATCTGGAAATAGGGTTACAAGCATTCTCTCTGCGTTTTCTAGGGGTTCTAATTTCGGCTAGAAAACTCCAACTTTATATAAACTAAATTTTCTACTCATTTTTGTCTTCTCGTGTTTTCGCTTGTGTCGTCTATGGACTGGCACATTTGTCAATCATCTTTGCTGGCTATTGCCTTTTGATTTCAATCACACATTTGTCGGACACTGTTTATACATTCTGCCTTTGATGTTGATCATTCTTTTGTCGTTCACTGACTTTGATGTCAATCATATTTCTGTTGAATCATAGAAATATATTACATATCTTGCTATGTGATTTTCTAAAATTTTCACAAACGAACATTTCAAGTGCATCTTTCCTCCACCCACATTACCTCCACGTTATGTGGAGGTAATTGTACAAAAATATATAGGTAGAAAAATGTGCAAGATTTATTTTTTGTTTTTAAAATTTTCAATATTATGTTCATATAAATTTCTCTCATTCTGGCATTTATGCTGGATAATCACATTAAATTAATCAATAATACAGAACAATACATAAATTAATAAATTAATACAAAATTATCAATATAAAAGGTGACAATCACCTCTCTACTTGATGGAATTGTGTTCACCTTTCTTCTTTATTAATTTCATCTCAAAGACACTTTCCCCGATGTAAACTCTAAATTAGTCATTTAAGTTAGGCGTAATAATGAATCAAGCCAGAAGGCGATTCGCATAAAAAATATTTTCTTATTTTTCTTCTCTTTATTTCTGTTCTTGTTTTTCAACTTCCACTGAATATGTCGTCCGTCTACACATTCTGAGATGCGTTGGGCACCACAACGTAGTGTATTGGTTAGTGCTAGAAATGTTAAGACTGAACAGATCTGTCTGCGGATGACTATATATATATATATATATATATATATATATATATATATATATAAATATATATTACCTGGACAGCATTTATCTAATTTCAAATATAAATTTATGCATGTCTCCTATTTTTTTCGACCTGAAGATGTATGCGCGTATATATAAATTCAGAAAAAAGACAAAAGCATAATTGCAAAAGGAGTAAGACATTCCCTCGTCTGTTTTCAGGAAATACATTTTCGAACGAAATGCTTACCTTGGAGGTTCGAAGTTATTACAGTGAAATGAAAATACCGATCATTCATGAACTTTGCCTTTCAAAATTCATCACTTGTCAGACAATTTCTAACATTTGATTCTGTATATCCCAAAGGTTTACTGTTCTTTCCAAAACTTTCTGATTTTTCTCACAGCTTGACATATCTTACGTATATAATTTGTATACATTTTGAATACTCGCTTATTCTTTACTCAAATCTGAAATCTTTAATCTCTTATTCTACTCATATTTTAGCCTAAGTTAAGCCATCATGTTCTTGAGATAAATCATGATTTAAATCCAGGCTGTTTTTTATCATAACAGTAAATTTGAATGTATCATCGATTTCATTACCACAGTTGAGAAGGATGTATGTTCTTGTGCAGTGAATATCGACTAGGAACGAGAAACCGGTGTGCCGAGTTCGAATTCCAGTTGAATTCTTTGCATTCACTTACGCGCGAATACCCTTGGGAAAGGTATTAATCCGTCTCTTCCCTTCAGTTATGAGTTAAATAATAGGATAGATTGGGTTTTATAGCCTTGGTTGGCAACCAGTCTACCGCAGAAGGCAATGGAAACTTACTGCTTTATAATCTTCTGCCCAGTTAGTCATGTTTCTTTGGAGACATGATCGCCCAAATCGTGTATCCCTATGGCACTTAACTAACTGAGAGTAGGAATAGCAAGTACAGCACCATACTCTAATAGTAAGGTATACATTGAGGTTTTAACCTATTTGGTGATTTTATAAGCGTAGCTTAGATTAGGCACAAAGCCGAAAGTACAAGCACAGAAGTATAAGGATCTAACTTTTTTATCATAACAGTAAATTTGAAAGTATAATCGATTTCATTGCCACAGTTGAGAAGGATGTATGTTCTTGTGCAGTGAATATCGACTAGGAACGAGAAACTGATGTGCCGATTTCGAATTCCAGTTGAATTCTTTGCATTCACTTACACGCGAATACCCTTGGGAAAGGTATTAATCTGTCTCTTCCCTTCAGTTATGGGTTAAATAATAGAATCAGTCGTAAATCAATACAAATATGATCGAACTGTAGAATTGTCTTTCTTAACATTGCTTTAAATGAGCATTAAAGTGATTATTAAAATGATCCGAAATATTTCACTGTAGAAGATATTATAAAAATTATCACTGTAGTAGAGAACATGAAATACTATGTTAAATAATGTGTTATGTCAATGGATGAATTAATATATATAAGGAAATAACACCCTAAATTCTAGTTCATGATATTATCGAATCTCCTGATAAAACTGGAAAAAATTAAATATCTATATTAATATAAATAAAACGAACGAACCTAAACTTATTAAATAAACAGTGAAATGTTTGAGGCATTCTAAGAGAAATCTTTAACTTTGGTAGAGAAATATTTCTAGTTTTCACAAACTTTCATGTAAACAAACAAAAATGTCCTCTCTCTATGCAAACAGTTAATAATTTCATCAGCTAAAGTACCACGGCTACTATTAATCATTTTTGCACTCTTTACGCTGGAAAAAAATTAGAACTTCAACAGCTCAATTGTGATCAAGCTTGTCTAACTAAATTAATTATGATTGACTAATGAATTCGATCCTCACACGTTGCTCAACATTATCGGCCTTGTACCACATCTAGGTACGCCTATATCAGGGTACTTTGAGGTGGTTCAATGTTTAGCAAGCTTATTTTGCTATATCAATGACAACTGAGTAGTGAGTTTGATCATCACTGGTCACTTCGATATGGTGTAATCGTTAGTAAGCTTATTTTGCTAGATCAATGACAACTGCGTAGTGAGGTTGATCATCACTGGTCACATCGATATGGTGTAATCGTTAGTAAGCTTATTTTGCTATATCAATGACAACTGAGTATTGAGTTTGATCATCACTGGCGACTTCGATATGGTGTAATCGTTAGTAAGCTTGTTTTGCCAAATCAATGACAACTGAGTATTGAGTTTGATCATCACTGGCCACCTCGATATGGTGTAATCGTTAGTAAGCTTGTTTTGCTAGATCAATTACAACTGTATAATGAGTTTGATTCTTACAGTGCGCTCCACAGTTTTGGCATTGTGTCACATCTAAGCCGAGCTCAGAGAATCACTATACGTTGGATAAAAACAAACTTTCTCTAAACTGATCAGAGAGTGCTTTTATCAGGCAGCAATAGATTTCCCTGCAATCGGAAATATATATTTTTACAATGTGAAAAGTTGCATGTTACTTGTTGGAAAGCTTTATAGATAGTTCCCATTAGTCCTCGATTATATTTAGATCCGTGGGTTTGGTGGTAAGAGCAACATAAGAATTATCAATTTATGTTCCAGATAGAATTAATTGATAACGTTGTACTGCCGATCGATGCCAATAATATCTCAAGTAATTGTTGGCCTGAACGTATTTACTTTTAATGATACTGACATCAGTGATTGTGACCAACTACCATCCAATTCAATGATCAGACTCCCACATCAAACCTTTCCAAAAGCATCATGCTAGGTTGTTGCTTTCTCAAAGTGCATTCTCGTAACCACACTTTGCCGGAATAATTTTACACAGCAGAAAAGGAGAAATTCCGAATGTGCTAAACATTTTCAGTTGATACAATGTCCAGTTGCAGCGATACTAGCCTCAACCGATATCTTGTCATTTTGAATATTTGAAATATGTTACTAAAATTTTTAGATTATGATGGTTATCAGCTAAGTAAAGTAGACCTCACAAGTTCCATTTTGAATTATTTTAACAAAGTATGTCACTGAGTGAAGCTAGAGTTTAGATTGTTGATAAATTACTTTTTAGACAAAAGTGACAAGACAAACAACGCCGTCTCTATAAGAGTGGTTTCTAGCGCCGAAAACAGGGAGACCCAGAGAAAGGCAGGCTAGCAACGACACGAAAGAAAAGACACACGCATTAGAATGTTCACCTCTCCTCTCCTCGCTTCATCACTGTCTCACCCGTCTAGAGTAGAAGGTTCTAAACAAGGTAAAATTTTTTTAGCTCTACAGTAGGCTCATGGTTTTCGTTAGTGAGTAATGATTTGGCCTAGATCTGTTATTTAAGCCAGAAGCATTTGACTGGAAGATGCTGCACCATTACAACAAAACTGGTATCTGGTCTCAAATGCAACGCTACACCGTTTGTGAACCCACCAAAGAAACTCTTAGAACATTGTCAGTGATATTCTGATGTTTTACGGATAATCAACCGGATGCACAACAAGGATCGATATAGCCTGTTTTGATATATATATTTACTAGCATTATAGCCCGGCGTTGCTCGGATGTAATGAAAGCTTTAAAACTAATCCATGGTCCTGGAGCTCAGACTCAGCCTAAAGAATATTTGTGTGAAGTTTGGTGAGAATCGGATAAAAATTGTGCATAAGTTAAACAGACACACACACACAAACATCTTGCCTTTTATATATATATATCTGTTATCGATTTTCTGCACTATTGTAAGAACTGCAACTTTGAAACTTCTGATTATCGTTTCTTATGTCTTTGTCTATGAGTGTATGAAATTTGATTAAAATCGGACCACGCCTTCTATAACCCGATTTTTTTGATTATCGATTTTCGATATTTATCGGGGATACCTCGACACAAAACCTAGCTAAGAACACTTGCAGACACTTATAGTACAACTGTGTAAATTTTCAAGAAAATCGGTTCAGCCGTTTCTGTGTCTATAGGTAACGGACACACACACACACAGACACATACACACAGATTAGATAGACCACGCGCCAGTCATCTGCATACAAAAAGTGAAACTCTGAAGACTGAAGAAGCCCAGCACATCACCAAGGCTGCAATACGACACGCTAGAGGATGACCTCACCCTGCAGAAAGAATACAATAACAGCGTGAGAAAGAAATATGAAGAACAAATTGGAAAGGCGCACTCAAAATGGTGACCTCAGCGAACAACATAGCCCCAAAGGAAATCAGACGCAGAGGAAAAAATGAGTGGATCATCGAATAGATCCTCCACATGATGCAAAGGAAAATCTCAATAGAAACAATGAAAAGAGTGCTGGACTACTACGTGATGTCGGTTCTTTAATACAGCAGTGAATGCTGGACAATATCATCGAAAATGAGGACAAAACGGGAAGCAGCCAAAATGTGGTTCTACAGAAGGATGCTACGGATATCGTGGACTGAGCATGTAAGCAACGATGAGGTTTTGGAAATAATGGCAACAAAAAGGAAATTGATACTGAGCATCAGGAAGAGACAACTGAAGTTCCTAGGACACGCAATGAGGAAGGAGAGCCTGGAGAACCTGATACTGACTGGTCAGATAGAAGGAAGGAGAGACAGAGGAAGGCAGTGATCAGGTGGATGACGGAACGGGGGTTGCCAGGAGCACCAGGAGCAAACATACTAGGAGCCACAAGGGATAGGGAGATATGGAGAACTATGATCACCTACGTTCTGAAGGAACAGGGCACATAGAAGAAGATTTAACATGATTAAAATGCACTGTAAATTGTTATTTAGGGAACTTATTTTGCATTGTGCTTCGTCTTTTTCAGAAGCTGGTAATTTTCTGTCAATCGGAGTACTAACCACAACATGAGCTTATCACTTCATAAGACTTTGTCTTTCAGAAATAATCTCAGTTATTCTTCTGATTAAATTGATCTGGACTATATTCACTAAAATCTCAGATCTTTTCTGTAACAACAGTATTCAAAGTAGCAAGATAAATTTTATCGACGTTCGTTCGTCTCTAGAATGCATAAGTGTTACGAAACATTAAATATAATTCTTGAAATATAACTGTGCTCATATCATTTTGTTTTATGAATATGATATGAAGTAAAATATGCTGTTAATATCTTTAAGAAAAATAAAAAAATAAACCTTATACATATGAAATTATTTGAACATTATTTTTTATCGATACTGTTTATAATTTAAAACAGTGTTACGTATTCATTTCTAACGGCCTGATTATTTACGATGAATTTTTGTTACGAAAATGTGTATCCTTCGACGGAATTCGAAGCTGCGACCTCTATCCACATAGAGGGAAACCACGAATTGATCTGGAGCATCTTAAACCGCTCGACTACGAATGACCAACAGTCTAAACGAAATCAAATCAATCCTATATAACACAATTTTCGATTCATGGTAATAACCATATCTGCTCTGAAATGTATCGTAATGTCAACAAATGTAAACGTAATTACCGTAACAAGTATATATATATATATATATATATATATATATATATATATATATATATTCCATTTGTAAACGAGTTATTACGCTTAATATTATTTTCCATTCGTAAACTAGTTATTACAATTAATATTAGTTATTAAGCGTAATAACTCGTTTTCAAATGAAAATATTCAAAAGTTCTACAATATAATTGTATTGAACAGTTTTTAATACAAATGTTCACTGGTCTAATCGTATTATCACCAGAAACTAAGTAATTAAACAATCAATCAATCAATCAATATATATATATGTTCTTTGATGGTGAATTTAAAAAGAAACAGACTTTTAATTTTAGTGTTTCTTGAATGTTGCTGTCAATCAACTTATATAAGAATCATAGAAGAAGTTGTTGAAAGTTTGCAATCAATCTGTCTTATTTCTTCCACCTTTCATCATAATTGGGTAATTAATAGAAAAACTTTTAATACCCATATTGACAGAATTACAAGCCTATTGTTTTCCTTCGTATAGTTATTTTCTCCAAAAAAATTTCATAACAATTACGCGAAATCTTTGCCGCTTGCTAATGGTGGTGAGAAGCTATGAGTGGAACCGTATAATTTACCAAACCTTAATTTTTGGTTCTCTGTCCGTTTGTCGAGCCTCAAATATTTTCTCAATATCAGATTTATTCAGATTAAATGAATAAAGAGATGTCGAAAGAAAGAGAAGAATTTCGTTTTCTTTATTGGGGAAAAATTATATTTGAAGAATTATTTCAAAATTTTAATTTAATTTTTCCATTCATTATTTATGAAGTGAGATTCTAATTCACAACTAGAAATGACATTTTCCCATAGGAACGTTTTATTGAAACGAATATATTGTTTATTTATATGCTTCTTCCACGTGTCGTGTCTATTAGGGACTAAGGCGGGCGTGTTTTTGTCCCTTTTTAGCTCAAAACTTTATGTTGTTTTTATAATATATTTTCTAAACTCTGTTCTTTTATCCATTTACACAAACACTTTAGGTAAATTAGGCGCTGTTTCCCAATGTGCCTCTTGACTGTAATCTGTCATGCGAGTATCTCATTTTTAAAGTTCTCTTTCACTGCGCACCATTTAAACTGCACTTGTCTCTTTCTCATATGTGTTCTTTTTGTTTCCTTTATATATAAAACTTAGTCGTTTCTCACATATTCCTTTAGTGGTATTATCAGCATCCATTTGTAGAACCACATTTCTGTTGCTCCGAGTTTCTTTTCTTCTGTGAGCAGATTGTCCAGCATTCACTGCCATATATGAGGACTGATAATAAATAGCAAATAAGTGCTCTTTTCTTTGTTTCTTTTGCATCATATAACTTCTTTATCCGTGAGGAGATTGACTACAATTCACTGCTATGTATGAGAACTGATATAACATTAACAATTCACTGCTCTTGTCTTTTTTTCTAACAAGATAATCCATTTTCTTAATACTTTACTTATTTATTCAGATATTTAAGTAGTCGTACTTTTTTTATTTTCAGATTATTAGTTTGGCACTTGCAAATGGTTCTCTCCATTTTAGATTTTTGGTAAATCTCTCAGGATATATAAAAATAAATTTTAGCTAAGAATATCTTGTTTTATTAAGTGTATTTAAATTAATTTGGAGGAGCGAAATTTGCTTATTCAATTCTAAGTTTGTTTACCATATTATGAATACATATATATAATATGATAGTTATTGTCATTTGAGTTATAATTTTACGTCTATAAATACTGTCATATTAACAGTTTAATCAAAAAAGAAAACCAATGTCTTCTGAAGTTACTGATTGATGAGAGTCCAATGTTGGAATTTTAAAAAATGAAGAGAGATTAAATTAATGAACAAAGGAAATACAGACATTGGCAGGGAAAGAAAAAGAATCATGACTTTATGAATTTTTAAAGAGTAAAAGAAGAAAACATTAATAATCAATGAAAGTACATGGACCGCCAAAAACATATTTGAATAGAACCAGATGCCACAGTTTTTAACTTTCTTAACTACTGTCAACCTTTTAATGTTTACTATAAAATCTTATGTTAATTATATAAAAAATAAAAATTGAATATTAATTACATGTTTCGATCTATAGCCCATTGATACCACAACTTTCAATTTGGCAACGATGAACGGTAACTCAGAAAGAGAAAAGTAATTTGCATGAAGGAGCGATTGAATTCTTGTATCAAATTTTAGATAATAATAATAGTGTGGTGACGTCAGTGGCTTTATATATCTCGAAAGCGCTTCACAGGCTTTGGTACGATGAACTTCTTCTCAAGTACAAAAGCTTTGATGTTCTGGCCAAATACCTGATTCAATGTATTTGTTGTTAAGAAATAACAAACTAAAAATCGGGTTTAACAACCATGTTTTCAAATTATTACACATTTATTCGGGATCCCAATGCTCTATACTTGGACTCGCGTATTTACTTATTTTCTTCAACGGCATTTCCGATGTCATCACTTTCAAAATTGTTATTTATATTATTTTAAGTAGAATTAACAGCTACTCTTGAATATTACTTCCAATCAATTGCTAAATTTGGATAAAAATGGCTTGTGTAGTTTGATGCCTCTAATACGAAACGTATATTTTCTCGTCGTTGCCGAGAACAAATTTTGTCTTCTGTCGGTATGGCCGATGCTAACCTCCAGAAGACAGATTCTTTTCAACTTCTTCCTTTCACTTTTTCAATTTACATTAAATAAAGTGATTATATTGAATCAAATTCTAGGTCTGCTGCTAGACAAGTAAATTCATTGTTCCGTGCCTGATCGATTACATCATGCATATTTATAAAGCTATCCTTCCTTCGAGCAATGAATATTATTGCCAAATTTAGTCTAGTGCTCCGGATATATATATATATAAAAGTCTTGAATAAATTTAAAGATGAGTCTGTAATGTTATCAGTTAATAAGTCTTAATAAGACATAGTGAACTTCAGTTAATATGGCACCGCCTTAAATTGGGTTTCTTTGATTTTTTTCTGCAAGTATTTACAGGGTTTAAATTGACTAGATTATCCACCTGGCATTTGTTTTAATAAATTGTTCTCTTTGCTATCTCAACCATATTGAATTAAGCGTAGGGCTATTTTTAAAACTCGGTTCTATCGTTTTAATGCTGAAATAAGTAGATGTAACCGTAAGTTATATTTTAATATTATTTACTTGCATTTCATGCCCGTGGTAATTTCTTTCTGTCTCTAGTTTCACTGCCACCTAAAATCTTTCAAAATTTAAACGTAACTTTAAAAGCCATCTTCTATTTTTCTGAAAATTGTTTTTTTATTGTCCTTGCTTCTCACTATATATTCCTCATTCTCTCCCAAGTTCAGTAACTCATTGAATCTTAGTGGCATTATCCGCATTCTTGGAGTGAAATGACATATATGATAAAGAAGTATATGAAAACTGACTTATCGACAATGTGCTTTCGTATTTGATATAGAGTTACATTTAATTCACTTGATATATGTGTTAGAAAATAGATCCCTCTAAGATTTTAATTTAAGATTTGCCCGATATTGGATGGATATTTCAAACTAGTAATATATATTAGCGCAGGTAAACTAACAGATTTACAGGATTTAAATTGATTAGATTATGCACCTGGACATATTTCTAAATTGGCTTAAGATGTCGATCCTGCACAGGTGTATATGGATTAAAACTTAAAAATATTTTTGAATTTTTAAAGGGTCATTTCCGTGCCCGTGACGTTGGGCTGATTGTGAAAATTTAATAATCAAATTTAAAATGCCTCTTCTAGAATCAAAAGTGAATTTGTTAATCGCTGGTTGGTTTGTTTTAATGTACATAGTTTTTAAAATTTGTAATCTTTTATTGCATTTAGTTATTATATTGCATTTGGTTCTTAGCGAGGATTTGCAATACAGTTCAACGTAAACTTTACCAATATAAAATGATCTATCTATCTATCTATCTATCTATCTATCTATCTATCTATCTATCTATCAGCAGTACAACCCGGCGTTGCTCGGGTGTAATGAAAGCTTTAAAACTAATCCATGGTCCTGAAGCTCAGATTCTTTGGACGTTGTCATGAAAGACTAAAAAGCAATAGCTGATTCCAGTTAAAGCGAAACCGTAGACTGAAAGAAAAATGAATGGATATAAGTCAAACTTTGATTTCCTGGTATCGATATCAAATAAATTTCTTTCGTCGTAAACTGAATTTTGAAGGCTAAATAACTCCTCTGAGTAAATTGTACCATGGCTGAGACTAAGAACTACAATTATACCTACTTAGAGCCAAACCAGAAGCAAAAACTAAAGTAAAAGGGCTGAAAAATACAGACATACAGGCAGATAAACAAACACACACACACACACGAACATCTTGCCTTTTATGTATATATCTTATCGATTTTCTGCACTATTGTAAGAACTGCAACCTTGAAACTTCTGAATGTAGTTTCTTATGTCTTTGTCTATGAGTGTATGAAATTTGATTAAAATCGGACCACTGCTTCTATAACCAAATTTTTTCGAATATCGATTTTCGATATTTATCGGGAGTACCTCGACCCAAAACCAAGCTAAGAACACTCGCAGACGCTTATAGTACAACTGTGTAAATTTTTTAGAAAATCGGTTCAGCCGTTTCGGAGTCTATAGGTAACGGATACACACACACAGACACATAAACACACACAAATTTCCATTTATAAATAAGTATATATATATATATATATATATATATATATATATATATATATATATATATATATATTTCAGCAACACTTTCTTTTAATCATGCTTTGTTATAAACGACCGAAAATAAAGATTTTATTAATTTTTCCATTATTCTTACATGTTTCACTTTTGCTGGAGATAAGATGTGTGAAATATGTTCCATCATTATCTACATTTCAAACGCTTTCAACCACTTGACTGGCCGTTTTGAAGATGTTATTTTTTCCGCTCTTATTATTTTATCCTCATATATTGACTGTAATGTGAGTTTTGTGTTTTTAAAAAGTAGCGTTCTCTAAAAGCAGTCACGTGATGCGGGCAACTTGGCATCACGTGGGCGTCTCTGTATTTTAAAACATGAGGATAAAATAACTGAAAAAATAGCATTCTTGAAAATTGTCAGTGAAGTATCTGAAAGAGTATGGAAAGTCAAGAAATATGGAACGTTTTAACATTCCTTATCTCAATCAAGAAGAAACCTGTTAGAACGCTGTAAAAAATAATAAAATCTTTCTTGGTCGTTTTTAATGAAACACGCACACACACACACAAACTGATGTACATATAATGAAAAGAAATGTGTATAAAATAGAGAGAGAGAGAGAGAGAGAGAGAGAGAGAGAGAGACTATTGGTAGCTCTTTCATAGAGTGGCAAATAAATGTAATGTAAATCTTCTATTTAAGGTGTTATTCCCTGCCACTAGTAAAGCACAATAATTTGGTCGTAAATAACGTACCAATTCTAATCTTAACCCATTTGGCTGATATGTCTGCTTGATTTTCATCTTAATTCTTAGAAAAGACATTTTATGACATGCATAAAACTCCTACCATAGTTTTTATTATGACCTCTGAAGTGGATCCTCACAATCATGGTGTCTTTGCAATCACTCCAAATAAATCTGCTCCTAAAATATCTTCTGTTCTCGTTAAAATATACTACAAATTAGATGTTGATTCTTACTTTATCGCTTGGAAGATATACTATTCTAGGTTCCTGCTTTTCAAAACCAACTGAGCTTTCTACTGTCATAGTTTTCTACATAATTTGGTCATGTCCTAGAGGGTCTGATCAAATACTTACATATTTAATTTCCTTTCTCAACTTTGGCCTTTCTAGGTCATCTGCTCATGGGTGAACTGTTATTACTGAAATGACCTCCCAAGACTTAGATAAAATAAAATAATTTGACATGTATTAGTGACTTCTACAAAAGTTGAAACTTAATTATATTTATAAACAAAGATTTGTATATATATATATATATATATATATATATATATATATATATATAGAGAGAGAGAGAGAGAGAGAGAGAGAGAGAGAGGAAAATTATAAAAAAATTAACGCTCCTGCGAATTATGCATTATTCTCCTCAGCAATGAATTGATTTCTTTCGGTGATTGTCATGCGTATATACCGCTTATATATAACACGCTCAAATTTCCCATCTCTGATTCCATGCGCCTTTGGCTTCTGGGTTAGCGACTCCAAATGACGCCAAATCGGTGAAGTTTCGATTTTGATCAGAAGCAAGTGAATGTTTACCTACACTGATGAGCTGTGATACAGCAAAACAGGCTTGTGCGTGGATTATGAATATATATATTCGTCACTCACACACACACACACACACACACACACACACACACACACACACACACACACGCGCACACACACACACACACACACACATACACACACACACACACACACATATATATATATATATATATATATATATAAGAATTGTAACCAAATAGAGATCAAATATAGGATCAGAATGAATATATATATATATATATATATATATATATATATAAAATATATATATATATATATATATATATATATATAGATAGATAGATAGATAGATAGATAGATAGATAGATAGATAGATACTTAATTATCTTAATGTACTTAATTATCTCGTATATATCTCGGGTATATAAATTCATGCGAGATTGAGAATACGACAATTTAGGTAACGTGATATGCGAGAGCGTATATACAACGCACTATGGGGGCGCATGGAAGCCCTATGCTTATGAAGAGTATATATGTATCAGTATGAAAAGGCTAAAACCTAAAAAGAACAAATGAAATCAGTGGATATGTAAAATTAAACAAAATCACAGGGTAAGTATATGTGGGAATATATACATAGATATATGTGGATTTAAGTTAATATAAGTAAGTGGGTTGACCTGATGGGGTCAAAGATACGCCTAAAGTCATGGGAATTGGTTTTTGTCAGAGGTCATACCATCTAAGACAGTCAAATAACTTCAAACGGATACTACCCATATTTGGAACTGGACTGTATCTCTTTCTTCCCTATTCCCTCCCGTTCCTTCCTTTCCTTCTTTCTTTTCTCCTTCTCCTTACATTTATTGTCATTTATTTACTTGTTTGTAATCTTATGCTTATTATTATTATGTCTATTATGTTCCCTCTTCATTTTAAAAAAACGTTCATTCCGGCATAAATTTCATGCCAGATGGAGGAAATATTGTAAAAGAGTCTGATGATATGGGCTAGTTAAGCTCATGGAAATGAACTATAGTTTATAACTAATATGACGTGTTGAGCTTTCCTTTATAAACTATATATATATATATATATATATATATATATATATATATATATAACTGCGCCGCGCGTTCTTCTATGTTATGTGTGTTTCTATTATTTGCCGTTTTAAGGCAGAAATTAAATAATTATAAATTGAATCTGCTGAAAATATCACGACACTCATTTTTTATAAAAAATATTATTTGTATTTATACTCCCTGGTGCACTTTATCTCATATTTTATGTGCCGATCTGCGAATGTTTGTGCATAGACAATATCTGGCTTTCTTTTGTTATAATCGTATTTTTGTTAAGTTGCATTCATACGTAATCATACATATATAAGTAGTTTGATATTATTTTGTTTTTATGCTACCCTGCTAGGTAGCACCTGTAATTAAAGGAACGAATAATAATAAACAAGTATTATTTGATTTTTTAATAGGCGACTTAATAAAATTGTTGTTTATTTCCTGAATCGTATCATTCATTTCTAGAAAGTAATTCAAAATCTATTTTTGAGACATAGTTAATTGTCCTAAAACTATTTTTTATTGTAACTTAGTCTTACTGTAAATTAACTGAAATAATGTTTTCCATCAAGCTGTTTTTTTAAATAGAGTTTCTATATTCAGATGCAATAGTTTTCACAAAATTAAAATAATGTTTTTATTCACACATTCATTAAATAGTTGCTTATGTCTTTGGAACATACGTTTCACCATTTCATCGTAATTGAAAAATTATTTCTTTGAAAATATTTGATTCTCTTCTATAATGCATTTTCCAAAACTGCAGCTAAATTAAGAAAATGTTTTCCTTTAAACTTTAACTGTATATATTAATATTGTTAAAGGTCAACAGAAATGAAATTACACAAAGTAAATAGATTATGCTTAAAAAAGAAATGATTAACACAGTTGAAGTACATATATTGTGGTTATGCTTACGATATCGACAAAGAGAATTTTAGTCTACTTCTCTGAAATATCTAATTGAAAGATGTATAAATTGGGCTTGGGCCATGCATATGTTTGTATTAAAACAACGCATAACAGCCAAAATGTTTAAATCTCTTTATCTTTCATTTCCTTTTGATATCAAGAATAACCTTGAAAAAAAAGAAACATTTGAAACGGTTTGAAAACAAATTGAATACCTCCATTTAATTTGAATAAAAGAGCAAATTTCTTTCTTGCTTTCGTTTATGTTGTTGTTGTTTCATGCAATGTTTAATGAGAACTGAAATGAAGTCTTTTTTCTTCTCGATTGTTTCATCTGATGAAATAGAAACTGTGGTAATAAGCATTCATTTTAAATGACTGAATTAAGACGCAATTAAGCAAATAGATTAATGAAACATATCTTAAAAACTGTAATTATTTTTAGTGGAGAGGTTTGGCTTGGAAGAATTGTTTCCTTTCCGAAAATCTACTGAAGCATAAAAATATCAGAAGAACGTATCAAGAAAACTTTAGTTTCAAAGAGAAAAAATTTGTTTTAAATCGATAAAATATTTCAGCTTTGAATTGAAATCTGTTTTAATTCGTACCTCTGTCCTGATTTTTTATTTTCATCATTCTTCCATAAACAAGGCAAGCGAGCTTATTATAACCAAGGTGTTGATGAATATGAAAGAATAGAAAAAGAATAAGAAGAAATAACATTAAGGAGCAAAAACAGTAAAAGGGGAAGAATCAAGACAATATATGACGATTGACATTAGATTTAAATATTTTAAGATCTAAGATTATTTGAAACAAGTAGCCAGAAAATAATAACACATGCGAGAAATGTGTGAGAAGTAAAAAAGAACTTACGGTTCAATGTAACCAATTCGGTTATAAAATGATGAGAACTTGTTGCTAATTGTTGGGAGCACCTCTTTTTGCACATAAGAATGGACTCGCCTGATGTGTACATATAATCCTGCATATACAAAGTACGGCAGGGGTTGAGTGGTTGTCAAAGAGAGTTAGTAAGGAGTCAGTTGGTCCATAAGTTAGTGTATAGTAAGTTGGGGTTGTTTTGGATATAGACGCATTAGCCGGACATACTTCTTCAAAACAAGACTGTATATATTGATTTCTACTAATAGTATTCCTAGTATTTCTGAATTGACTAACCCGTGCTCCAGTTTGTATATTTTCGTTCAATATAACTTACATTTTCTATCTCTATATCTATTTTTGTTATTTATTATTTTGTGTGCTTTATCAACAAGAATCCAAAACACTAATCCAGTCTTCTTCTTTTTCTTCTTCTTCTTTTCTATGTGCCGTGTCCCTTCAAGACGTAAGCACACATGGCTCTCAACATCTCCCATACCTTCTAGCTATTAACAGTCCTTCTTCTGTTATTCCATCAAACCTTAACCGCCATTCATCTACTCAAGTTCCTCAAGTATGTCACGCGTTGCTTTCTATAGTACCTCGTTTCCTGTATCCTTCCTGTGAGCATTAAACCCACCAAGCCCGCCTTCCTCAACACATGTCCCAGAAACTTCGGATGTCTTTTCTTGATGTTAAGTATCAGTTTTCTTTTCTTGTCGGTTGTCACCAAAACATCTTCGTTGCTCACATGTTCTGTCTATGGTATCCACAGTATCCTTCTGTAGAACCCTCCTTCTTCTTTCATGTGTTTGTCTAGCATTTGCTGCCATACTGAAGGACAGACATCGCATAACAGTCCAGCATTCAATTCTTTGCTTCTAGCGATATCTTTCTGTCTGTCAACACGACTAGAGTATTCTTCTGGAATGAATCCTTGGCTATGCTAATACGCCTTCGAATCTCAGTGTCATACTCAGTGTCTTTTGTTAGGACAATTCGCAGGTATTTAAAACTGTTTGATTTTAGTATCCCATACTTGGATTTGGCATATTAGGCTAATTTTTTTACTGATTACTCAGCATTCTTTGGACAATTCTTACCTAATCTGAGTTCCAAAATAAAAACAGAATTATACGAACACAAGAGAAATTATATAAAAATCTTAATAATAATAACTTGTCTGTCAATTTTAATGAAACCTGCATAAAATATTGATGCCCAAATGCACAATTAATATATATATATATATATATATATATAGTTTTAGTTCTTTTATAGTCGGAATATTGGCCACGCTTATATATATATATATATATATATATATATATATGTGGGGCATATACTTTCTAAGAAATTATTGGATTTTATTTTTAATCACACATGTTCGTTATTTTAAATTTGAATATAATAGATATTCGTAGTTCAATTGAATACCCTTTTTATACATCTTTTTAAATCTGTGTGCCTCCGATCTGTCGGTCTGCGCAGTTGAAAATCCTTCAAATAGAAATTTTACAGCAGAGACCGAACCAGCGCCCGGCATTTTTTATAGCTGAAAGCACCCCATTTAATGCGGCCTGCCTGATTATCATTTTAGAAAACACAACAATTCCTAAAGGGTAAATTTATTGAATTTTTAATTCGACCAACTTTTATATAATTTTTACATTGTTACAAACACAATAGCTGATTTCAGAAACATAATTTTATTCTTGAAAGATTAATTGTAAAAGTATTAAAATTAATCAAAATATGAACTTTGAGCATCTGTGCATTGCTGTCATCGATCGACGAGATGATTTATTCGTCGTGGATAAAAAGGTTATTAGCAGTGATGCAACAAAATCTTTGAAAGCTGATTCCACCTGTGGTTTAGATCTAAAATTAATTATAAGGGCTGAACAAGGGCTTCAACTTTGCAACGACTATCAGGCAGATACCATACTTAGACATCATTGCTGTTATCAAGGAAATAGCTTTGAAAATCCCCCAGGCGCCAGCGGATGAGCTAAGATGGAAAGTGAGACAGACATTGGAGAAAGCTGAGCCACCCAAAGTAAACATAACGAAAGAGGAGGAGCTGATTAGCCATACCGTAGAGAGTAATGAGAACATCATCATAATACCAGCTGACAAAACAATGCAACTGCAGGGATGGAAAAATAGGATACACCGCAAAACTGGAAGACATCAGGACGACTTTCAAAAATGGTTCTACAATTCGCATGTACCTTTTCCCGAGTAAGAGCTCCTAAAGAGGCGAACATGACAAAGCATTGTGTGTGCGGCATTCCATGTAACTGGAAATAAATATGAAAGTGAAACAAGTCACAACCTTAAAGTAAGGCTTTAAAAACATTGCAAAGCCGTAACAAAAGGGGAGATAGAAAAGTTCTGCGTAGCTGACCACTTATTGAGGAAGAAAAGGGATCACAGACCCCTATGGATTGAAGTTGAAATGATATATACTGAATACCACTGGAAACTACATAAACTTAAAGAATCATCGCATATGCTAGGACACAGAAGATCCTAATCAACTAAGCATCAAAATGAATACAATATGGGAACTCGTAGTACAGAGTGCTAGAGAAAATCAATAGGGTCAAAGATTGCAATGTGAACTCTGGTAAATAATGCTAGAAAAATCATTAGCATAAAGTGACGATTCTGTCAAAAAAGTAATCATTGGTATTACGCAAAAAAGCATCGAGCGAATTTCAAACGTCTAAGTGTTTGTTTTTTCATTGACAGCATGAGAAACACATTTATCTAGCTTTTTAACATTGTCAATACTTTGCAAATAGCGTAAGATTGTTACAGAGAAGACACTAAGAAACTATGTTATTTCTCTAACACATTCACTGGGTTTTATTCAACAACTGCTTGCAGTTGTTTGTTGTCAAGACTGCATTATTGTTCTTTACCTTATTCATCTTCAGGGCATCTATCACGAATACAGAATTTCTGAAACCCATTCGTACTGTCCAATCAGTTTTTGAGCCATCTCGCAATGTTCGGTTGGTATTGGCATAAGTTTGGGAGGCACTGTGCTCAAGTTTGAAGTCATATAAGAAAAGTAAACAAAGATCATGTTTTGATATGTTCATATATTGTATACCAATTCGACGAAAAATAAACTTGGAACCAAAATGGCTATTTTCTTGACATTAAAGGTGAAAAACGAACACAATTATATAAAATATACAATTACTTATTTATTCTTTTTCTTTGGTGACGTAATGTGGAGTAGAGGCTGGTCGAAGGAATGATATACAAGCATACGAGAACAGTTAACTGGCTATAGCTGTCACGGCTTCTCGGCTGGCTGTCCCCCAATCACCCCGCAATTTAACCCCGATCTCTATCTCCTTTGGCTCTTGAACGTAGTTCTCATATAGCCAAGCCTCACTTGACCACGTCATATTTTGTCACGCATATCATTATTTTAAAATGATTAACATCTTCTGATTTTGACCTCGCCGTCTATCAAATATTTTACACACCCTCAATGCAATGCTGTGTCTGTATTCTCTACTTTCCAAAAACAATATCTATCTAAATGTAAACAAACGTGTGACTTTTCCGAACAAGAGTCTTATCACAATTTCCCCCGTCATCCGGGTCTGCATTTTTGATATTTCAAAACAATATTATATTCTTTTTAGTTTTGCCAACTTTGCATTTTTCTATCAAATAATATTCTTCTATGTGAAATTACTCAAAAGTTAGATAATATATAACACATAATTAAGTGATTTAATATTTCATGAATGTGTCTGTCGGAAAATAACTTAGAAATTATTACTGAGCACACGTTAATTATTATATTTACAAACCGTCACCTAATATACACCGTTAATACTAAGTCAAAATGACAATACAAAAAAATACAAAATTTCAAGTGGCCATTATTTTTGTAGCAACCTGATATATAAGGTTGTAAACATCGCCTAACATGTTCTCTTCTTATGTGAAAAGAGAGTTCAATATGTTTAAAGTGTTGCTAGATATAGAAATTGTAGATATAGACATCAACTTGATAATCTAAAGAACTCTTGATGTGTACAACTGGTATTGTTTTTTACGGCTTATCAACGGTTTATAGATTATTTAAAGATTAGACATATTTAGGATTGTAAGGATATCCCTTTTGAGTAAACATTGCATTAGCAATTACCGAGAATGACAATGGCTTTTACACAAACAAGACTTTACAATTTAACGCATGGCTTGAGTAGGCAGATGGGTTCATACAGATATCCAAAGTCTTTTTGCGTAACTGAATTTGAATTAATCATTCCGAATCCGATGTTACACAACATGCACAATCGTTTAACTGACACTAAACATATATTATTACTTCCTCTGACCACGGCCTCTATTTCTCTCTTCATGCCAGTGTGCGACCTAAAAAGATGGCTGTATAACGATATATATATATATGTGTGTGCGTGTGTGTGTGTGTATGTGTACGTGTGCGTGTGCATGTATTATGTATATGCTTCTAATGTCTTAGTTTACTTGACAAAGTCGAATACCATGAATATAACTATAAAGAAAGACTGTTAAGAAAACTGAATATGCTTATATTCGGTTTTCTTAATATTTCTTCTAAAACTTTCTTAATATTTCTGTTGTTCATTAATGTCAATCATAATGTTCGTAATAATCACTTCTGTGAGAAGAGCGACTAGCGACTGATCTGTTCAACTGGGTTCTTACTTATTGTATATAATATCTACTTATCAAGACACCTATAGTCTTGTTGGTCTTGCCATGACAGGTTGTATGAATTCTTACATGGTGTAAATGTAGCATGATTACAAAAGCATTTTGTAATTATGTGAGAAAATTTAAATGATTAATAATCTATTTTTTATAAAGGCTACGTGAGTCGTTTTTGGATCATGGTTACTTTTAGCCTTTTTTGCGTGTAGATGATGCTATGATATTTTTCTGTCAACAAGCTTGTTTTGCATAGGGTATTTCGGATCAAATATCACAAATATCATAGCATCATCTACATTTAAAAAAAGACTAAAAATAATTTAATCATGATATACTGATATAAAAAAACAAATACTCAATAATATCAACAACGAACAGGCTAACAACAAGCTTACCGTGATCAGTACATAAAACATACACAATACTCTACAAACATAAATAACACTGCATATATTCTGTTTCACGTAAAATTTAAAAAATAACCCTAATATGTTGCCTGTCATTCTAATGAAATCATATATATATATATATATATATATATTATGGTTATTATATATATATATGGTTATATATATATATATATATATATATATATATATATATTATGGTTTTATTTTTTATTTTCTTATTTTTGCAAAGTTTTACATCTAATATGCCCAAAAGGTGTTCAATAGAGTTAATATATGGGGACTGAGTTTGCCATGGAAGTTTATTGATCCCATTTTGTCTCAACCAATGTTCAGTTACTTGAGCAGTGTTACATGGAGCTCCATATTTATAAATAGGGAGTCAAATTTGCTGAGTTTACTACTTCAGAATATTGAAAGGAGCCCTTTCTTTAATATAGAAATATATTTGGCTGAATTAATGTTTCCTTCACACTCCACAAGCTCTGAGTGTCCATCACTCACAATTGCATCCCATACTATTACTGAAAGGCAGCACGTTTCACCGTTAGCTGCATTCTTTTTAAATCAAACTCTTGACTACAGAATCTCTATACTCATACTCTTCCACTGTCGGAAAATAATGCGAATGTTGACTTATCAGAGAAAATGACAGTGGTTCAAAAAATCACAGGTCTCTCCGCCATCTCATAAGCCGAATCCTTTCTGCGTTTGATATTGGCTGGACGGAGAAATGGTTTCCTTCTCGCAGCTCTGGCATAGTAGCCTAGCTGGTGAAGATACCTGACAGCTGTTCTGGGACTGACATCAAATTGTGTTGCAGTGTCACAGGCCTTACAACGTGGATCCTGTTCAACATTTCTTTGGACAAGACGCATTGTCCTTTAAAAAGGGTCAAGGGCGGCCTGGATGAGGTTTTTTGCACTACTTAAACTCCCTGGTGAATTGTACGATCACTGTATTAACAGTAAAAAGGGTTTTTTGAAAGATTTTCAGATATTTTTCTCTGACTAAGACCACCTTCATGTTGGCCCACGATACGTCCTCGCTGAGATTCGGATAGGTCTGATGCTCCTTTGGTTAGTGGCATGTTCCAGTATTGTTATCTGCAAATTTAATCAAATGATCTATGTTAACTTATCTCGGTTATTGAAAAAAAATCAAATTTAACTTGGTGTCTTTTCAATTCCGTTATGTCTGTATATATATATATATAAGAACAGATAGGAATCGTATATCAATCTAACGTGTTTCCCTTTCATTAAAGATTCATCAGAAATTGACCAAAAAACGGAACAAAGAGATAGATGCATCTGCTATTTTTCGATTTTGTATGAGTCCAGTTCTCATTACCAAGATATGTGTTACGTTTATAAAAACCGTATATAACTCTCTATACATGTAAATTAGAGTGATTAAGTGGGCGTTGGACGGCTACGTGTGTTCCGACCCATAATTGATTTGTCGGATTCAGATCCATATTTTATCTGCGTTTGATCTTTAACTTTATCGAGTCTTTTTAAAAATATCGTACTTACTTAATATATAAAGATGACATATATATATATATATATATATATATATATATATATATATATATATATATATATATTAGGCGTAATAATAAAAGTTAATAAGGTTGTGACTACGACTGAATCCACCCACTAACAAAAACGATCATGGTCAGCACTTTGTAGCCGTGTTCACAGTTGATATTGATTTTTGGCTTTTTTTCTTTTTCGCTAATAATGATTCTATTAATTTTATATTTGTTTTTACATGCAGATAGTGCTATTATATTTGTAATATCTACGGGTGCGTTACTCATAAAGTTTGGTAGGTTTTCGTGCGTATTTAAATCATACTTAATAAGGCAATAGTCAAAGAGATGTAACGCGTGTCTTCTTGTTGTAGTATATTCAATGTAATTATTTACGAATTTGGATTGATCAGGAACACAGTTCTGTAAAGCTCATGTATATTTGGAAGATACTATTGCTCATCTGTAATTTTGATCTTGCAGGCGCATTATTATTTTTGACGATGAAGTAAGCGGTTTTAAATTTTTGGTAACAGTTAATTTAATTTTATTGATTTCGTCAACTGGAGTTGCGTATTTCTTAATAATTATTCGAATTTAATAATCGTCTTGCTTAGAATTATATAAGACAAGAGCCCGACCCGGCCTTGAGCAGGGTCTACGGGATAATTTTGGCTGTGCTTAAGGACTCGGAAATCACACTTTCATTGATCTTGTGTCGCATCCGCCTTAGGTATCCGCTCTAGTGGGGAGGTGGTAAATGCGTTTGATTTTTGTATGAAATGTTAATGTTTTTTTTTCTGAATTTTCCGTGTTACTATAGGTTACCATAGTAACATACAAATGAAATAGCATTTTACGTTGCATTTGAATTTTTACAGTGGTAGCTAAAGTCGGAAGAGAGTTTCGCAGGTTATAATTGCGAGAACAGAAACGATTAAAATATAACAGGATGGTTAGTTCTATTTTAAGAGTCAAACAAGGAAACCCAGTTGCCAATCTAATCAAATGCTTAAATCCACCCGGTCAAGACACCAGGGTGGGGAAATCATAAAAAGAATTCTCATGAAAATATTTATAGGAAAGACAGAGGAAAGTCAACACATGGCGGTGAGGCAGTGAGTGAAATTAAAATGTCATGTCAGGACCGATAAAATTACAGATCCCTCTATGGATTTTGTCGAGAAACTCGAGATATATAGTGAGAGCTCCTGACCAGATATGGCAGTAATATTGAATGCACAGTCAAACTGTCTTAACAGCATACGTTGCAATTCATTCAATATGATTCCACACCATGTCAGTGGCAATCGTGAGTCCAAGAAGATAGAAAGAATTTCTCTCTTGGAGTTAATTAGAAACTTGCTTGATGTATTTTTATTTTAAGTAACTAAGTTTTTATTTGAGGTGTTTTTAAGCGTGGAACATTGAGAAAATGAAAGGAGACTTTTAAAAATTATAACTGATTTTTCTTATATAAGTAAAATAAAGTGAAATTCAAAAACTAGTATAACCTTCTAAAATTATGAATATAACTTAATACATATCAAGGTTCAGTTTTCTTAATAGTTAAAAGCATTATGCTTTTAGAACAATTGTCAGTTAAGTGCCACACGTGATACACGTATTGGGTGATCATGTCTCTTTCAAGACATGGCTGACTGGGCAGAAGATTATCCCGCAGTAATTTGCCATTACTTTCTGCGGTAGACTTGTTGCCAGTCAACGCTATATAACCCAATCTATCCTGTTATTTAACCCATAACAGGAAAGAAGAGACGGATTAATACCTTTCCCAAGATTATTTGTGTGTAGGTGATTGCAAGGAATTCAACGGGAATTTGAACTCGGCATCCCGATTTATCGTTTCGAGTCGAGATCCCCTGCACCACAACGCACATCCAGTTAAACATCACCATTTCAGTTAAAGTGTACAAAACAGGTCAACCTTCTTTATGTGTGAGACATAATGAACACTCAATAATATCAACACCTAATACTTTTGTACCTAATGTTTCCGATTTACTCAGATTAAAATTGCATCGACATAGCTTTTTATCTGATTTAGTAGACGGTTTTGGAAATAGATATGGAACACAGACGTAATGAACAATTCAGCATTAAGCTTGGCTTTTTGCCGGCGAATTAAGATATATATTTTGCTGCTAAGTATGTAGTGGTGAATTATTTTTTGTACACCTTCCGGGAATTCTTTCAACAGATAAACCCTTATCATTTTTCTAAATAGAGTTACATCATGAATAAAACATGTGATGTGGCCAAAGGTACTTGAACACTCAATATTCTAATACGAAATCTATATTCTAAAGTTAATTAAGTGGACATATATTATCCATATGTAAATTTCAAGAATGTGATTTACATGATGATTTATTAAATGAAATAAACTATCCACAAATTCGTATGTTTTTTAATTTACATTTTTCGGCTATTTATTAAGACATTGAATAAGTTCTCGCTGATTTTTCACAAAGAGTAATGGGTTATGTACAAAAATGAGTAAGAAACATGTTACTGAAGATATTGTCTATTGCTGGCGACTACTGTTTCACACATTTCTGGCAGCATTGAATTTCCATGACGGAAAAACAAATATTTCGAGATTAACCATGTCTCAACCCATTTTTGGCAGTGTTCTCGACATACACCAAGGGAAGAATCTGTAATGTGATAGATCCCGACTTGGCAGCTAAACTCAAGCCATTTTCTCACCGGCGGGATGTGGCTTCCGTCTGTATATTCTACAAATATTTTCATGGCTTCTTTTCTGACAAACATGAGTCCATGGTACGCCCGCTACAAGCCTATACGCGTGCAACCAGACTGGCAACAAGGTCCAACCCATTTACAGTTAGATCAACCAAATGCAGCCAACAATTCTACTCCATCAGCTTCTCTTCTCGCACTTCCCGCCTGTGGAACTTCCTTCCATATATTTGATTTTCATGACGGCTACAACCTCCAGGAATTTAAAAGCAATGTCAATTCCCATCTTTTAACCCACTTGACTCCAGTCCTTTCTATATTACCCCGTATATATCTTGTACTTTTCCTTTCTCTCTACTTTCGCTACTGTCTTCCCACCTGTGTTCCCATCTTCTCTTGCCCTTCTTCTGACACCCCCTGTAACTGTTTCGTCTTTCCCTTCAGTATCCTTCTGACTAAAATTTTACTGTTATGTAGCCCCCTGCGCATCAGTGGCGGTACCACCCTGCTTGGGGCAAAACGATTAAAAAAAGTCTTCATAAGTATAAAAGTGCTGTCGATCAGAACAAGTGATAATTGGACTGTGCGTCTGGGTGGCCGGCAGGCTCTGCGGTTGGTGCCCAACAACATGGCGCCTATCTTTGTCGTTACATTTTTAAGCCGGTAATTGGAACTGAACTTCAACTGCACTCTGGAACTTTCTTCACGCCAACTCCAGTCCAACTTCGCACTCTCCTCCGATCCAACTGATTTTGGTCCCTCGGGACCCCGTATTTATGTGCATGCCATGGTGTGGGGCCGACAGCCGCATGGTGTCTAATCCCCCGTCCCGGCAACCAATAAAATCCTGAGGTTAGCTGCTACTCGTTGTTGCCTCTGGTTTAACCAATGGGATTAGTCTTCTTTCCATGACGTCAATTGTTAGTCGTTTCCCACTTTCGGGGCTTGGTCACCGGACCATTGGAATCTCTCTCGATCTTATGACCTCATCACTCCATCCCTCTTTTTCTGGGCTGGACTTAACCGAATTTCTTTTCTCCAAAATATTTCGTGTTCCCACGAAACAATTTCGGGGATTTTTTTTCTTAAAACAATAGCATTAACCTTTTGAACTGTCTTCGTTCAAAACAAGTTGACAAGTGTCCATTGACATCGTTACCCAAATAAGAATTTCTGCTCACCTGTTTTTAATATCCAATCTCTGAGTCACCTATATTTTCAAGTGACAAGAATGCCTTATCAGTTTTACCATGATGTCAGTGAAAATACCTTTTCTCTAAGTACTTGACTTGAATCAAAACATTCGTTATCTTTCACGAGAGTCACGCCAGCCAGACATTAGGACCCAAAATGAAATTTCCCTTTCCTTTACCAAGAAACAATAACAAATAAATTTATCTTTCCTTTATGTTTAGAATGACCGTTAGCTTTCTTTGGGGTGACTTAAACCGATATCTATTGTTTCTGGCTTGAACTAATTTGGTTTTTTCTTTCTTTTTCTTCTTTCTCTGGTCTTCTTTTTCTATTCTTTTGTGGCTGGCAAAAAAACAAAAAACAAAAAAAAACAATTGAATCTATCTTTTAGGTTAAAATCTGACACATGTCTGTATGGGTGGGCGGTAATTGAAAACAATCCATTTCTCTTTTCTCTCTCTTCTTTCCGGGTTTACAATAATAGAGAAATACCAGATGTTATTTTTCGTCTCTGCTTTCTTTTTAAAGATAAAGCTTTTCCAGCTACAGTTAATAATTAGTTAATAAAATTAAACAACTCCGTTTTCCTTTGCTCATAATCGGAGGATAAAGAAAATTTATCTTAGTATGTTATGATTTATAATAGCAATCAGAAGATTTTCCGGTTATGGTTATTAATTAATTAATAAAATTAACCAATTCCGGTCCGCTACAAAATATTGTTATACTATCCTAGGCCCTACGCTCTTTCTGATCTACATCAATCATCTCCCCGATGCCATAACATCCCAAGTAGGCATGTACGCCGATGATACCGCAGTTTACTCTCGCCTCGATCAAAAATCTGTTGTGGGCAACAAGGCGAACCTCGCTGCAGAGCTTGAAAAGGACCTCCTATCCGTGGTGGATTGGGGTAAGAAATGGCTCGTAAATTTAAATTCTTCCAAAACGAAGCTGCTATCAATTAACTACCATAGACAACCGCACCTCCCTCCCATTGGCATGGGTCAGGCTTGCTTCCCAGAGAGTAAAACACTACGCCTGTTTTGCCTGACACTCTCAGCGGGCCTCAAGTGGAATGACTACGTAGAATCCATTGCTAAATCCGCTGCTATGAAAGTCAGCTCACTCTCTCTGCAGGGCCCGGAATTTCTTTCCGCCTGAATCCATCCTGCACATATATAAACCTACCATCCGCACGTGTATTGAATACTGCTGCTACATCTGGTCGGGTGCCCCTGCTATTCTCCTCGGGGTCCTTGACAAAATACAACGTAGAATCTGTAACGTGATCGACACCGACTTGGCTGACCGCCTGCACTCACTCTCTCACCGGCGTGACATGGCTTCCCTGTGCCTCTCCTATAAATACTTTCACGTCTTCTGCTCTGATTAACTTAGATCACTGGTGCCCCCTAAATATGAATTTGCACGAGATACTAGATTAGCAACTAGGTACCACCCTTTTACAGTGAAACCGATGAAATGTAACCGCAATTTCTACTCCAACAGGTTCTTTTCTCGCACTTCCAGCCTGTGGAATTCCCTTCTGCATGCTTGCTTCCCCGACGGCTACAATCTCCAGGAGTTTAAATGTAAGGTCAATAGACAACTTCTAACACACTAACTCTCACCCATTCTCTCAAACGCTCTTCCCATGTACCTCCTTACTCGTCTATCACCCTCCTTCTGACATCTCCCATATCAAATCGCTCTATGTAACCCCCTGCGGTATAGTGGCAGTGGAAAGCCTTGCATGGTTTGATCCGATTTATAAAATATGAATTATCTTTCATTTAAAAACATGTTGTTTTTATGTTTTTCCTTTAAGAATTTGACGAATTTCTTATCAAATCTTGTCATATTATTTTTTTACATTTGTTTTTTAAGGTATAATAATATAAACGTATCAAAATAAGTAGTTGCAAATAAACTACTGAGAGTCAATTAGTCTGTTTTGTTAACTTAGTAAAATTTTTCCAACCAAAAACAATAATTTTCTCTATCACTATATATCTAAGTTAATATTATTGAGTAGACTCTAAACAACATCATTATAGGACTTTTAACATTAATGACGCAACTCTTTATAGCAATTCATAACTTGCATATCATCTCTAGGCGCAGTTTATTTAAATTTTAGTACTTGTTTCATTTTGGTATCTAGAATTTGTTATATGCACGTTGGACTCTCTTTTGCTAATAATAAAGAATTCTCACATCTTGTAATTGATGTTTAAATTTTCTTGAAGTTTCCTTTCGTATCTGCCATTGACAACTGTCTCATTGTATATTTTATACTATTCCGATTGTGTCCGCAAATAATGAATTCTTGTGGGTATTCTTTCAGAATCGAATCACCGCATAAGTGAAATAAATCAGGCGAGAAAACACATAATCTTATTACTCTTCTTTCTACTTTTATATATTTTCTATATTCATTTGGTATCCATATGCAGACTGTTAGTTGTCAGTTTAGCTTATGGATTATTCTAACATCTTTACGTACTTAAAAGTTGCAACACCTTTTTGTGATATTCTTTATCAAAGACTTTTGTATGATCAATAAAACACGGGTGCTCATCTATATCCTTCTTTGGACGTCGTTATCGGAATAACAATCGCATCCTCTGTTATATAATCCGCACTGTTCTTGACATTTTTGTCGTCTAATTCTACTGAGCGCCTTATACAAGTTCATACAAGTTCCTAGTTCCAATTTGCCAACTCTATCACCATTCCTCTCCGTGATTTCATTAAAATTGAGGTATCCTATAACATTTATATTTTCTTTAGATTTGCATTGAAACTTGTCGTTGTCTCGTATACCGTAAAACTTTTCAATGGATGGGTATTGGATGTGCGTTGTGATGCTGTAGTTATCAGCTCCGAACGAGAAATCGGGGAGCCGAGTTTGAATTCCAGTTGAATTCCTTGCATTCAGTTACGTACAAATAAACTTGGGAAAGGTATTAATCCATCTTTTACCTCCAGTTATGGGTTAAGTAACAGGACAGATTGTATTCTATAGCATTGGTTATCAACTAGTCTACCGCAGGAAGTAATGGTAACCTACTGCGGGATAACATTCTGCCAATTCTGTCATGTCTCTTTCGATAAATGATCACCCAAGCGTGTATCACGTATGGCAATTAACTGACTTATTTATTCAATTTCACAAAAGTTCGTACAGATTGCTGACAGCATCCCAAAAGACATTTCTTTACGTCTTGTTCTAATATAAGTCCTGATCCTCTTTCATTTTTCCTTGCCTGTGTTTGTCAATGGTAAACTTTTCATTTAGGTTCCTTAAATGTCAGTTCATATATTTTCCAGGATAACCTGATTCATTCAAGACAAAAGAAAAAGAACACAAATGTAATTATAAATATATGAAGATAGAAGACTGAAAAAAAAAACAAAAACAGAAAAACAAAAGCGAACATAAATATTTGGATCTGCCATTAAATGTCCTGCTATTTATTTTTTGTTTGTTGTGAACTATCACTGGATAACATTAAAGTGAAACTTAGTGTACATGTCTCTCCTTACCGAATTGAGGGCTACTTCCAATAGACTAGCCGTTTCACTTCGTTATTCTATATAATTTGATTGTTAAAAGTGATGAAATTTCTTAGTGGGCATTTGATTGATCAACTGAAAAATCCCATGTGATTTTTTGCCTGTTTCAAAAGGAATTTTTCAGTTCTTTATTTTATTATCAACTGATTTTGTCTATAATTTTTATGGGTAGATTGTTTCGTTAAGTTTTTTCGAAGAAATATGTATATCATCTCTCAGATAACAATACATCTCATAACCGTGTTTTCGACCGCTTAAAAATAACTTGCACCTGTCATATGCAACGAACCCATTCATAGTTCGTTTTCTCATGAATGGTTGAATCATTTGGTGGAGTATTTTGTGGGTGAAAACCAGACGAATCCTAATCTCTATTCTATTTCTATAATTTATTTCATAGATATTTCGATTTGTACGATCAATTTCCTTTCTTTTTCTCTACCTCAAGCGATATTGGGAAATGACCTTTAAATCGAGTTACTATAAAGAAACTATACGTGACGAAATTTATAAAATAAGTAGGAATTCCGGGCCATGAAAATAATTGGTTATTGATAAAGACACTTAGAAGGGAACAACTGACATTTCCACAAGGTTATTTGAAAGAGCGTAAAACCAAAATTATTTTTTTCTTAAAAAGAGATTGTGGTGTTTTTAGCAAAGATGGTAAAACCTTAATATAAGATAACTACTGAAAGTAAAGTACGGAGGCTGGAATATGAAAATGACTGAGTTCAAATGTTACGGACGTATTCTGTTAAATTGTTCAAACAGTCAATGGAATTGAGGAGTAACTATTCTCTTCAGCACATACGAACAGAATGAGTTCAGCTTAATCTTCGTAGCAGACAATGTTCATAAGTGTACAAAACAGTGCCAAGAGAATGGTTTGTAAGGCACAATATATCGTGTGACTTCTCTGACCTAGCTATTTTCTCGATTTTAAATACCTTGAAAATGGCGGAGTTTATACATCAATATCCGCGAGAAAAGTTAAGAAATAAAGAAAATGATTGCAAAAAAAAAAAAAAAAGAAAGACTAGATAAAGATTGGGGTATAATTCTAAGGTAAATGCAAAAGTTTTTGAAGATGTTATTGTCATTACGTTCAAAATTCAGAAGTATTTTCTGTTTTGCATCTTTAAATATTTACACCTATTTCGTTTTTGTTGTCCAGGTAAGTATATGCAGTGAAAAGTAATGAAGCAAATAATGTCTTAGTGGCCAAATATTTTTCTAATATAAAAATTATATTTTTAACTTCACGTTTTTCCTATATATATATATATATATATATATATATATATATATATATATATATATATATATATATGATGACCAGAGGTTACTTGGTCGAAACGTTGTTTCTATAATAACACCTTTATCAAACAAGATGAGAAAAAAGTTCGAAATATTTGCAAAACATTTGCTAGATATCAGCAAAATTATGAAGAAAATAATTTCTACTTTATAGGTGCTTGAATATAAAATAACTCTTTCATTTTTGTTATGATCTGAGCAATATATTAAGAATTGTCGAATAATGGGTGCATTTTCTTTTTTAGGTATTAATAAACTTGTTTTTCTTTTGTATATAAATAATATCTTAATGTTGGATTACTTTGATAAATCAGCGGATTCTTGAAAGATTCCATAATGTTTGAAATCTAAGTTCAAGCGAATGTGAGCAAAACTGAATAACCGTCAATTTACGATATGTATAATGACTTGACAATAGGGAAGTGGATTTAGAAAAGGACACATTTCTGCCTCCGATCGTGTATTGCTTAGAAACTAGAGAAAAGAGCAGTTTGCTGGCTGGAATATATATATATATATATATATATATATATATATATATAGTTATGAATTAATTGTACATTGTGACATGGAAATTTCTATGTTTCGAGATAGATTCTTATCATCAGGCAATGTTGCTGTTGGTTGTTCAGATGATTTACATTTAAATGGCAAAACTTTGGTTTGGTGTGTATGTATGCTATATCCTCCCATACACAGCAAACCAAATGTTTTTGTCATTTAAATGTAAATCATCTGCACAACTAAAATCAAACATTGCCTGAGAATGAGAATCTATCTCGAAACATAGAAATGTCCGTGTCGCAATATACAATTAATTCATCTGTATAATTATATTAACCTCTATAATACTCATTATATTGAGCACTGTTCATAATAAAATAAATGCCAGAGCACTCAAAAAAAAAAGACTTGAGTCCTCTTCACCTGGAATTATATCCTGGGTTAACAGCAATCGGAGTCTAACCGTACTGATGAGCTGTGATACGGCAAAACATATGTGTCTGCGAATGACTATATATATATATATATATATATATATATATATATATATATATATATATTCTCTGGTCTATCCCTTTTTATTTAAAAATAAATTAAATAATCTGAATATACAATTATAAATACAATTTCAAATAAACATATAAATGTTCTCTAAGTTTAAATACTAAGATAGTGTAAACGTTTTTGGGAATAAGATGGTAGAAGATGGCAATTGACGTTGAATTTAAACGTTTGCAGATTATGGCTATCAGGGACGCATATATATGGAAGGGAATTTCAAAGGTAGGCCGGGATCCTGAAACCAAAATAAAGTAAAATGTACATATAGGCATGTATAAAAAAGATATCGCTGTAACTCAACACAGCATTTCATCATTTTTCAAAATCTTCTACACACACGCAAACCTCTTTAAATACTCCCATGAAGCGTCATTGCATCATTACTATCTGACAGCACCTTGCAATAAATAAATAAATAATAAAAGAACATCTAGACCACGGAACTAGTCCTCCTCATTTACCTATCCATCTTAACGTGTTGGTAAAAGACATGGACCTACCAGACAGTCTCCTACACTTCCAGCTAATATTAATTGTAAACTGATATTGATATCGAGACTGTGTTTTACCATGGGGATTTTGATGCGTCCACAAATGTTTATTGTCTAGAATTGTTATTCTATCTCTTCCAAATGTTGCCTCAAATGTTGCCCGAAGAATCTAACAACGTATCAATAAATCATCGGCGGAAGTTCTCCCTTTGTTGAGGCAAAACACTAAAGCAAAACAACACTTTGCAAGATACCGATACAGGAACTTATCTTGATTTAATCTCAATGCGGTATATAAGATGGACCACATGCTAGGTTCACTTGACGGGTGCTGACACCTGGATCATTTACGACCGCCTGTACGATGTTTTCTCCGTGTTAAAGCGTACGAGCGAATCTCGTTCTTTCGCTTTCTATAGTTTGTAGAGCCAAGGACCCTGTCTTAGCAACGCCAGGCTAAACAGCAACAAATGTTGGTCTGAAAATCTACTCTTATATGATATTTTCAAATGGTAATTAAAGTAATTTTCTTTTAATTTCTTTTGATACAATTGATTGTAATTTACAGGATACTCGCGAACATAAAACTTTCTTGCCAAACTCGAAAGAATAATCTGCAATATTATAAGTACTGGCATGGCATCTCGGCTTCAGTCATTTTTCTACTGCCGTAATGAAATTTCACTGCACTTTTTAAAAAATATTTTCATGATATTATCATGATGTTATTTTTCCTAAATCTTACACTGCCGTTCTCAGTGTCGCAATACACGTCCCGAATATTTAAATGTTTGTATCTGATTGATTTTAGTAACCCAACTTGTAGTTGGCACCTTGGGCTCCATCTTTTGCTGATATTCATGCACTGAGTTTTCTTGTAGTTTACGTTTAGTTCTTTTTCTTCACATTTCTTCAGTATATTCTGTAGGAGATTTTGTAATTTCCTTTCCGTGTCTGCTATCAGCATTGTGTCATTTACGTATCTTATATTGGTAAGATTGTCGCCGCCAATGACGAATCTTAACGTGCCTTTTTGTTCTCTCAGAATCGCCTAGCTGTATAGGTTGAATAAATCTGTCGTTTATAAGTGTCCTAAATTTCTGAAGTGAAGCGTTGTGTGTATACAGCAAATTTTACAGACAAGCACGAACAGCCTTGTCGTTTATAATACTGTGTGTTTGACAGTCTGCTCATTCGACTTTCTTCTGTGTACACAAGAAACTCACTCATCAAACAGTAAATCTCCATCTGTCTCTGATAGTAAAATTTATCAAATGCAACTGTTACCAGCTGAAATATAGGAATTAAACAAACAGATGCCATACCGGATAATACGTTGAATGACAATTTGTAGAATTTTGATTTTGTCTCACGCTATTCTTATAAAGTGATGATTTTTAAATGAGGCGGTGGAATCGTATTATTTGTAAGCATCGAAGTAAAAGGAAGAAGCTGAAACATAAACAACTTCAGATGAAGTGTTTCTGTTTGTATTTGAAAAAAATGTATTACAAACCAGGCGTTTCGCATAAGCATACACATAGGTGTATACGAGAAGGCAGGCATTCACACATTTCAACAAATTGATCAAACTGACTCAAACGTTTGATCAAAAACACTGAATGGAACTAAGAATATTATTCCAAACATACTAAGCTCAGAAGAAACCAGATGGAAGAAGATTACTTAGCTTCAGGATTTCAAATGACGCGTAAATAATTTCAAAAATGTAAAATAAAAAAAGAATACATATATTTAGAATCAGTAAGTCTCTTAAAAGACCTTTGAAAAGAGGTACGATGGAGTAATTGATAGCGCTTCAAATTGAGGTATTGGAGAGTCGAGTTTGAATTCTAATCGAGTTAATTGCATTCACTTACTTGCTATATATATATATATATATATATATATGTGTGTGTGTGTGTGTGTGTGTGTGTGGTCATCCGCAGACATTCCTGTTTCGCTATATCACAGCTTATGGTTAGACATCCGATTGCTTCCAACAAAGATTAAAACCCGACCAATTTGACATCAGTCTGGGATTCTACCTCTAAGCTAACTGCTCACGGTAGAAGATTTTAGTGTGTTATATAAACACATATTAAACAAACGCCAGTAGTCAAGAGGGTTCAATTCATTGCTGAAATCGAGGATGTGTAAATAGCGCTGAGAAGATACCGTTTTTAAATTCTAACATTTCCCCAGAGTGTTCAATCGAATTTTAATGTGTACCATTTCCTACCATATATATATACCATGTCTATTAGTCTACCATTTTTCTACCATATATATATATATACGGTTGGAAAGCTATGATTACATCTCTTCCTCCAGCTATGCATAAAATACGGGACAGACTCAGTGTTATATAGCCTTAGTTGGAAACCAGTGTAATAGAAGAAAAATTCTGAATTCAAGCCACCTGCTACCTGTTAGTTCTTTTCTCTTTAACATCAGAGAGAAGATAGAGTGTAACCTCAACATTTCTTATGCAAAAGAATCGGATAGCCATTGCTCTGTTCTACCTTGAATGTCACGATGAACCACATTTGTCAGATTGAGAGGAGTATAGTTACCATAGTAACGGAAAAGACACACATAATGTCGTGTTGTGATAAAAATGTTACAAGGAAGTGATACATTAGCCATAACATTATATAAATTTATGAACAAGATTAATTCAAGTCTTTACGCATTATCTATTACCGACTTTCGAATTGTGTGTCTGTGTGTGTAAAATATATTATTTAAGGACAGATATCCAGGTAAACACACATAGAGATAAACACACACAAACATATAGTGCATTTTCTTAATGTGACAAAGATAAAATTTACCCAGATATATACAAAATATATAGAGAAATAATACATTCATATTAATTTCAAATCACCAAAGATGCAAAACATACAACATACAAACTTTTTACTACTTCAAAAGAAAGAATCTATCAACTGCAAGACCGCTGTTAATAAAAGAGAAACTAAATTACGAAACAAGATTTGATGTTCTTTCTTCTTTTTCTTCTTTCTTTCCTTCTTTCTATTTATCTCAGTCTATTCACATCTATGGCTTTTAGTATCTACATGCCTTCATACGACTATATATATATATATATATATATATATATATATATATATATATATATCCTAACGCGGTGACACGACTCGAACTTTAATTTGTTACGCAATCTTAGGGTGCATATTACAAACTGACCCTTTAAGAGATTTGAATTTAATTTCCCTAGATGACTGTGGAAATGAAATCCTACAATGCTTGGATACTTTCGTTTGTCAAGAGGATTATATTAATAGACAGAAATTTCATGAATATAAAATATTAAAGAAGTTAAAATTAATAAAAACGTTAAAAAATAAAGAAAAAAGTGGGGTAATTCATAACTATTGCTAAAAAGATATATTTCCGTGGAAAAGTAAGAAAGAAAAGACGAAAGGAAGGTGCGTGGGGAAGGAATAAAGAAACACATAGGGGAATCTGTGTTAATTTGGCTCTAAGTATTTGAGTTAAGTGTTTTTCTATTGCAGCATATGGTTATCACTTCATTCTTCATAAGTAAATTAGGGTTATTTAATTAATTGACAATATTTTCTAAAAGACATAAGTCGCATTTATCTACTTTTCTATTAGAATATTTGCTTTTAGCGACGGTAAACCAGGTAATAATCAGATTCTTATTGCTAGTAATATATATATTAAAGCAGTGCTTTTATTGTGACTGCTATTGTTTAAAGAATACATATCGTTATTCAAATGATATTTCCACTTATTTGCTAAGACCCAAAATAAAATTGAACGTTGTCATCTGAATAGATGCTAGCTCTATAAATAATATATTTTTATATAACAGGTCGTATATTTTTGGCTTAAGAATAACTTGTCTTCTTAAATCAAATAAATAACTATAATTTACTAAACTAAAAAAAGTGAATTAATGACCGAGAAAAACCGCACAATGTTTCCTAATTATTTTATAGCAAGACTTGAAAATATGTCCCAGAAAACGCGCTAGAATGTATTTAGAGCCCTCATAATCGTAGGATAATTTTGAATCCAACGATCAGAATCCTCAGCTGAGTGTCAAACGAGAAAAATATGGCAGGTCTCAAATAAGTTTCTAAAAATTCAGAAAGAAATAGCACAAAAATTATGTTCAATGCGTATATATATATATATATATATACACCCTTTGAGATTTCACTTGCTTGATAGACTCAGACGATTATAAACTTAATTGGGCGATTAAAGTTTATTGCTTTATTCGCTAGTGATCGGATAAAAATCTTGCAATGAAATTTTTCCCTTGAAATATAGAAACTCATTTGGAAAAATATTATCCTATATTCCTCCCCGTTTACGAAAAGTAGAAACGAACATTTGAAAGAAAAAAAAACGCATCCTTCTTTCAACTACGCATCGCAAAACAAATTATACAAGTGATTTTTTTAATCGTCTATGAGATAGAGTTTATAGTCAAACAGAAGGAAAAAACTACGAATTTAGGTACCTTTACTCAATTGCCAAAAAAACAAAAACAAAAACATAAAACAGCATATACTGATGCAAAGAGGGCTCAAACTTAATAAAAACAAGGTTTTATCATTAAAAGGTTTATGGTTTTTACGGGGAAAGATCCAATTTTGTTGTTATTATTTTTAAAAAAATAAATTCTTTCTAACACACTCGAAATTTTAAATGAAATCTCATTTTTTGTTTTCCGTCAGCTATTCAGGTTTTGTTTTCGTAAGGCGACTATTAATAAAATGGAGCCGGTCGAGTAAAATGATTTAGGGGCGAGTAAATTTTCCCTCGCTCAGGTCCGCCGGTTGAGTGATTTCTTTTTCAAATCTTAAATCTTAAAGGTTATATATATTACTACATATTAGTGTATTGTGGGGTAGATTTATGTGTAGGTGCTTCTCTTTATATTTGCGTGTATTTATGCATGTGTATAAATGAATCCGTGTATGTGACTTTAATTTGTAAATGCTGCTTTGTGCTTCAAGACGTCATACATTACACTTAAATAACAATTCAAACATATTCGGACATTTAAAACAACACGGTTATCAACACACATTTCTCAGAAAAACGCTCGTTGAAAATACATGTAAACTTAGACAAGAAATAATAAACGAAAACTCAAAATCATGGAAGCTATCTACATCAAAAAGCTTAAACCTGGCTTGTATACGATAAATTTTGATATCTCTGCTAACATACACCAATGCCTGTAATCAGATCAAGAACCACACCACCACAATGTTGTTACTGTCTGCGGCCATCCGCCACGGTAAAAATGGACTTGTCTTTTTGATTTAATTCTCTTTGTTTAATTCCACTTTGTTAATAACTTAAATGTTCTATGTTCACTATATGTTAATGTTCATTCTATATATATATATATAATAGGATTAAAAACGGATTTCATTCCTTCAGTTCGTAAATATTTGCTTTGATGAAATATGATGACAGCTAATTTTCACTCTGATGTATACACAAAATTGTTCAGAGATCAGAGATTATTATTAAATTTAAAAGCTGAAAATATGGTTTTATTTCAGTCGTGACGTAAACCTCGTGTGAAAGGAAAGCTATAATCCTGTGAAATTTAGAATACATTTTTGGTATTTTGCAATTATATTTCTAGCCTACACATGGTTTTGCTTTTTAAATTTGCACTAAAAATGACGATAACCATTCGTTTGCTTTTGAAACGCAGTATGAAATGTACAGAAGAAAATCGATTTTATTTTTGTCAAGACGTAGACAATTTTCTTGTTGGTACTGTGCTGATGGGTGCGCACACAAAAAAGACAAGCAATATAAAGCAATACTCTAAGTTTAAATTAATTTTCTTTCACCGTTTTGACTTTATTTTAACTAAGAAAGAAAAAGGTGCTGATGATGAACATAAGCAAACATTCACATACACTAGATTAGAAGCAGCAGGAACATTCTCCTACAGAAGATTAGGAACAGCATGAAAGTCATTCGAGGAGGTTTTTGACAGAGAGTTCAGCAATTTACTAAATTCTCTTCTTTTCAATATCGTTTAGGAATAAAAGCTGCTGAGAAAATTTTAATAAAAGCTTTCGATAAAGAATAAATAGATAAGGTTACTCTATTAGGGTTTTTGCTTGTGCGTTCAGCCAACAAATATTTTGGATCTCATATCATGATTGAGTAATTGAACTAATTTTTTCGTCACGCTTCTCTTGACTCTACTTCTTCTTCATGTGCCGTATCCCTAGAGAACGTAAGCCATCATTGACTTCCACTTGGCTTTGCCTCTTGTCGCTCTCAGTATTTTTCCTCTTGGTATCTCTTCTAAACCCTGATCCGCCATCAATTTTCTCGGGCCTATCAAGTAGGTCTCGCGACTGCTTTCCTATGTCGCTGTTTTTCTTCTGTGAGTATTAAATTCTCCAGGCCTTCCGTACATGTCCCAGAAACCTCATCTGTCTCTTTCTGATTTAAAATATGTTTTTTCTCGTTTACATCCTTTCCAACACCTCATGCTTCGTCCATGGTGTCCTCAGAATCCTTGGATAAAACCACATTTCTGCTGCCACAAGCCTCTTTTATATCCTTGATGAGATCATCCAGCATTTACTTTTATACAGAAGGACAGATATCACATAACAATCCAGCGCTCTTTACTTTGTTTCCATGAGATTTTCTTGTCTCTCAGTAATATGTTCTGAAATGCTACCTTGTCCATGACAATGTCTCTTTGGATCTCCCTGTTAGAACACTTCTCAGGTATTTAAATTTCTTTACTTGATTTATTTTAGTTTCTCCGACTTGTAGTTGGCATATTAGGATCTTCTTTTTGCTGATGACCATACATTCAGTTTTCTTGAAGTTTATGCCCAGTTCTTTCTTTTCGCTTTTTTGTTTGGTACATTTTGTAGAAGTTCATGCATTTCCTTTCCATATCTGCTATCAGCACCGTGTCATCTGCATAACTTATATTGTTGAGACTCTGACTGCCAATGACGAATCCTGGCAAGGCTTTTATTACTATCACAATTGCTTCACTGTACAGGTTGAATAGATCCGATAAGAAAACTCATCCTTGTCTTTTAAAGACTTGTTCTTGCAAATCCATCTCTTGTTTATTTAGCGCCATAAATAATTGTTTCTGTTGTTGTAATTGCTCGTCGCTTTTTGTTGTCGATCCAACTGAGTTTTTGTTAATTGAATTATTAATTTTTGTAAGTTTTCAATTTTTCAAGCTCAGCACGACCAATTTTTAGTAAACACGAGAGGAAAAACACTAACTGTAGTTACAGTTTTTTCGTAAGGCGTACGTCAAAGAAAAAGAGATAGGCTCAAAACGAATCTACTTAAAGATCTTTCTGTGACGCCGTTCCTGAATTTGTTCCTTCCCTTTTATGTTTTAGTAGTTGCAGGCTGGTTTAGATGGAGTGTATATTTTTCCTTTCTTGATACTTCATGGTTTTTCGACAGATTATATGTGAGATGTAGAGGAAATCCACGTTCGACCGTTGATGTTCGAAGTTTCCGTAATTCAGACGTTGCGAGTTAATATGTAGCAATAGTGGTCAAAGGAAAAGGCTTTCTTTCCTTGCGGGAATTCTTATATATTCGTCGCTCGTTGATATGGATCCGGTATGGAACTATAAAATAATGAGTCAACACGGTGGTAGGTCAAGAACATATATTATGTCAATAAGAGATGCAAATAGATACAAAAAAGATTAAAAAAGAAGGAGTAATAATAGCTTGGCTACAAATGACCGACAGACAGGCAGACTAGGCTGAGCTGGACTGAAGTTGTACTGGGAACCAGTGTCTCTATCGATAAGGCGAAGAAGGGCTCATTATTAAGTAGGTATATCCCCAAAACAGCCCTCTTCAAAGAGCTTTTCACACCGAAAAGCTGTTTAATACTTTTTTGTTTAGGGTCGACGATCAAAGGATCCGTGAACTTCCTTTTCCTACAAGATCGCCTTCTTTCGGGTAAAACTTGGGGTGCCTCAAGGTAGAAATTCTCGAAGATAATATCTATCGGCTCTTCATTTGACGGTGGTGAATCATTTATGTCAGTTGTCCGACATTTCCTTATTTGATTTTGGTGGCGCTTATGTATATTCTTGGGATCTTGTACCATGTAGACCAGGTCTCCCACTCTTTGTTTTATAGTTTCCCAAAACGTCCGGTTAGTTTTGTATACTTTGAAAAGTATTTTTTCGCCACAATATTAACGTTTTCTGGGAAGTCGTACTGGAAACCAGGGTCTCTGCCGCCCTGTCTCTGTCCCCGAGAGTAGTTAACTCTCAGTTAATATAGGTAAGCAAGAGTCCAATATTAAGTGGGTAACTCTCCACAACAATTAGTATTTTAATGAATAAATTACTAAGCTGAAGTCAGAAAGAGTTCTGAAAAAAGATAAGAACAAAATGGTTGTGTACAAACAGCAGAACAAGAAATACTGTATTGACTAATATAATATTAAATCCTGCATGAACGAGCAAGAAAAATGAAGATAATTTCTGGGATGAGTTATATTTATTTATACTGTTTATATTTGGATGACTGTCCTCATCATATTGTTAGTATGAGAAGGTTTCGGTCATTGTGCCTGCTGGTCTTCCTCAGATAAATATCAATCTATTTAACCAACAAAGAATTCAGAACTTACATAGAATGTTCTCGTTCCAAACTACATGTCTCGGGAGAACGTCTAGTTCTTATTTTTAGGATTGATCATTTTTCTAGCCTGCTTACACTGGGTCAGAATACACAATACCCAACTTGGGGATTGAAATCACAATCACAATGTCACGAAATTCAGGAACCAACGCTTTTACCCATGAGGTTCTACGGGACTACCATTCTGTGATAACAAAAAAGATGACAATCGTTCTAATATAAATAGTGTATATATAGAAATTAAAATAATCATAGTCTTGTGTGTGCGGGTATGTGCGTGTGTGTGTGTGTGTGTGTGTGTGTGTGTGTGTGTGTGTGTGTGTGTGTGTGTGTGTGTGTGTGTGTGTGAGTGCAAGAAATCATAATCCAAAATTATAAAATAATTAAATTAGTTCCCTTTGCAGTGCTAGATAATTTTCTCGCAAAAAATGTCTTTAGCCTCTTTAGAAGTCAATCATTCTTCTATGCATCTAAGATTGTAGCCAAATCTGATCTGATGGTTTTGCTTCGTTGCTATATATTCTTGGCAAACTCAAATGAAGAATCTGAAATGACATTTTGGCTCTAATCTCTTTCTTACCGCTATAATGTTGTTTCCTGAGTCTTTTCTATAAAAATTTTAAAAGAGTTTTTTTTTTTATTTTTTTTTAAGCGTTTCACCCCGAGCAAGGCATGTCACTGCCACTACTGTGCAGGGGGCTACGTAGAGTGGAGAAAGGCTGATTAAATAATGGAAATGACAGAGGGTGGGTGATAGGCGGGTAAGGATACCGAGAATGAGGGTTGGGTAGATGAGAGTGTTGTGAGAATAGTTGGGAGTTAGTGTGATAGGAGGTGTCTATTGACCCTACATTTAAACACCTGGAGATTGTAACTGTCGGGAAAGCAGACTTGTGGAAGGGAGTTCCACAGGCGGGAAGCGCGAGAGAAGAAGCTGTTAGAGTAGAATTTACGGTTACATCTTATTTGTTTAACTGTAAAAGGGTGGGACCTCGTTGCTAATCTAGTATCTCGTGTAAATTCGTGCTTAGGCGGCACCAGTGATCTGAGCTCATCGGAGCAGAAGCCATGAAAGTACTTGTAGAAGAGGCACAGGGAAGCCACATCACGCCGGTGTGAGAGCGGCTGCAGCCGGTCTGCCAAGTCAGTATCAACCACGTTACAGATCCTCCTTTGTATTTTGTCCAGAAGCCCAAGGAGAGCAGCAGGGGCACCCGACCAGATATGGCAGCAATATTCAATACACGGGCGGATGGTAGATTTGTATATGTGCAGAATAGATTCAGGTGGGAAAAATTTCCGGGCCCTGCACAGGGAGCCCACTTTCATAGCAGCAGATTTGGCAATGGATTCAATATAGTCATTCCATTTGAGGTCCGCCGAGAGTGTAAGGCCAAGGAGGCGTAGTATTTTACTCTCTGGGAGGCTAGCCTGTCCCATGCTAATGGAAGGTAGATGCGATTGTCTATGGTGATTAGTTGATAACAGCTTTGTTTTGGAGGCATTGAAATTTACCAACCATTTCCTACCCCAGGTCACTACGGATTGGAGGTCCCTTTCAAGTACGGCAGCGAGGTTCACTTTGTCGTCCAGACCTGGTTTCTGATCGATGCGGGAGTAGATTGTTGTGTCGTCGGCATACATGCCAACTTGGGATCTAATGGTGTCGGGGAGATCATTAATGTAGATCAGAAAGAGCGTGGGGCTTGGATATAACCTTGAGGGACGCCCGCGTTCGTCTGGTAGTTTTGGGAGGCATGCCCATTTAATACCACCTTCAATGTGCGGTTAGAGAGGAAAGACTGGATGAGGTCAAACAGATGTCCAGTTATCCCATAGCTCCGCAGTTTGCACAAGAGGCCAGCATGCCAGACCCTGTCGAATGCTTTGGAGATATCCAAGGCAACGGTTCGGGCTTCACCATTCTTGTCAAGTGCCTGGTATATGTATTCGGTAATGGTCGTTAGCATATCAGCAGTAGACCTGGTGAAGCCAAACCCATACTGTTTGTCAGAGAGAAGCCCGTTGGCCATAAGATGCTGAGTCACCTCGGCGTTGATAATGGCTTCGAAAACTTTGCCAAAGATTGGGAGGAGACTAATAGGACGGTAATTGGCGGGGTCTGAGGGTTCGCCAGAATTCTTAAATATAGGTACTACGCAGGAGGACTTCCAACAGGCAGGAAAGCAGGAAGCAGATAGGCAGAGGTTATAGAGTTTAGAGAGGATAGAGGAGAGTTCTGGGGCACATTTCTTCAGTACTATGACTGGGATTCCGTCACCGCCGCTCGCTTTGTGTGGGTCAAGTTGCGCAATTATCTTGGCGACCAGCGAGGGTGTAATGTGGACGTTATTTATTTGAGCCTTAGTTCTGGGTGGGAAGTCTGGTGTAGGTATTCCTAACGAGTCCAGTGTCGAATTGGTTGAGAATCTACGGGCAAAGCATTCAGCCTTGTCGGCTGGGGAGGTGAGAACTTCAAATTCATTGATTAGTGGGGGTATTGAAGTCTTGTTCTTGCTGAGCACGCTTTTGCAGAGACGCCAGTAATCTTTGGAGCCAAACTTAGAGGATGCTATGCGTTGCCTAATCCTGGTAGGAAACGCACTCTTGGCTTCGTTCAGTACTTTTTTACACTTGTTCCGTGCTGAGGTGAAAAGGCGCCTGTTTTGGTTTGACGAGCAGCTTCGATAGAGCCGGAAGAAATGGTTCCGGTGGGCAATAGCGGCCGAGCAAGCGGGTGAGAACCAGGGGGACGAATTTGGTTTTAGTTGGAATTTTCTGGCAGGGATAAAAGCATCGATGCCAGCCTTAACCCAAGAGGAGACTTCGAAGGCACAGTCTTCGACAGGAAGATCAAAGACGTTGTTCCAGGGGACGTCGCAGAGGAAGTCCCTGAACGAGTCCCAGTCGGCTCTTTGGTAGCAGTATGATATTCTGCTGGTCTGGTTTTCTTGGGTAGAGTTAGTGTGGATTGATATGTTTACGGAGACTACGGCGTGGTCAGAGTTTCTGAGGGGGCAGAGTTGCCTGGTAGTGCAGGAGTTTGGGATGGAGATAAAGCAAAGGTCGAGTAAAGAGTCCCTTCCGTTAGGGTTTTTAGAGAAACGCCTGGGGAAGTCCACCACTTGCGTTAGAGCTTGGGCTATTGAAAAGTGCATGGTACGGATCCCAGCAAGGTCAGTGGCTGAGTTTTCAAGCCACTTGGTGTGGTGGGCATTAAAATCACCAAACACAAATATATGGGCAGATGGGTGAGAAGAAATGGCCCTGTCGATATTAGTAGAGATGCAATCAAGTCACGTACAGTCAGAGGAGGAGGGGGAGCGGTAGAGGAAGAAGAGATAGCTAACCGAGCTTAGAAGTGAGAGACGGAAGCACATGAAGGAATGATCAAGGGATTCAAGAGATGTGACCCTGGCTAGGGGGAGTTGTTCGCTGACATATACACCAAGCCCATGCATATGGACATTGGAGTCCTTCCTGAAGAGAGGAAGGTAACCAGGAACGAACAGCTCTGAAGAGGGGATAGAAGGTTCAAGGTTAGTCTCACATATAGCTAAAATATCTGGTGAGTTAGTTAGAAGGAAAGACTCTACACTATTAAAGTTACTGCGAATACCGCGTATATTTGTGAAGGTAACGCAGATAGGTTTGGGCGATTTACGACTAGCTGGTTTAGGCTTGCTATTTTGTTTGTTTAATTTCATGCTGGTTATATTTGTGGATAGACAGAGGTCTAGAGTAGGGTCAGATGGTCGTTAATTGCAGCAGGTGAAGGATGGTGAATGGCGCCGCCTGCAGCATAATGTGGCCTCGGGGTTGCCCATCGGAAATTCATGCAGGGACGCCCGACCATGCGCGAAATGGCACTACAGGAACCCCGATATTATTCAACTGTTGATCAGAGCAGCCTCCCGAGACGCTACGCAAGAGTTCGGGCTCCTAACTACCAGTCGGAAGCAGTAACCAGGAAACTGCCAACCCGGTACCTTCAGAATGAAGAGACATTGCCACCATACTCACCAACTACAAAAAGCTTCCAGCCGAACCGACAAAGACCGAAAAAGAGAGAGGTGAACCAGGAACCCCTTCCTAAACAAGAAACAAGGCGATCACCTCTACTCCTGTCCAAAAGAAGGGGGTGGAGTGTGAGACCGGGCGATAGAAGGTACTATCTACTCCAATTGTTCTGATAAGGCTTCCTCTTTGGTTCCTCGACTTCAAGAATTTAAGTGCGGTAATATATTGGCAACTATGTAACATCATTTTACTGTAGCTATATATCTCAGTATAATAAATGCAAATGATTTCTTCTCAGACACTTGTAATCTTCAAAAATGCAAAATGCAACGTCAATCGTCAACATCTCTCTCCATTCATCCTATTCTTGTATTGTTCCATTTTTCCCCATAATTTCTGCATCTTTCACTTTCTGTAATCCTGGGCCTCTGACAGAGAGTTTGGTTCTTTTAAGAAGCAGGAAACCACTTCTTAATTGCTGCTGTTCCCAGGTTTACCCTAGCTCGGGATGGTAGCATTAACTAGGGTCCAACTTTGACCAACAGTAATCCGCTCAAACAAAAACAAGCACTATGTAAGTATAAAAATACATTTTTATAGTGAGAATACAAGCAATCGATTTCACTTAAAAATTACTAACATTACGCACATACTAAGAATTGTATGGACTTTAGCCAAAATCTCTTTAAAATACTACCAAACAACATTAAGTAACTTTCATGACATTCAGCCGTATAATATCCAAACATTTCTAAATAAAACTATTCCAAAATATAAATTTAACAAAACCACAACAAAAGACTCATCAACGCACCAAAATTCAGCATTAATTCTGCCATAAGCGGTTGATATGCCGTTAAACAGACAATTCATTTTCGCATTGACATGATAAAGATATTTTAATTTTATGAAAATGATATTACTGTATAGTACTAGATGGTCACCTAGCGATGGATGGTTAACAAGGCTGTCTTGAGTAGTGAGTTCGATCCTCACTGGATATCCCTTACTTTCAGCCGTGTACCACGTCTAAGCTACGCTTAGAAAATCACCTTCCTCATGGTTTGTGTGTTTGGTGCAGGACTGATAAAACTGCCTCTTAAAAAAACAGTTTGGTTCAGAAACAGCAAAATGCTGTCCTACACACCATTGGATGTAACGAGTGAGCTTATCTTACCAGCAAGCGAGTTTTAAACTTCGTCTTATCACGCTGTAAATGTTAGGCTGTGTAATTTATATGACTTGTTTGATATGTTTCTGAAACCGACTAATTTGATTATAAAATCTTACATTTTGTTACTAAAATACTTTTTTCTGCTTTTTAAGCAAAATCAAGTCTTTTGAGATTGAACTGTTTCTATATTTCTGTCAGCGGCCATTTTGCAAACATTACAAAACTCATGACTTACCCGGTATTGTTATTTAGACATTTTCTGAATTCCATATTCATTTATAAATCGTTGGTTATTAGCGTTAAATACATCAAATAAATGAGTCAATAAAACGGAAAATAAATAAAGATATTTCAGAAAACATTCAAGAAATGTTAGATGTCACTTGGGAAGTAAAGATGAAAGGAATAAAAAATATTTTTTTATTGTATAGTGGATTTGGTTTTATGTTTTGCGTTTGTATCAGATATCAATTTAAATTGCATTCACCTGCTCTTTATATATATATATATATATATATATATATATATATATATATATATATATATATATTCATGAAGAAATCGCTTTTTTTTTCTTGGTGAAAAGATTAATGTTTTGTCAAACATTAATTTATCGCTGAATGATTTATAAAGGGAAAATAAAAAAGAATCCTATTAATAAAAGCTGCCAAATCTTACATTTTTTTCTGTGAAATTTTGTGTTGAAAATATAGCTGCAAATTGATTAGGATGTCACAGTTAGACGAAATAGATTTTTAAATTAGCACGGAGGACTCATTGATGGTAACAACTATATACACTAAATGAAATGCAATAGTGTTATCGATAATCGTACCTGTCTATTCATTGGAATATTTTATTTACAAATATATTATTTTTTCTGTTATTTTGATTGATTTTCTTGTAAAACATAAATTCGCGCAAATTATGACAATATATGCAGAGGAATGAAGTATCTTTAATTGTTTAAAATTCAGATTTTTTGCTAACAAATGTTAATGGAGTTTGTAAGTTTTAAAGGTGAGCAATCAAATGTGAACACCTATAATCAATTGGTAAAATAATCTATTTCTTATCCCCCTCCTGTCACGTATTGTCCAATTTGTTCAGTCTGAACGGGCGCGTCATTTTACATAAAAAATTCCATCCTTTAGTGTGCTCTTCCACTGTAGAACGAGGTATAAAAAAACTGTACAAATACATTTTATCAAACATGAACTCTAAAGTTTTTTCTTTGATTTCTTATATTGCTATTTTCCGGCCGTATCGCAGTGGAAGAGGACTCGCCTACGCTACGGGAGTTTGAGTGTTCGATCTTCAGCCGGCTCAACAACTTTAAATATGTACTCGACGCCTCTCTGCTTAGTACTGAAAGATATCGAGAGTAAATGGAGAATACGGGGCTAGTAGTCACGACCACCCCTACTGCAAGTTAACAGCGAAAAAAACAAAGGAAGCGGTCGGGTCACCCTCGACCTAGCGGTCGACCAATTTGCTCATTTACAATTTTTGTGTAAGTTTTCACACTTCCGGATATAATCTGGTACAAATCTGTCCCTAGTTCATAATATTCTTCTTCAAATACTTTCAACCATCTCTAGTTATTAGAAACTAGTAGTATAGCCTGGCGTTGCTCGGGTGTAATGAAAGCTTTAAAAGTAATCCATGATCCAGGAGCTCAGACTCAGCCTAAAGAATATTTGTGTGAAATTTGGTGAGAATCAGATAAAAATTGTGGATTTGTATAAATGACATACAGACAGATAAACAGGTACACACACAAACATCTTGCCTTATATATATATATAATATCAATTTTCTGCATTATTGTAAAAACTGCAACCTTGAAACTTCTGAATATCGTTTCTTATGTCTTTTTTTATGAGTGTATCAAATTTGATTAAAATCGGACTACTCCTTCTATAACCCGATTTTTTCGATTATCGATTTTCGATATTTATCGGGGGTATCTCGATACGAGTTCTAGCTAAGAACACTCACAGACGCTTATATTACAACTGTGTAAATTCTCAAGAAAATCGGTTCAGCCGTTTCGGATTCTATAGGTAATGGAAACACACACATAGACACATACACACACAAAGTTCCATTTATAAATAAGTTTAGATATGTTTAATATTAACATTGCCACAGAGAAAAAGTTTTATAACAACAGTCCTGCTTTTTTACTAACGCTATGTGTATCATTTAAATATATATCATGTATATAAGTTTCCTTACCTCTCAATAAAAGATTTATTATAATTTTCCTTAAAATCCACAGATTTTATTATCATACATTTATATTTTTGAGATAAGCTATTTTAAATATTTACTCTATTTATATTATTTAGGGTGTTGTCCTCAATATTTATTGCCATCAATGTTTCTTCTCTGATACACTCTGGCATTTTCGATATACATTGGAATTCCGAAACCGAACCTCTTATTTCATCACCTGGGATAGATTGTTCTAGTTCCACGTTTCGTTTCTGGATAACTCAATTCCCTTTATATACTCAACTTTCAAGGCTTTTGTTGACCTCTGCTGCTGGGACATAAGGAACTCACAATTCTTTATATCAATTTGCAGGAATACTTCAATCGACGTTTTTATCTACTGTAAATTTTGTGAATTATTTTGGAGAATTATAAACTTAATAGCTCAGTAACCATTATAATAACTCTTACTTCAGTTTGTTGCTTTTGTTGTTTTTCTCTTGCAGTCTGTATTACTGATATGGATATTGCATTGCTATCTATTCTAGGCCGAGTTAAGAGATGTTGTGGCCTAGCATATGCACTGATTCGGTAAATGTTCGTGTTTTCCAGTCATATTCTCTATCTGTTATTTCACCCTCATCACAAAGAGGACTGTGATTTCCTTATTCCCTCTACGGGGTTCGGGTCGAAATTTAAACGTATACTGCCTGATTAATGGCTGAAAAATCGTGAATACCAAAGATAAATGATAAAATCTCGAACAGTGTAAATACTATATATACAACTTCTACAACTTAATTTTTGATTCGCTGGTGAAAGAGGTTGTATTTAAGTAATATTGTTTCATTATTATAATGATAGATTTGGCTATTCTATCGTTCTTATGGGATGGTGTAATTTTGTATGTGTACTATTTTATAATCATTTCTTTTTTGCCATGTTTAAAAGTGATAAGTATGAATGAAACTCAATTTCGATAAATGGCAAGTTAATCTACGTAAGAGTTTGCTGGACGTGAGACCGATATGATAATTTATTATAATATTATTAGATTATTAATGCTGAACATGTAATCTGCCAAAGGGCACAAAAAGTCATAAACCACATTGAGTTTACGTAAAGATGATATTTTTGCCTCTGTCTTGTCGTTAATGTGTATGTTAGATCTTTCGTTATTTTTACATAAAAATCGACTAATCCAAGTTGTTTATTTAAATGTTTTATATAAAAATCGGTGTGAAAAAGATCGCTTGAAAAAGTTCCTTTATAACTTAAATAAAGAGATTGGTAAAACCTTGAAATAGAGTGAAATGAATTGACGTCATAATATCTGAAAAATCAAAAGCATTGAAATATGTGATTTTCACAAAATATATATATAGGAAGTTATCATAAACTTGTAGCCTTAAGTGTAAAACGGAACTATAAAATTGAATGATACAATGGCTAAAAATATCATGTCACAATAAGAGAACATCGCCAAATTGTATATAGAAATCAAACACAAATTCTATTTTAAGTCTAAAAATGTACTAAATGATTTAGTTTAAAGTAAAAACGAATGTAGATATAATATGACTATAATTAATGAAGAGTTAGGAGCCGAGGTTAAACAAGAGAAGGTAGCATTAACGAATGGAAAAATTCTAAGACATTATTAAAAGAAGAATGGCCAGAAGAAGTAAGGGATTAACATCGATAGATGTAAAAAACAATATTAATGAAAAAATAGTCAGTGATAAAGAACGAGTCAGAAAATGGAAGACAGAATAATGCTAAAATTTGCAGTAAAAACTTGCATTAGATAATAGTTATATAAATAACAACAGTCTTTCTATTACACTTGCAAACAATCTCATCATCAGCGATACTTGGATCGTGACTAGCGCCTCCAAGACAATCATAGAGTTATAATTAGGAATAAATATAAACACCAATTCAAATGCCGGGATTTATCAGATAAATTGTTTACAGTACGAAAATGGTAATTTTGGAGAGACATCACATGATCTAAAACCTCGTATCTAGGAATACAACAGAGTCTTAGGTTTAGACAAACGATCTAACTCTCTCATTTTGCATGAGAACAATATATATATATATATATATATATATATATATATATATATATGTGTGTGTGTGTGTGTGTGTGTGTGTGTCTGTGTGTCTGTGTGTGTGTGTGTATGTTCATATTGAATTAGGACAGGATATTTAAAAAAGTTACTTGGCGATATCAGTTCAGAGATTATGAGCTTACTTTATAAAAGAAATGTTAATAAAGACGTTGATATATATATATATATATATATATATATATATATATATATATATATATATATATATATATATATATTAGTGTGTGTGTGGGGGGGTGTGTGCTGTGTAAAATACTGGAAATACTTATTACAATAAATCCTGCAACAAAGCAGTCAAGTAGAATAATAACATGAGCAGGGCACACGACACTGGAGACACGGGTCTAGAATCTTAAACTGTTTATTGCAAAAAACAAGTTTATGGGTCATCCCAAGGGTACTTTTCAAATGTTGGCCAATAACAAGACATGAAATAAAAAAGCAAGATTACATCCATGTAAATTATATAAAAAAACAATCAAAATATTTTCTTTCAATTGCAAATAGTACAACATAAATCAAATTAACCATCAGCAGGAGAAACACTTTAAAAAAATAAAATAAAATATTATTATCCAGGTGGAATTAAACTTTGTTATGAAAACTGGTATATGCTTGAATATCTGTCAACAAATGTTTTAGTTTTCTACATTCTTCATTTATTAATAAGGTAAATTGTTAGAAATAAAAACTATGGAATTGTAAGAGAAGAAATACTTCATTTTTTCATGAGCCTCTCTATATGGTTGTTATATTTGGATAAAAGTTTTTCTTTGGTTTGAAATTTAGTATCTGGATGCAAATGGGACTATTTTCTCTTTGGAATCACTGGTAATTATTCTGGCTTGAATCTGGGGTCTTTGTTTTTCTGCAGGACCAGTAATTTCAGGCTCTGTGCTACAATGTTACCTGAAGTTAGAAATGTTTTGACTCCCTCTTGTAAGTGTTCTAGTTTGTTAAATAGATATCACACGGTCTTTATGTCGACACATTTAAATAAAGTTATTGCTTGGTCGTGAATTCATACTTAACCAGGAAGAGGTGAGTGCGGATTGACCGAGAAAATGTTATTAACCCACAGACCACCAGGTTGTCACGGAAGGCGTACCGCCGAAAACATCGAAGGCGTCAAACAATTATTACATGATATGCCGCAGAAATTATGACGTAAACAAAACGTTTCAAATATAAGTTCTGGTTCACTTTTTCAAATTCCGGTAATTCCATAATGCTAATGCAATCGCAAATAAATAAACAATGGTTTCTTTATATTTTCTCCTTAAATGTGTTGCACTTTTTCACTTCAGTACATACATACATAAATAAAGAAGTAAAATTTTTTTATTTTTTTCACAAAATAATTTTCAATAAGAAGTGCGACTTCATTTTCGTTACAAATTTGTTTACAGTTATTTAATTGAATTTCGAAAGTCAGATTTCCTAAAATATTGAAACATACAAAGATAAAAATGTTTGTTACATTTTCTTTAGTCTTGCAATATAAGAATAAACAATCCTTAAAATGTCAGAAGAATTTTGGAAAGGCGAACTTTTTCATACGTATGAATTTTTAAATTAAATTATAAAAACTGGAAACTTGTCCTTCACAGAAAAATGCATTCAAGGAGAATAGAATATCCATTTGACAGATTGTACAAGTATTCTACAAATTTCTAGAATGGGAACATTATTGTTTACATGTTGTTAATCTAAAAGTTACTATAAATATCTACTGATTCTGTTTAAATATGGTATAAAACTGATGAAAATAATGAAACCATATATAATATTTTGAATGCTTCGAATACTGTTGCAACATTATATAGTTCCTGATATATTTAGATATTCTTGAAAAAATCAACTGAAGAATCACCCATATTATTAGTCCTGGTCTGGTTCAATCACATCCCCACAGCTGGAAATACAGTTTCTCTGTGTCTTCATTTGATTATAAATACTGTAATGAGAATTATTCAGATGAACACTTGACTATGACACCCAGACTTTATTAAATTAAGCGCAGGTATTAGAGTGGACAACGAAGTCACATCAATTGACTATATCTAACCGTAAGTTCTATGCTAACAGTTTATGTTTTCGCACTTCACCATGTGAAATTCACTTCCAGCTCCATGCTTTGAAGTAAATTTTTATCTTCACAAATTTAAATGCAATTTCAGTCACTATCTAGTCTTCCTGATTAGTGCTTTATTTTTCTCGCTCTTAACTAACCTTTATGTTTTTTACATCTTCCACAACCAGTAACCCCTTGTATCTTAGTGGCTTTACTCTCTTGCTTGGCATGAAATCGATTTTTTAAGCCATACCAAATACATCGGTCTTTAAGATCTGCCTGTTTATTTATCCGACTGGTCAGTCTTTTGGATTGTTTAAGGTGCGCAAATACCCTTGGGAAAGGTATTAAACCGTCTCTTCCTTCCAGTTATAGGTTAAATAACAGGACAGATTGGGTTCTATAGCATTGGCTGGCAACCGGTCTACCGCAGAAAACAATGGCAACCTACTGCGGGATAATCTTCTGCCCAGTCAGTCATGTCTCTTTCGAGACATGATCGCCCAAGCGTGTTTCACGTATGGCACTTAACTGACTGAAGGTGCTCAGTTGTCTTAGAGGAAGAATTTATAACAATTACCGCTTCAGGTTTATCTGAGCTAATACGAACCGGGTGATGGTTGTCAGTTAATGATAATGAAGAGAATACATTTTTATTACATTTATTTGCAATGATTCACCCCCTCTCTTGAGTTGAAAAGAATGAATCCTTTTGTCATAAAAAGATATAAGATCAATCACCCTTATTAACTGTCAACAAGAACAGGCTTTGGATGATTTTTATTGCAGGCAAATTATCTTTAATTAAATTTTGTTTCAAATTATTACATTGCTCTCTGAAACTCTTGAGTTATTCGTGATGCCAAAACTTTTTTAATTTGTCACTTAAACGGCCTCTTAACTCCAGAGAACTAACAATATTTTCCCTTTCAACCCTAACCCTAACCCTAACCCTTTCTCATAATTTATTATTCTTTTTTCATTTGTTTAGCAGTAAGTTATCTAGGACAAAAGATTACAGAAAACAGTTTTATATAATGATTTTCATCTCTAAATCATTAGCGAAAGTGGCCAAAAATTTAATTGCTTTTTAGATATCTGAAAATATAATAAATAAACGCTGGCGGTCCATAGCATGCCTGTCTAGTTGCCAAATCCCTATTGTAGATCCAGTTCAGGCATGTTTGTGTCTGTTCAGTACCCACTTAGCCCACCAGTGGTCTCAACTGCAACTAAGCTGAATGGAACTTAGTTATAATTTATGGGAAATATCACATTATCTGAGGTGATTACCAGTCTTAAAAGGACCAACGTGCTGAAGCCTTCTGTCACTAGGACTTGTGAATTTGTACTGGAAAGACCATCGAAGGATTCAAAATATTTTCGTCTAACCAGTTTAACGCTTAATAATTGAATCAACCTATGATATAGATTTAAGTCAATTTCTAAAGGCCGATAACATTAAGAAGAGACTATTCTCAAAAAATCGAGTGACATTTTCATGGCGAGAAAGCGAAAGACATAACTACTTGGCCATGTGCCCATTCCCGAAAGCAAGTATTTAATAATAATCTTAGATCTACTTATGGTTTTCTAGGGTCCTGTTAAATTCTCATAATCATTCGTTCCCAGGTTTTACCAAAGCAATATCTATTTATTAAGGAATAGTAAGTTATCCGATATCGAAATAAATAAACCTGTTAGATAATTCGTTCAAATTAAAGAAGGAAGACACAAATCTGCAAGCCTTCTTGAAGGCATAACACAATAAAAATTCAACAGGAACGTCCACCGATTTTATAGTAAATTTCTAAAAAATCAGATGCACTAAGTCCTTGATTAGTTTTTTTTTATTTGACGGTATGTAGATTCATCTCATCTTCAATTACTATACGTTATAATTACCACACTTTTATTGTTGAAAGCAAACACAGTGGTCAGGGGTCAAATATACTAGAATATTGTGATAAAATATTCCTTTTTCTATTGGCCAAAATATCGATTTTATTAAATAAAAGCGCTAAATTAACGCTGAGTGTTTCATATTTAGTCCTTGAAATCTTCGCTACGGCACTGTTCTGTTTTATAGATTTTTCATCCCCCTTATCTTTCCCGCTATTTATCCCATATCTGGAGGGAGAAGCAACGGATTAATACCTTTCCTAAGGGTATCTGCGCGTATGTAAATGCAACAGGAATTCGAATTCGGTTCTCCAACTTCTCGTTGCGAGCCGATATGCACTGCATCAGAACACACATTTTTCGGTACCTTGTCTAAAACATTTAAGGCGACAGAATGATTTGGAAGGAAACAAAATCTGTTTATCTTCCTGCTGAAAAAAAAATATATATAATAAAATTTACCTTTAAAACATAAATAAATGTTTAAATGTTTAGGATACGAACTTCCAATGACTTTGAATCAAACATCATCATTTAATTCGTCTCTACTTTAAGCATTTTCCGGTTTCATTTCAGTTAGGCTGGCCCGGAATTTCTCAGCACAGCGACGAATACAGAACACAATTTATATGTGTAACTACTGACCAAGAATGCTACGATATAATGCTACAGCAGTTATTTTCAATTTCCGGGTTTTAACATCAGTAAAATCTTCTTGTCAGGTCTTCATCAGATTTATTTAATGTTTCCAAAAGTTAATAAACTACCTGCATTTGCCAGGCAATAGCATTCATACACTCGACTAGTTGTAGATGTTTTAAGTACTGGATGTCATCCACCCCGATTATTACTTGAACAGCAACCAAGTCATCAATGTTCTCTGTAATGTGTCCCGCTAGTTTATTTTTAAAAATTATTAATTACTTGGTTTTAACCTTTTATTTTAAATTCAGCAATACGTTTATCAACAATAAGTATAAGCAAATTAAAGGCTATATTTGCGATGTTTAAATACAAGACTGTTTTTTAATGATTTATGCTATGAACAGATAGATGTTTAAAATTCATATACCTAATCATAATCCTGTTAATATCAAATTCCAAATCCTCTATTTTTGAAAAGTCAAAATAGGATCTGTAAATAAGCTTTATGCAAAAGTTAATTATAACTGTGGGTTAATCATTCTTGGATATCATAAGTTTTAGAATGGGAACTTATCAATTAGAATTGATCATGCTATCATCTTAAAGTTTATGAAAGTTAGTCCTTTTCTGAGACTTGGGATTCGAAACCAAAATATGACTTGTTGACTTTCGCTTTATATGATAAATTGTTAGACTTACCAATATATATTCTGTTTATATCCACTTTGCAAAATTTGCACAATCTTAGCTTAGTAGGATATTTTACATTCAGAAATGTGGTGTTCATTTACTTTGCATCCATTACATTTGTGGTTAAAGTGTTTAATCTTCTTGGTGAAATTGTCCAAATTACTTTATTTTACTAAGCTTCAGTTTGTCTACATGTGCTATTTTTAAAAATGGTGCATTGGAGTGCAAAACATATTTTGGCAATTATACGCTTAGCAGATATATCAACCATCTTGGATTTAAAGTGCACAGAGTCTTAATTATTCTCTATAAAAATAATTATCAAATTTTTATTGGTCAATTCAATTATTTTATCAAAAGAATCTTCTCAAGTTATGTCACTGCGCCTATAAACAATTACAACAGTTGTGTAACTATTTCACAAGCATTGTGTAGAATATTAAAAAATATTAAATCTTACAACAGAAAACCGTGGTGAGATGTAATTCCGAAAACGGCGCACAAGACAGAGGGGAAACAGTTCGAGAATTATAAGAAGTTTATTGCAAAATAGATTTTACATGTCATCCCGAGCCTACACAATGTTAATCTTAGTTGTCAACAAAAACTTATGAAACACGAAAAATGATTAGAAATTGAAAATTTTCTTTTCTATTATAAATAACACGACATAAATTCAATTACCCTAAGGGGAAGAAAAAATATTTCAAAATAATTACCTATATAGATTTAATTTTTAGGAAAACTGCTAAGTTCCTAAAAACATGTAAACAAATATATTACTATTCAACATTTTTCATTTACTTAAAAGGGTAAATTGTCGAAAATTACCAAAGATAGAAAATGGTATAATAAGAGAAACAATACTTCACTTCAAAAATTTGCTTCTCCTATAGATATTATATTTGAATGAAAGATGTTTTTTGGTTTTGAGACGTAGTAGCTAGACACAAATGTAAATTTGTTGTCTATGGAACCACGGGTAATCATTTGGGTTTGAATAGATAGTGCTCACTTTTCCCGCAAGACCACAATACAGGACTTGAACAATGAAAGTAGAAAATGTCCGGTTCTTCTCTGAAGTTTTTAAATTTCTTATATAGTTATGGAATGTTCATTGCATTGCATTGAATATCGATTCGGAACGATAAATCGAGGTACCAAGTTCGAATTCCAGTTGAATTTCTTGCATTCACTTACGCACAAATACCTTTGGGAAAGGTATTAATCCGTCTCTTCCCTCTACTTATGGATCAAATAATATGACAGATTGGGTTCTATAGCCTTGGTTGGCAACCAATCTACCGCCGAAAGCAATGGCAACCTACTGCGAGATAATCTTCTGCCCAGTCAGACATGACTCTTTCGAGACATGATCACCCAAAGCGTGTGTGACGTGTGGCACTTAACTGACTGATAAAGTCAGGGCAGTGCCGTTATGATGACTCCTTTGAGGAAAGTAATACTTCACAAGGATACTTCTAGAAGAGCTGGGCGTGCATGAACTGAGAAAGTCACGATGTCATTAACCCTCAGGCAACCAGGATGTGTGGTTAGGTATACCGCCGAAAACATCGAAGGTAGTCTAGCTACGCTTCTAACAGGCTGAGAAAATCGTGGCGCCAATAGCATGTCTTCAACAGAAGCTATAAATCACGTTTTCAAAACCAGTAAAATAAATGCAATTTAAAATTAATAAAAAAATATTCTGATAGGTTAATACTTTTTGGACATACAAAAGAATTTCGGTACACTTTGTACATAAGAATTCTATTTTGCAATTTAAGAGGAAATAAACATTTGTAAAAGCACTAACATTGAACAAAATCTGCCGCACACACACACACACATGCACACGCGGAAGCATGCACAAACACACACACACACACACACGCACACGCACGCACGCACGCACGCACGCACGCACACGCACACACACACACACACACACACACACACACACACACACACACACACACATATATATATATATATATATATATATATACTTGTCTTCGAGAAAAAAGACTGCACATAACCTGAATACTGACACCCGTAGACAGCTAGGGGCACACCCATATGAACAAATAGAGAGGCACCTATTAGTATAGCGCATCGCTAATTCTAAACCCATTAAATATCGAGGTGTACATTTCAGTTATAACTCGATGCAATTTTTTGAGACAAAGCAATTGAACATAAGAAAGTTGACGTCTTGCTTTCTTTTGTCCAACACGGTAAGCCATTTTAAAACTAAAAATATTAACCTGAGAATTCAACTCATATTCTTAAATTACCTCGTCAGAAAAAGAATGTGAATGTCATGCATGGCATCCACTCTGTTCAGATAAGTCTAAGCAATTATCTATATACATTCGTTTTCTCTTAAAATGACTTCAAATTAATTAAACCTTTAGTAGGCTATCCTCCTTCCGAACCTATAAACTGATACTACAAGAATACTTAGAAATCTCTTGAATAACAAATCCACAAAGGCAAACAAAGAAATAGATACCATTTGAAAAAAATGGTGTCCTAACAATATTTACTTTCCATACTAATATAAACAACCGGTTTGGGAGGGAATTCCTATAAATACTAGAAAGCATAAGAAGTTTACACTTGAGATGTTTCATTTTCTAGAAAACTGCTTAAAAAACAAATCAAAAATTATGACTTTGAATCGACAATAAGTCTAACTATAGGGTCAATGAAATGTAACTATCTCAACATATTCGTTAAATTCACCCGGCAAGAACGGTTTGATTAATTGTTTAATTCATTTTTATATAAGAAAACAAACTCAAAATAAGACAATCATCTATGAATTCACTGAAGACTCTATGATATCAAATATATATTTAGCCCACATAAACAACATTCATCACCCAACTAATAGCAAAAATGACACTTCTAAAAAAGTTTGCAACTGCCGAAAAAATAGAATCTGTCTATTGAATCACCAAAGTATGTTCGAAAGTATTGTTTATAGAACTCAAACACATCTGAATAATAATTCAGATTTTTAAATTTTACTTTAGAAGTACTTTCGACCGTTGTAATATAACAATCACATGTTGTCTTTAAATAACAATAAAAACTGAAAAAGTACGCTTTGTCCATACATTATTAGAAATTAAAAAAAACAATAAGAACCCAATTATTACTTGGAATTTCGTAGCTAAATCCAAACATTACAATAGAAAAAGAGATAAATGTAATCTACGTTTTTAAAATTGTCATCTTAAACCATATCAATAATCCAAATATGCTTAACAAAAAAAGTGATTTAATGTTCCCATGCTGTCATAGAAAAAATACATACATTTTTATACCTACATTGATATAGATTCCTCTTTACGTTTGCATATGTCTTTCTTTCTTTCTTTCTTTCTTTCCTTCGCAATATTATTTTAACAGATATTAATTAAACAACATATATTTTTAGTTTTTACATTGCTGAATTTTAATTTTTATTTCTTATATTTTTAAAAAGTTTTCATTTTATTTCTTTTCTTTTCTTTTATTTTTCTTTAAAATTTTAAACTTTAATATTCCCTACATTTTGATATACATGCAATCGTTGAATATTTAACATTTTAAGACTTACTACTTACGCCCCTTTGATTTCTTATCCCTGCATTTCAATATTTCTATTTTTATTTAAATTTAAAATTTGTCAATTTATATTTTAAATTTTTATCGACATGAAACAGTAGAATATTTAATATTTCAATCTTGTTATTAAAAAACGTATTTAAACTATTTGACTGAGTAAATGTTATTTACGGAGTGGGCATTTCGCTTTTACTTCAGGTTCTTGTGGCAATCAGAGTTGGGTGTTAAATGACCGTCTTACAAATATATATTGAGAGAGAAAGAAAGAGAGGGAGAGAGAGAGAGAATGTTGCAGAGAGAATATGGTGAAGCTTTCCAAAGACATTACTGTGGCAAGAATTTCGAAGATATTTAGAAAGTTTACGCCATTGATGTTGAATGTCTGTCGGTTGTATATTGAACTGAGCGGATAAGAGGAAAGGTATCAAATGTTTCAATTACAAAACGAAATGAAATGAAAAAAATAATAATGAGATTAGCATTAAATTCAATAAAATTAAAAAACATGTATAGCTATATTAATTACGATAATTCAGCATACCCTATACACATCATTAACTCCTAACTTAACAAGTCAGTCAGTTAAGTGCCATACGTGATACACGCTTGGGTGATCATGTCTCGAAAGAGACATGACTGACTGGGCAGAAGATTATCCCGCAGTAGGTTGTCATTGCTTTCTGCGGTAGACTGGTTGCCGACCAAGGCTATAGAACCCAATCTGTCCTGCTATTTAACCCATAGCTGGAAGGAAGAGACGGATTAATACCTTTCCCAAGGGTATTTGTGCGTAAGTGAATACAATGGAATTTGAACTCGGCACCCCGGCTTCTCGTTCCGAGCCGATATCCTCTGTACCACAATGCACATCCAACTTAACAAGATAGAAACCAATTGTAAGCAGGACAAAAGTCGATTAGAATTATACTTCGACGGTGCAGGGGTGGTAACACCGTTTGTGTGGCAACAATGGACAAAGAATTAATCGCAAAATTGAATCAAAACTATGAAACTATAAAAATTGATTTTTACAGTCAAAATGCTAGCAATACCTATTTGAACAAATATTAAAAACAATAAGTACTTTGAAAAAGATGTAGGCGACCATGGACTACTACTTGTCTTTGTCTCTTGTTGGTCTGAATATATTTTCTCTTGATATCTTTTCCAAACCCGGCTCCGCCATCCATTTGCCTCGTGCTGCTTACCCTTGTTTCTCTTTGCCCTGTGAGTATTAAATGATTTAGGCCCTGTTTCCTCATTACGTGTTCCTGGAACCTTATCTGAATCTTCCGGGTGTTAAATAAGAGTTTTGTTCTCGTTGGCATGCTCTACAATACCTCATCCTTGTTCACGTACTCCATCAATGGCATCATCAGTATCCTTAAACCACAAATCTGCTGCTTCAAGCCTCTCCATCCGTAATGAGATCGTTCAACATTCACTTACATACAGAAAGACAGATATCATATATCAATTTAGCTCTATTTTCTTTGTTTCCAATGATATTTTCCTGTCTCTCAGTACTCTGGTTAGCTCCTGAAATGCGTCCTTGGACCATGTCAATACTTGCTTGGATCTCCATGTCGCTTCTTTCATCCTCTGTCAGAACACATCCCTGGTATTTAAATTTCTTCGTTTGATTAATTTTATTTTCCCCGATTTGTAGTTGGCAGATTGAGCTATTTTTTCTCGCTTTCTTCTGCTACCTTCTGTAAATAGTCCTGCATTTTCCTGCAGTGTCTGCTATCAGTACCGTGTTATCCGCGTATATTATTGAGATTTTGGCCGCCAATGATGAATCCTGGCAAGGTGTTTGTTTCTCTCATAATTACTTCGCTGTATAGGTTGAATAGATCGGGTTAGAAAACACATCCTTATCTTTCACCTCTTTCTACAGTTGTATATATTTCAGAGTTCGCTTCCTATCTACATACAAGCGGTTTGCTGCCAAAACAGATTTTTGATTATCCTAACATCATTTTCCAAAAATATCGAGGTTGTCGAGAGTCACTATCAGGTTTTTGCGGCGTACATTGAGTAGTCTATAAAGTACAGATAATGGTCCTTCTGCATTGGTACTCCTTTTTCAAATATCGTTCTAAGCATAAATACCCTATTTTTCGTTCCGGTATCTTTAAAAAGACACACTGTTCTTGTCCTGGCTTTTTAGGTATGTGCTGTAAAAATTGATCTGCTTAGCCCGTCCAGTATAAAACTGCTGTTATAGATTTCGTTTAAAAATTTCTGTGATCCTGTCCACTCGAAATCCTTCTAAGGACACTATCATTACTATTACAATCCCTTCTGCTTTTTTGTTTCTCTTCAATGTTGCCATTGCCGATTCCATTTCGATTTTTAATATTTCTGGTTCATGCCTACTTTTAGCTGCTTGCTCTCTCTTGTCGTGGAAGAGATCTTCAATATACTCGTCTCATCTCTGAAGTATATTTTCTTTTTCTAAAATATGTGTGTCATCCTTTGCTTTTATGCTTTCTGTTGACGAGCAATTCGTTTGTCCCGTTAGTTCCTTTATTATGCATCTATCCGTTATTTGTTGTGCTTAGTCTCTCTACTTAGGCACATTTTTCGTGGTGTTATTTTTCTTTAGACTGTCCACATTTTCGTCTTAATTCCTTGCGTAATATCTTGTATTGCTGTCCGTATCTTGACATCGTTTTTTGTCTCTTTTGCATCTTGTCTGGTATCTCTTCGGTGATCCACTCGTTTATCTTCTGTCGTGGTTTTCCCTTTGGGATGATGTCGTTTGCTGATGTCAGTAGAGCTAATCTTAGTGCGTCCCATTTACAGCTTCCGTTTCCAATTTATCCTTCGTATTTCGTTTCCACATTCTCTATATACATTTTCTGCAGGTTCGGTTCATTCACGAGTCTATTGTACTGAAGTCTTAGGGCTGTGTTAAGTTTCTTTAATCTCCTTAGTTTTATCCTTAGTTTGTGTACGAATTGTAGGTGGTCGCTTCCGCAGTCCGCGCTTGGATAGGCTTTGCAGTGAAGGACTGCGTTTCTGATTCTCTTGTTAATAATAATATAATCAATTTGGTTCTTAATTTCTGCACCTGGACTTCTCTATGTCCCCAGATTTCTTGGGTGTTTATTGAACAAGGTATTGATTATTATCTGGTCATTTGCTGTGCACCATTGAACCCATTTCTCACCACGGCCATTGCGGTGTCCAAGTCCATAAATCCCTCCCGACCGTTTTACTTCTCTCTTGGGCAACATTGGCATTCAGATCTTCCATGATGATTTTGATTTCTTGTGATTTGCACTGTGTCTCAGCATAATCCAGCATGGAGTATACAAATCAACCATTCGTCTGTGCATGGAATACTGCTGCCATATATGGTCAGGTGCCCCTGCTGTTCATCTCAATGTTCTCGACAGGCTCCAAAGGAGAATCAGTAATGTGATAGGTACCGAATTGGCGGCTAGACTACAGCCACTTCCCCACCGACGAGATGTGGCCTCCCTTTGTCTGTTCTATGAATACTATCATGGCTTCTGCTCTAACAAACTTAAGTCACTGGTGCCTCTGCAACTGGAGGTAACTCGTGCAACCAGATTGGCAACTGGGTCCCACCCATTCACAGTTAGATTAACCAAATGCAGACGACAATTCTACTCCTGCAGCTTCTTCTCTCGCACTTCCCGCCTGTGGAACTCGCTTGCATATTCTTACTTTCCTGACGGCTACAACCTCCAGGAATTTAAATGCAATGTCAATACTGATCTCTTAATCACTTGACTCTAGTTCTTTCACCACCCCGTATACCCTTCCTTTTTCTCCACCTTTGCAACTGTCATCACACCTGTATTCACATACTTCTCTTGCTCCTTTCTAACTGGTTCGTCTTCCTCTTTACTCTCTTCTAATTAATCTTTTTACTCGTATGTAGCCCCCTGCACATTAGTGGCATTACCGTCTTGCTCGGGGTGATACGATTAAAAAAAAAGAAAGATGAATTATTTTTAAAACAAGACTTATTATCAACAATATATTAAAAATATTTTACGAGGACTACATTAAAAACAATAGATTAAAAAATATAACCAACAATACATTTTTGTAAAAAACATATTGCCAACAATACATTTAAAAATTATTGCCACCATCACATTTTTGAAATATTAAAAAGCTTACTAGCAATATATTTTTGAAAAAGAAATTACCAGCAACACATCTTTTAAAAGAAAATATTACCAGCGTAGAATTGATTCTCGGCAAAAACACTCTTTACAAAAATATTATCTTTAAACTTAATCCAAAACCTGATTTCGTTCAGAGAATACGTATTCTGTTCATACAATTCTATCCTAAAAATCTTTCCGCAATTACATTAGTCATTGCTTTAAAAAAACATAAACCAAAATAAACCATATCACTTGAAGATAACAACAAATACAACAATTTATAACTTTTTCTAACAAGGATTCAAGGCATCTAACCTAACTCTTGCCAATAACTGTAGACCATATCTCCCCACTCTATAAAAACAATGTTCTTCAGATGTTTTCTTGCCCTCTGGGAAATTGCATCTCCAATATCAACAATCAAAAGCAACTTTACATTTTTCGTTTGCCGCACATTCAACTCTTGCTCAGAGGGAAAGTTGTCACTTGGCAAAAGTTTGTAGACTTAGTGTACGTTGAAATCATACCACAACAGGAAAATGCTCAACATTGTCAAGGCATTATTATACAAAAGAAATACATTAAACAAAATTTCCACAGATAACTAGTAGTGCTTGAGAAATACTTAGAATATGAGTAAAATATTAATAAAACGTATTAATGTGTTATACATAGTTCGACGGTGCGGACAAGTGAGTTTATTTGCTATGGACACACACATACACACACACACACATGTATATGCGTGTGTGTCCACTTTTAATAATGATTCACTTTTATTAAATGAAACAAGATTTGAGTTTTTTTTAATCATACATCGAGCAAAATAAAATTAACTTCAGCCTTATTTTTGTTGGAAAAAATATTACCAAATAAATAGTGTTTCTTCTATTAATCATGTGTCCATGTAGAGAATTTTTGAAATTGTGTCCTAACAAATCCATTAAAAAGAGGTCTTCGATAAATCACATCAGATAATAACACTGCTGCCTCAAAAGTAAAAAATGCGAATTTTTTCTATTTAAATCAAGGCAAATATATGAAAATGTTTTTATAGAAAAAGCAATTTATTAGTTTCTCTTTTTTCGGGGCAATAAATCGAATTTTGTTCATGATTAAGCTTCCTGTTTGTTTTGTTTTATTGATAAAAACTTTTAAAGAAATCTTTTTTGTATGAATTTCAACGTCTTGTATTTTTTTGTCGCATTTATTCATATAAGGGAGACTTTCAATTTTTTTCCTGCCAGTTCTTACAACGGAAATTAAAATTACTTTTTTACATACAGATGCATTATTCATCATAGGATTGCGTTTTAATATCTATAATATGAGTTTTTCTGACTTTCGATCTGTTTTGCTATGAGACGCTGGTGAAACGGATTTTGCACAACATAAACAGATGTTTGATTCCAATGTTTAAACTGAGTTCACGGCTTTTGTATGTTACAACGCAAGAAAAACTTATTTTTGCTAGAGTTTTCGAATTGTTGTCAAAACAATATTAGCATTATATCTCATAGATATTGGTATCCACTGAGGCTTTTGCAATACGATGAAATAATATAAATCTGGAACAAGTATTTTTCGTTTGATTAAAGGATTTGTATTTTACGGTTCATCAGTCCTTTGCATGTCATTTTATATCCGAAAAATATTCGGACTGAAAGAGGTTCTTACAGTACCCTATGTTCTTAAGTGGTCCATCTTCTAAGTATTGACCTTTTTAGATGCTGCTTAGCTCTAGTGAACGAATGCGAATCGATCTATTCATCTTGAGACTTAAAATAATCAACGACTCGTGAAACTATTGCTAGCTATTAAGGGTATCGAAATATCTCGAATATGAGTGTTTCAATAAATAAGGACACAATTTAACGAAGTGTATCACCGATGTTTGACTAAATAAACGCTATTTGTTATGCAAATATGACATATTTATGCAATTAATGCAATATAAAACAAGGCTGAAGAGTCTTTCGAAGAAGCGGATTAAAATCAAAATAGAGGTCTGAGTAGAGGAGGAGGTGGTAAGAAGTGAAGATTATGATGCTAAAGAGTGAAGATAACGATTGATTTTTAACTAAAAAAACATTAGGTTTGTTCACAAAAGGGAAGTTCTTCGGAACAAGGCTGATTCTGAAAATTCTTCCTTACTTTTAGAATACGGGGATAAATAGGGTTATTCGAGTTCGTGGAAGTTGTATGACATTGTTATAGTGGAACATCCAGCCATCCCAGAAAATAGAATGCTCTACTTTATAAAAGACGGTAACGAGCGGTACGACGATGGAAAATGTCTTAGACAAAGGCATTCACTATTCAATAGTTGATTCCGCTCCAAACCGTGACTTACCTATATGTGTATTATTGTTAATTGTACCTTAGTACAATACATCCGTATTTCTTATTCCTGGTGTGGAGTTCAATTCTTCAACTGATCATTTTATACTGTATTCCTTTTCAGGATATATCAGACATATAGGTAGATATCTACCACCAATCAAAAAGAGAGTAGAGGGTATTGATTGACGTATGCCTTCATGCAATGGGCTTCAGAAAACTAGCTATTTACAAACTTCATAGATCTATTTGAGAAAAAGGACATTATTACTGCATCAGGTTTATATTTCAAACTAAGTTTAAAGAAAATATTTAAATTTACACATACATAAATTACATCGGAAGACACGTAACCAATGTAACATCGTGTTTTCTTTTATTTATTTGCCATCGGAAATTAATACTCAAATATATTTATTTACTGACACACGATTATAAATTATTATTTCAGTGTATTTACTATTTACTTAATAGAATTTGACGTTTCAAATTCAATTCGGATAATTCGCGTCAGCTGAAGCAAATTTCGTGAGAAGAGAAGGAAAACAGTCATATGAAAAATATGCAAAACGTGATTGAGAACGGAATGTTAAGTTTGATATTTAAAGAATCGATTCATTTATATTACTTAGACAACAAAGAAGCACCGTTGTCGTGAAGACACACACACACACACACACACACACACGCACACACACACACACACACACACACACACATATATATATATATCCGAGTGAATAAAGAACGAAGAAAAATTTACAACGTCCAAAACATTAATTTAAAACAGTGCTCGATATTTAATATACAGCTGTGAATATTTATTGTACATTATATTTTAGAACATGTACAATTTTTTTCAATCCTCTACAAAGTGTACATTTTGTTTCGACATTGAAATTACAATGTCTCATCAGGTGGTGTGGAAAGGAATGGAAAGCCTCTTTTCTTATATTTGGCGAGTTGTGTGTGGGATGTTGGTGGGGGTTAGCAATAAGGGAATAAGTCTTGTAAATTTTCCGTTAGAATTTTTGAAAAGAGGGATGGATATGGAATATAGTTGATTAATGAAAGTGTCGGGAATTTTGTACACAGATTTAACATTAAAAGATGGGTTGTAGGTTTTATGGCAGCATGGCTAGACTTTATTTTTCGAGTTTATTAGAGGTGGGGGGAGTAAAGAAGTGTAAAGGGTGGAGAGGAATGGGATTGGACCTATCTTTGATGTTTATTTGTACAACTATAGAATATTTTTGTATTTAAGCACAGTTTTTATAATTAATATAATTTTGTATATTATTTACCCTTAATTTTGAATTTAGGAAATCACTTTTTTTTATAAAACTTTAAATTTGATCACAGTTTGATGTAAATTTGATGTAAAAGTATTGTTAGTTCTATAAAGGTTTATCGTCACTAAGGGGCCATAGCTGCTTTTGTGGTAGCTAGGACTCCTTAGAGACGATAAACCTTTATAGTACTAACAAAACTTTTACATAAAATTTGAACATGTTTTAAAATATAATTTAATATATATATATGTATATATATAAATGTAAACTTGTCGTTATACTCGTTTCGAAAAACTCTCCGAGCACATACGCGGAAGGAAAAAATGGTGATAAAAAAGAACGAGCTAAGCACTTGAACATCAGTCAAAGTACGCAGCCCAAAGAAAGAAACCCGAGACGAGTAACCTAAAACAAAAAGCGCTCAATACGCAAGTAGAGCAACAAAGTAAATAAGTAACCTTGAGAGCCAACGATCATACCAAGGTTCCACCAAACTAGATCTTCAGGGAAAATTGGCCAATTTCAGAGCCAATTTTCCCTCAAGATCCAACTTGGTGAAACCTTGGTAGGTTTATTGGCTCTCTAGGTTATATATATATATATATTTAGGAAAAATATTAATAAAAAGTTTTGAATTTAAAAATGTACTTTTTTTGGACAGTATTTGTTTATTTTTAATTTAATTTTATTTATATATATATATATATATATATATATATATATAGTGTGTGTGTGTGTGTGTGTGTGTGTGTGTGTGTGTGTGTGTGTGTGTGTGTGTGTGAAAATACTTTAAAAAACTTTGAGGACAGAATCCTGACGCAAAGACAAAGTAACATGTCCACTTAACAGCTAAGGTTGTATAACATGGCTACCTTTGATCTGGAAATGCAGGCTGATACAACCGTGCAGCCTAGTGTTCATTAAAATCTTTGCGGTCGTATGTAAAAATCATATCAACATTCTCCAAAAATTTATATCCTGCCATTTTTTAACAGAATACTTTTCATTCAAATCACTAGTCAGTCAGTCAGTTAAATGCCATACGTGATACACGCTTTGTGCGATCATGTCTCGAAAGAGATATGACTGACTGGGCAGAAGGTTATCCCGCAGTATGTTGCCATTGCTTTCTGCGGTAGACTTGTTGACAGCCAACGCTATAGAACCCAATCTGTCCTATTATTTAACTCATAACCGGAGGGAAGAGACAGGTTAATACCTCTCCCAAGGGTATTTGTGCGTAAGTGAATGCAAGGACTTCAAGTGGAATTCGAACTCAGCACCCCGATTTGTTGTTCCATGTCGATATCCTCTGCACCACAAGGCATCAAATCACCAGTACACAGGTAAAATGTTGTAGACAAACTAGCCACAAATGTACACGAATGGCAAATGTGACCCTTTCTACATTGCAACACATTGTCATCCACAGTAAATTTTCTTAAAACTTTTAAACTAAAAATCGAAGGTTTTGCAGACATATGTCTATAGGGGATTTTGTAATTGCTTTATTGCGAAGAACTCACCTTGAATATTGTAGAAATATTTTTATCCAGCCTCTCTCTTCGCCACTTTCTATTTCTGTATATATATATATATATATATATATATGCCTCTGTGTGTGTGTATGTGTGTGTGTGTGTGTGTGTGTGTGTGTGTGTGTGTGTGTGTGTGTGTGTGTGTGTAAGTACGTGTGTATATGTGTTCACGATAATGGTGGATTTTTTATTGTCTAAGTAACATAAATATCTAAGAGACAGTGAGAAAGAGAAAGGGAGAAATTATTTTGAGACGCCTATATTTTCAAACCGTTTAATGGCCAAAACATTTTGGTTAATATGTTTTGTTTGTTTCAAATTAATTGCAATTAATTTAAATGAAAGCGAATAAGAAAAGAATTAATTTTTTTCCTATAGTAATTTAAAGGGCCAATTTTAGTTCTGCGTAAATGTTGGAAACAAAGTATTGGCTTGTCTTTAGGTGTACAGTTGAAATTCGATCGTTTTGCCAATTTTCGTCTGACAAGATATAACCAATGAGAAAAATTCTAAAGTTTTTAATTCGAATCTTTTTCTTGCTTTCTTTCTTTTTTTCATTCTTTTTGTCTTATTCTTTTTGGCGCTATAGTTTCATCTCTTGCAATTTTAAAAATATATTATCTTCAAACACACATCCTCTGTTTCATTCTATAAATTCCTTTTTATCGCTTTTATTCACGGTTTTTCATCTCAACTGCTTTCATAGGCATCTTCCTTCCCAATGCGCGATATTTCTTCTCATTGATGTCGTTTACAGTTTCCTTCCGTCTATTTTCTATCGTCTTTTATCCATTTCCACTTTGAACTGGATGCTAGTTTCTTTATAAACGCGTTTATACTCTTATCATGTATGCTTCATTCATTAAGAAAACCATTATTTTCCCTCGTTACTTTTCATACAGAGACTAATGCAATTTGTTAGATATTTCTCATGTTTTTTTTTCGTCACAAGGAAAAACTTTTTCCTTCCCAATCTATAGCATTAAGTCCCTAATTTCTTATGGCATTTTACCGAACCCTAAATTATATGGCAGACGTCGACAGTCTACGAGTCATTCTTGGGAGATCTGTTCATTTATGTCTAACAAAAGGTTTTCACTGGTAGTGACCAAAGTGGTTAGGGTCTTTAGATGGCCGGGCACTCTGCAATGACAAATGCAGAAAAAGACAGCTGTGAATGGATATCCTGATGATAAATGAGTCTCGGGTCTCTGAAAGGTATAATCGTGGCACATTGTTGAGACAGATGAATAGGCATTTTCAATTGACGGTTTGCTGGTGGGTCTACACATGGAATTATCGAAAAGTAAGGACCATCTGAAGATGTTATCGATTTGATTTATGGAATAAAACTTATAAAAATTGTATATGTACAAGCATCAAGCTCTCTCTCTCTCTCTCATCCTCTTCTTTCTGTTTCTCTTCTACGCATACAAGATGAGAAATGGCTGCATAATTCACACCAACTCCATTGATCGGTGTTCAAATCCAAGATATACTCGAGGATTAGTTATCTATTTTGTAGAGGTTAATAACATTTTGCAAAGGTTAATAACATATTCAAATACCTAAGAAAATATTTCAATTGAAATAGAATAAAGCTAAGCATCCCGAAATCTATCATAATTAAGAAAGAAGTGAATATTAAAATGTGTATACTTTTTAGAATAGGCTGATAAGCATGACTTACATTAATAAATATTATCACTATAATATTTTTGAAGGCAGTGTCACTTTAAGATGAAAGACAATCCTGACGCTTCAAGTATAATTTTCCTTTATTATTTCTAAATCACTATATCTTCTTGGGAAAGATATTTGCCTTTTTGCCGTTGTTTTTCCTCAGTTTTGTACTTGGACTTGCCAACCTAGGACACAAATTCCAAAATCATTCAGCGCACTTCAAATGTACGGTGGAAAAGGATAACTGGTTGGACTGAATGATTGAAAGAAATAAAAAAATGAGAAACAATCTAAAGAAAAAGCATATGTCAAAAATAAATATGATTTCAAAATTCAAAATATTATAATAGATTACTTGCAATTTCATACATGAGTCCCAGTTATTTGTTTGTTAAATACTTGACGAAGACTCATATACGGGCATTTATATACACACAAACCCACCCGAACACGTACATACTTATTTGTGTGTATCTATACATGAATGCATGAGTTTAATATACGTATTTATATATATATATATATATATATATATATGTATTGGTTTGTGTATATATTTTGTGTATATATATGAAATTTATTTTCTCCGAAAATGTATACACACATATTGACTAATCCATAAATAATGATATATGCAAAGCTTGATAAAAAACGTGTACATATTTATCTACCCGTTTATACATATTCAGCTACGTGTACTCTCTAACAAACATACTCTCTTAGTGTATACACACATATATGAGTGTCAATAGTTAAAAATAATTAGTATTTGTCTCCATTTCTGAGATGATATAGTATTTACTGGACATGAGGTTAATAAGTCCCAAAAGTTCAGTTGTTCTTGTCCTTAAGAACACATGGCCCCGTGGATATAGACGTTGGTTAGTTCCTATAACTTGACCCAAGTTGTGAGTTCAATACCAGGTTACAGCAGTGTTGATCAAGTAATTTGCAGGGTTAAGGGAGATAATTCATGACTTCCACTCGTGGCTTTACGCAAGAAATGAGGATGATATACCGCAGTGATTGTAATAAAAGGTTCGGTTCGAAGCTTCTAGCATCTGAAGAAGGCCGGTGCGTACAACGGCCGAAACGTCGTACAAATAGCAACAAAGATGAGGACAATTGTCCGAATAAGGTAAATATTATTAATAATTATTGACCAATTATATCTTTGTGATAATATTTCATTATACAAGCATTAAGAATATAGTTAGTAGGGTCCGCAAGTTCGAGAAGAGAATTATCAGTGATAATGTTCTGACTTGAAACATTTTTATTATTTTAAATGCCCTTTTTATCAAATAAAATTTGTTGAGGCTCGATCAAATCTTCATTCTAAATATGGGGTCCAGAAAAAATGTTTACGAACCAAACATATATTATTTGTTCATGATTTGTTATTTGTAACTTCAATTTATTTGTTTGAGTTTAGTTTGATGGCATATTAACACCTCTGTGGGTTATTTAATGCCAAAGACGATAGGTACTTAAAGGTATTTTCTCAATGTTTTATAGTGAGAAAGTTGATCTAGATTTTGAAGAAAGGTTTCTTTATTTTAGAAAACTGTATATATCTTCTAGTTTTGTATTAAAAATATATTGCTAGTAAAAATATTTCCTTCAGAAATGTATGATGGTAATGTATATCTTTCTATAAAAAAACTATTTTTTGTATATATTTCTATAAAAGTGTATTTTTATACTTTCATCGTGTTTTGACCCCAGTTTGGGTGTTAACTATTTGGGTGTTAACTATTTGCTGGGACCCTAATAGGTGCTAACACCCTGGGTCAGGGTAGACCTGGGAACAACATCAGTTGAGAGGTAGTTCAGGCACCTCACAACCTCCCAATCAGAGGCCTTGCTGCCGGATGCAGTTTACCGTCATATCCAGGAGCATTCAATTTATTGACTGAACCGCTAAATATATCAAATGTTCTATAATGCTTTGCAATTTGCTTCATATAATACATTAAACGTTGAATCTTTTCTTACAGAACATAGCTAAATGGCTGAAATTGATTAGAAGAATAGTGTATCGAGCTACTTATGTTAGCGGGTGTGAATAGAAACCTGTTTGAATAAGATTGTTCTGCGCCAATTTTCCAAGTGGAGAGAGAATGTCTGTCTGTCTGCCGCGAAAGACGGTTTTATTTATTCAGATAGAATACATACTAATAACCTCTATAGAAATATATTCTTTTAATTATGAAATACACTATAAGGGTATTTTTTATATAAATGTCGTTAGGCTTATAGGCAAAAATGTGGGTCACAGAATAGAAAAGGAATGCCGTAGACCAGCAATAGTTTACGCTATAAAAAAAAACACGTGAACATTTAATTTATGCGGAAACGTCTCAAATTGCTTGGTATATGGCTACACAAATCTAGATTTCCTGATACAAGTATGCTAAGATAAATTTACATGGAGAGAATTATATCTGAAATAACCGCAGGCTATTAATATCAAAGTGCACAGAAGTGATAGATGAAACATAAAAGGACTTAGTTCAATTCTTACAAAATGCGAATATTTTTCATTGATCAATAACAGAACTACACACATTTTATTTGCTCGAGTCATATTGAACTAATCTATTATTGCCGAGAGAAAAAAGAATAATATTATTCAGTAATATATTAGAATATATAATGCTGCAAATTTATTAGATTAAAATAAAATAGAGATTTGAATGATAGAAATTTCAAGTCCCTCTTGACGACTCTCATGTGAAAAAATTGAAAACGTCAATCAATATTAACTTAAGTAATTTATTCAGTTAAAGAGTGGAAGCATTCCACTTGCTTTATACTGCAAACAATTTAGAATAGCTATCATTTTTCTGTGAAATACTTAATGAAAACTCATACACACGCCTTATTATACACACGAACCTACACGAACACATACATAGCTATTTGTGTGTATCTATACATGAATGTATGAGTTTAAACATATACGTATTTATAAAAATTGTATATCTATCTATATATCTATCTATGTATGTGTGTTTGTATATAAATATATATATATATATATATATATATATATATATATATATATATATATCATTCATTCTTCTCCGAAAATGTATATACACATTCACTAATCCATAAATAATGATAAACGTAAAGCTGAATACAAGACGTACACATATTTACATAGCCATCCATACATTTTCAACTAAGTGCACTTTCTAACAAAGATACTCTTTCATTTTATACACACATATATACAAATATATATATATATAAATGCATCTATATACACATAAAACCATATGTATATACTCATATATATGTATATATACGTACACACACGTACATATATATATATATATATATATATATATATATATATATATATATATGACCATGTATAAAATACTAGAATCAACTCTTACAAAAAATTAAATTTTATGTCAACATGCGTGAACTAAATTCATACTGCATTTAGCACTAGCTCATATATATATATATATATATATATATATACATTATATGATATGATATGATGGGCATTACTTCTTTGAGTATGTAAATATATACCAATATCAGTTTGAATCTTCAAATAATCTGTTACCTCTGCTGGGAACAAACAGATTACACGCGCGTAATGTACTAGCCAAGTAAACACTCAGAGAAAAAGTAAAAACGAACATACCATCAGATTTATTTAACCGTCACAACGAGATGATTTTGAAGAGGACAACAAGAACTACCAAGATTTATTTTTGGTAACCATATTACTGGACCATACGCTAAATAGACGTCAGTATGTTGAAGGCAGATTAAAATGGAAGACTGGAATAATAAAAATAAAAAGGTATTATTGTAAGAAAACAAAATGCAAGCATGACGGCAAAAGGGACAAGTTTTGAATTAAAATTATATCAGCTGTGGGAATTCGTATGGGTTTTAATAAACACAGAAATGTATGATACAGAAATCAGAAATCGCTTACGAACAGCTAAATGTTCTTCAAAGAATCTTATCAATTTCTCAGCACATCGAAAATGTCCTTAGACACAAAAGAAAATGCTCTGAACTGCTATTTTTCAGCTCTTATATGAAAGTGAAAGCTGTGCATTCATTCGCAGATTGAGAAATGAAATGAAGTGATTGATATCTTCTCCCACGAATGCTAATAATATCATAAACATAAGAAGATTTGAATAAGTTTTAAGACCGTAGAAGAAAAACCTGCTAAGAATTAGGAAAAGTTTGCCGAATACATGGAGATACGGGCTGACAGAAGAATACCTTAACATAGTGAACAAAATAACAAAAACAGAGAAATGCAATGAGGAATCTCGTTGATTAATCTGAGCAAATGGACGGTGGAAATATCATATAATAAGATCAGAAAATGTAAGACAATCTCAGAGCAATATCGAGAGGAACTTAAGGAGAGCCATGAGCGGAAATATCCTGAAATAATGTGACAGAGAGAGAGAAAGAGAGTGAAAGTGAGAGAGAGAGAAAGAGCAAGAGAGAAGGAATGAACTAGAGGGAAGGGGGAAGGAGAGAGGGGGTGAACATGCACAGAGTGTGTGTGTGTTAAAACATATTTAGACTTAGAAACTTAAAATGAATTTAGTTTTGTAGGTATTTTATGTATCATTTACTGAGAAAAAATATAACTTTAATTACAATATTTATTATATACGCACACCAATAAATTGTCATTTGTGTAAATACATGTGCAGCTTTGGTTATGCCGTCAGTAAAAAAGAAAGAGGAAAAAAGATTTACTTGTAGACTTGAATCGTGATGTAATTTTTCATTAGACCACTGATCACTGTTACGCTTTGTGAATCTTATGACAGTGTAAGACAAATTAAAATTCGATGATACAATAGCAAGTTATACCGTTTATAAGAAAGGCAAGGATTTCAGTCGGAGCTGTTGAGATAGAACAACAAAAAGAGAAAAAAACACCTTTGACGAAATATATGAATTGAGCTACTCAGTTAAAACATAAAAATATTAAAAACGTTACTACAAAACATTGTTTATAAAAGATGAGTCGAACATGTTTCTTACAATCAAAATCTATTCAGCTGCCATATTGTGTTTCCCTAATCTAAATTGATTTGATTAATAATATTTAATTTTCAACAGAATAATTAAAAAGAAAAGGGTATATTTAAAAGGGTTAAGAAGAAACCTTAACTGTTGTAGGCAACACAATACATATAATTCGCAAGAGTTTATTATTATTACGTGGCTTCTTCGACCGACTTAGATTTTTAGTCGATTATTTTATTGATAAATTTCTAAAGAGTGAGAAACGATAACCATTTACTCGTTCCATTGTATTTTTGTTCTTTTCTTTTTCTTGCATTATCAACAAATTTAGTGAATATTATCCTATTTTTCTCTTTTAATAATATAAGTTTTAATTATTTTTTGCCAGAAATATAATAATTTTGCGTTGAGAGAAATATCTTGTGACATTTCTAAAAAGAGACGATCATTTAGAGTAAATTCTGAACACATACTTCATAAACAATTTACAACTGATAATCCACATAACTGATGATTGTATTATTATGAAATTATAGATAGGTGTACGTATTATTATGACATTATAGATAGGTGTACGTATTATTATGACATTATAGATAGGTGCAAGTATTATTATGACACTATAGATAGCTGCAAGTATTATTATGACACTATAGGTAGGTGTACGTATTATTATGACATTATAGATAGGTGTACGTATTATTATGACATTATAGATAGTTGCAAGTATTATTATGACATTATAGATAGGTGTATGTATTATTATGACATTATAGATAGGTGTACGTATTATTATGACATTATAGATAGGTGCAAGTATTATTATGACACTATAGATAGTTGCAAGTATTATTATGACATTATAGATAGGTGTACGTATTATTATGACATTATAGATAGGTGTACGTATTATTATGACGTTATAGATAGGTGCAAGTATTATTATGACACTATAGATAGCTGCAAGTATTATTATGACACTATAGGTAGGTGTACGTATTATTATGACATTATAGATAGGTGTACGTATTATTATGACATTATAGATAGTTGCAAGTATTATTATGACATTATAGATGGTTGTACGTTTTATTATGACATTATAGATAGGTGTACGTATTATTATGACACTATAGATAGGTGCAAGTATTACTATGACACTATAGATAGGTGTACGTATTATTATGACATTATAGATAGGTGTACGTATTATTATGACATTATAGATAGGTGCAAGTATTATTATGACTTTATAGATGGTTGTACGTTTTATTATGACATTATAGATAGGTGTACGTATTATTATGACACTATAGATAGGTGAAAGTATCATTATGACACTATAGATAGGTGTACGTTTTATTATGACATTATAGATAGTTGCAAGTATTATTATGACATTATAAATAGTTGTACGTATTATTATGACATTATAGAGAGGTTCAAGTATTATTATGACATTATATATAGTTGTACGTATTAATATGACATTATAGATAGGTGCAAGTATATTGACAGAGATTGACTGGAGAGCAAAATTTGATCTAAGAATAGAAAGACAATTTATTCAAAAATGTTTAAATAAGTTTTGCAACTTTTGAGGATAGAGTAAGTTGAGAATATCGTCCAGTACAAATATAAACGGATTTAACAGAGAAAAGGTCGCGTCTATTGACAAGCAGTTTTGTCTGATAAAAAAATGTCACGTACAGTAAAATAAAAATCATTACCGGAAGACGTCTTGAAACTTTCAGATTTACAATTAGCATTTTAGATCAATATCGATTTAATAGCTTAGAAATTAATCGATTTTCTCGAATAGACAAGATTTTCTTTTCAACCATTATTCTTTAGCAAACCTGCAACATACGCACGCACAGAAAATAGTGAATACACTTGCCTGAGAATGCCAGTCTATTAAGACAGATATCCAATCCCTGTTGCAAACGCCAACTCAGGCACAATTGTGTTTGTTCAACATCCTTAGAACACACCCGTGATTTATACATCAACTATGCTGAGCGGACAATAGTTACAGTTTCTGCGAGAGAGAGCGTTTTATATCAGAGCAAAAATCTGAACAAGGTCGACCCCATTCATAGTATCGATCACGATGACTTGTAAATTTGTGTTAGCTGAACCATCGACAACACCGGGGTATGGTTTTCAAGTAATTTCTAGTAGTATCTATTCTGGAATCGTGCCTTTCAGACCGTTAACTTCAAGAAGTCATCATCCTGACAAACTGACTGTGATGAGATTCAAACCCGGGTTTCGTAGTCTGAAAGCGAACGATATAGCCACTGACCCATACATATGTTACGATTAATATTAGAAAATCATTTAAATTTCCTTCTGGTATCTCGATTTCGAAGTTTTCTTGCATGATATTTCTTACTGTCCACGTTTCAAAGGTTTATCCACTGCTTATGTTTCCAGTATTTGCGCTGTTTTTTTTTTAAATTTTTTGCATTTTTTAATTTTGTTAAGAAATAGCAGGTGTTCACATGTTTCTACATCTGCTCACGTATTTGTTTATAAACGTATTGCATTGATTTTTGTCTAATTGTAGATTTTGTTTTTATTTTCATTTGTTGAACTTTTGAATTGTAATTATTATTTTTAGTTATTACTTTTCTTTCAAAATATATATGAGACACACACACACACACACACACACACACACACACACATATATATATATATACTATCAATTAATGTATATATATATATACATTAATTTATAGTAAGTTAATTATGTTTTTGTGCATGTCCTTATAGGTTTTTTTGATTGGTCAATGTTACTTTTTCGTCTGATTAAAATTATAGTTTTATTATATAACGTTGTCCGGAACGTTCATATAAAATTTTAAAGAATATTAAGTAGAAAAACATAATTATGCTATAAAATATTTATCCACCTAATTATGAATCATTTTTTAACAATTTCTCCAGTTTTTCTTCAGTCTAATGAATTATCATTTATTGTTTTATTATATTGCTTTGTCTGGAACGTTCATACCAATTTAAAAAAAATTAAGCCCCAAAAGAAAATTATGCTATAAAATATTTATTCAACTAATTATGAATCATTTTTTAATAATTTTTTAATATTTTCTTCAGCCTAAAGATTCTGTTTTCTTAGAATCTTGGAGGTTTCTAGGCAAAGAACTCAGTTACGTGCTTTTTTATGTTATCCAAAGAATTAATACTTTTAGCATTGAGATTATTTTGCAAGGGTCTAAATAAAAGAATATCCGAACAAGGAATGTATAGTGGAATATGATGGGTCGGGTAACACTTCCTTGTTAAGCTGCAACAAATTTTGCCAGGAGACGACAGAATCGTTAGGTCTGGCATTATCCTGATAAAAAGCAACACCTTTTTTATTGAACAGTTTTAGACATTTTTATTGTTACCTTGAATTTTTCCAGTTGCAAGCAGTAGTTTTCTGAATCATTTGACTGGTTTCATAGTGTAGGTTTGCTTTACAATCACACCAGATGTACAAATTGACTTTCTTTGGATGAGTCCTGCATTTGGGGTGGCTAACGTTGACTCATGTCGATTGCCTCAGGATCTTTTCCGCTGAACGTTGTTGTAAATTATCCATTCATCAAAAACTGCTTAAAAAAAGAACATGTTCATTTCGTTTATACAGAAAATCACATCGTGACAAGCAATCTATAAGATTCAATTCACTCAGATCATGTGGTACCGAAACAGCGTAGACATTTGAGTACCCAAATTTTACTAAGCGCTCATGGGTGTGTATTTTGATAAATTTAGCATTTCTGCCATTTTCCCCGTTGTGTAATGTGGGTTATACTCAATCAATGTCTTAAATTGGTTGTTCATCAATATAGCTACAATAACTAAAACTGAACTTAGCGAACCATTTCCTTACACTTCTCTCACCTAAAGCACCTTCACCGTACACAGCGCATTTTTTTTGTTGCTTGCCAGATATTTTTCTCATTTACCGTAACAAAATAAGACATCGTGTATCTAAAATGAACCTTATAATTTTTATTTTTATCGGGATCAGAAATTGAGAGGAATAACATAATTTAAACATTTTTTGTCAGGAGAAAGTTGTAATTTTCCTTTAGTAGGAAATGTAAGCACATCATATATGTCGATATAATTGGCGTCTTCTTAACTATTGGGAACAAAAACGAGGAAAATCTGCATGAACTCTCCGGACAACACAATATTGTGCTGTCGTCTAGTTAGTTTCTTTCGTTTGTTTTTGTAGCAAGTTATGTTTGTAATGTATATGAGGTTTGTCTTCGTATATTTTAGATGTTAATTTATTTATTTATAGGTTACTAGCAGTATAGCCCGGCGTTGCTCGGGTGTAATGAAAGCTTTAAAACTAAGCCATGGTCCTGGAGCTCAGACTCAGCCTAAAGAATATTTGTGTGAAGTTTGGTGAGAATCAGATAACAATTGTATAAAGGTCATACAGACAAATAGACACACACACAAACATCTTGCCTTTATATATATATATATATATATATATATATATATATATATATATATTATCGATTTTCTGCACTATTGTAAGAACCGCAACCTTAAAACTTTTGAATATCGTTTCTTATGTCTTTGTCTATGAGTGTATCAAATTTGATTAAAATCGGACCACTCCTTCTATAACCCGATTTTTTCGATTATCGATTTTCGATATTTATCGGGAGTACCTCGACACAAAGCCTAGCTAAGAACACTTGCAGACGCTTAGAGTACAACTGTGTAAATCTTCAAGAAAATCGGTTCAGCCGTTTTGTAGTCTATGGGTAACCGGATACACACAGACACAGACACACACAGACAAAGTTTCATTTATAAATAAGTTTAGATGTTAATTTACATTAGTATTCAAGTTACAAAATAACTATCAAAATATCTGCATCGATACCGTATCAAATTTTTCTTGTTTAATAAGACTATTTGATGGTTAAAACTGATTATCCTTAATTTTTCTTCTGAAAGTAATTTAAAGTTTCTCCCTTATTATGTTTTTAATCATTTCAGCCTAAGCAAGACGGTACCACCACTGATGTTCAGGTGGCTACATAAGAGTGTTTTAATTTTAGGCAGCTGGAGGGTGAAGAGAAAGACAAACGAGCGTTCTGTTTTATGATTTACGAATTTTTTGGTGTTTACATTATTTTCTTTTTATTGCCTTATATATTTTAATAGGGTTATGCTATTTTTGATGAATAATTTTTATGTTTATTATATCTTTCTTTAAGGCTGTTTCTTAGCTGCTCTGTACATGTTTCTCCTGTCATAATATTATTTGTTATCGCTGCTTCATATGGCACATTATTAGGTAGACATTAATTGTTAAGTGAACAGTTGTTTTTTGACAGTATTATTGTGAATAAATCTGTGGAATTTGTTTATTATTTTAGCAATGTTATCCTTATAAGTCTAACTAATTTTAATTGTGTTTTGGTTTTATTGTTTTTATGTTCATGATATTTGACTGAATGATGTGTTTAGGAAAGTGGTGTTCAATTAACGTATTGTTTATTGTTCTTTATTTTTTCTTTCTTTCTTTTTTTCTTTCTTTATATATATATATATATATATATTTGCGCACACATATGTATATTTGTATCGAGTAGATTTATCTCGCGAAGCGTTACTTTGTGGAACAGACTCCTAATAGCATGCTCCTCTGATCGCTACAATCTTAGCTTCTTTATGTCTAGGGTTAGTAGTTACCTTCCCCACATATCAACATAAACTGTACCTATTACAATGTAACCCTACTTCCTCGATTGGATTTTGGGCCTTCTGATATTGCACAATATTTTAATTAAATTATTTTTTACTAAACAGCTTTTAAACTCATTAGGAAGATAACCGCCATCTCTCACAAATAAGCGAGAGAATAATAGAATTGATTTTACTCTTAAGAGTGCACTATTGACCAGCATATATAAATAGTCAAACCAAAACAGAACACAAAGTAATCTAAACTTATTTATAAATGGAACTTTGTCTGTGTGTGTGTCTGTGTGTGTGTCCGTTACCTATAGACTACAAAACGATTTTCTTGAAATCTTACACAGTTGTACTATAAGCGTCTCCGAGAGTGTTCTTAACTAGGTTTTGTGTCGAGGTACCCCCGATAAATATCGAAAATCTATAATCGAAAAAATCGGGTTATAGAAGGAGTGGTCCGGTTTTACTCAAATTTGATACACTCATAGACAAAGAGATAAGAAACGATATTCAGAAGTTTCAAGGTTGCAGTTCTTACAATAGTGCAGAAGATTTGATATCGATACCAGGAAACCAAAATTTGACTTAGATTCATTCATTTTCTTTCAGTGTACGGCTTCGCTTTAACTGGAAACAACTATTGCATTTTAGTCTTTCGTGCCAACATCCAAAAAGTCTGAGCTCTAGGACCATGGATTAGTTTTAAAGCTTTCATTACAGCCGAGCAAGGCCGGGCTATTCTGCTAGTATATATATATATATATATATATATATATATATATATATATATATATAAAGAGACACACACACACATCTTGCCTGATATATATATATATATATATATATATATATATATATATATATATATATATAAGGCAAGATGTGTGTGTGTGTCTCTTTATCTGTCTGTATGTCTTTTATACAAATCCACAATTTTTATCCGATTCTTACCAAACTTCACACAAATGTTATTTAGGCTGAGCTTCAGGACCATGTATTAGTTTTAAAGCTTTCATTACACCCGAGCAATGCCGGGCTATTCTGCTAGTATGACAATAAAGACAAGTTTCTGTGTTAGACTGGGGATATTTTTCTTTTCCTAGTGGAGCTTGGATAGTGTTCAATTGGGATGATACTTGGTGCGAAGCTTTCGTTTTTTTTGGTGGTTTACTGTTAGAAAGCATTTTAGGCAATCAGACGTTTTGTCATAAAGTGCTCGATACCAAGATAGTGATATAGCGTTAATAGAATTAATATGGATAAGTTTTCCATTGAACTGAGCAGAGGTACACATCGAAGTTTTGTGAAAGCATTACTGTCTTTATACATCCACTTTCTATCAATAGTCAAAAGCTCCTGCCACAACCATAAACATCCAACCACTTAACGATATGGAATAAATACAGTTTAGTTATTCACTACAAAACATAACAATATCAAACGTACACAAGTATAAAGACTCGCCGAACAATTATAACATTTCATAAAACGCATAAAATGGAAAATATTTTATTTCCTTAACAAAGAAAAAAATAAAATCTTTGGGTTCCCATTCACCAAAATGGCCACCAAAGAAAGCAAATTTATCGCATTTAAAAACGACATAATAAATACAATAAATAAAATAGAAATAAGAAAAACAAACGGAAAATTAAAAACTCAATTAGAACATGACAAAAAATTGATAAACGACTCCAAAATGTCATATATACAAACGAACAAATCTAGAAACATCTACAAAATGGACACTAACAACTATAAAAAAATTTGTTGACAAAGAAATCACCAAGTTCTCTAAAACCACCAGCAACAAAATATGAAAGAACATAACAAATGAAACAAAAGTACAACCACTAAACAAAAATTAGACAACAGAATCAATCAAATACCGAAAAGAAAATAACAATTCATTTACCTAAAATCCATAAGGCTAGTTCTTAAACAAAATAAAATACAGATTTATATATTCCACAAAATCAAATATCGGAAAAATAAGCAAACAAATAGTATAAGAATTATGTTAATAAACTAAGGTTCACACTAGATATAAACCGATGGAAAAGAACAAAAGAAACAATAAATTGGTTTAAAACATCAAGACTTCTACCCATCTATCAAGGAACTTACACTAACGTACTAAATCTGTCGAAAGAATACACAATCATCTAAGAAGACCTAAAAATTAACAAAAACTGTGGAACATCTATATTAACACGAAAACATGACTGAAAAGTTGCAACGCTAACAAAAACAATAACGATTATAGTTATGATATAACAATGGTAAGCTCTGATGCCGAACTGAATATGAAACCTTATAGCCAAATACATCAGCAACAAGTAAAAATACATTATCAAAATAGATATGAGTTTATACAGGGAAGACGGACTAATAATCTTAAGAAAATTCAACGGAAGGACCACGTCAAAAAAGTTATAACAAACCTCAGTACAGTAGGATTCATAAGAAATATAGCAACTAATTTAAAAATAGTAAATTTCTTAGACATAACGCTCAATTTAAACAATAATACGCACAACCACAAAAAAAAGCTATCAACAACTCCACATATATGGATACGTTAAACTTTTAGAAAAATATAGTGGTGGATGAACAAATTATTTACAGATTAATATAAATATATTAAATCTCAAATATAATATTAAATTTCAAATATAACACATTACTCAATAAATCCCAGGCATAACTGATAAAACAATAATTTTTAGGCAAATTTCGACTTTATTCATAGTCTCCTTCTAGGGCCATATATTAATTCCAATGCTTCTCTAGCAATTCCATGCCATTTAGCAGAACGGTTTCACTTTGGCCTTAAAATACGCCTCAGTTTTCCGATATCACGTCTTTATTAATGCCAAATCTCTTTCCCTGGTGGATTTCTTTGAGGTGTGCAAACAGCCAGTAGTCGCTGGGGGTCAGATCTGGAGAATAGGGTGAATACGGAAGCAGTTCGAAGTAGAATTCATGTAGTCATCGTTGCGACCGACTTCTGACACGATGCGTTGTCTTGGTAAAATATCACTTTTTCTTCTTCATTTGTGTCCGTTTTTGCGATTTCTTCTTTCAAACGCACTAATAATGCTATTCGCTAATAATAGTTTTTCGTTTCTCAAGGTAATTGATGAACTTTGCGATTGGTTGAATAACCTGTTTATATTATGTTTTTTTTTTTATTGTAATCCGCTCGAATTCTCTGATCGGCTTCGTAACGTTAATATGAAATTCATTCAGAAAGGCGCCTTAGTTTTCTTCTCATCTTTTATTTTCGATTTTTTTTACCTAAACTACTTTTAATCTCATCCAAGACCATCTTCAGGAGTGAATTGCTTAAAGAAAAATACAATGCAGCTGACACCTGTGATATTTTTTGTAAACACGCTTGAAACGCTCTCTGTCGCAACTATTTTAAAATTAACAGTTAAAGCTATCGCATTTTTCATGTTTCTGGTGTAAGGAAGGTAAATTTAATTTTTAAGTATTAAAAAAGACATTTTTGATACTTATAAGTAACCATGCTTATTGTTGGTTAATTTCTACTTATATCGAGGGCCTCTAGAATTTGATTTCTTTTGTTTTTTTATTTTCATGGTGGAGTATAGACATATTATCAAATGCATTTTTTTGCATTGTGAAACTTATGATAGACTAAACTATCGCCCGGTTCACACTCCACCTACATCTATTAAACAGGTGAAGAGGCTCATCCCTTGTTTCCTGTTTAGGATGCGGTTTCCGGTTTTCTCTTTTCCAATCTCTTCACTCTTATGTAGCCCCCTGCACATCAGTGGCATTACTGCCTTTGCGCGGGGTAATATGATTAAAAAAGAAAAATATATATATATATTAGTCATCTACATACAAGCTTGTTTCACATCTCATCAGTGTGGATAGACACATCCGCTTGCTTCTGGCTGAGATCCAAACTCGACCGATTTGGTGTCAGTCGGAGTCGCTACTCCCTAAGCGATAGGCGCACAAAATCAGAGTAGTGAAATTTTAACGTGTTGTATATAGGCAGTGTATACACACGCCAGTCACCGAAAGAACTCAATTCATTTCTGAAGAGTCACGCATATAGCAGAAGTGGAAATTGTTTTTAAATTTTTCTTCTTCAGAGAGCTCAATCGTAATGAGAGCATAATATATTAGTCATCCGCATTATATATATATATATATATATATATATATATATATATATAAATTTTATAAATTTCACACGGGTGAAAACATACAGGAGAATTATTAGAAATGTGATTTGAGTCTTAGAATGTATATTTAGATTACGGGCACCACATTTATAAGAATTTTAAAAGTTTAAGCTAAATAGAAAAACGTGTGGAGATGCCATTATCTGTTTCGTGTCTCAGTTAATTTGAAGAGTTCTTTCCGTTTTATGCAGAAAAAAAGGTGGCTCCGATCGCTGTCTATTTAAAATGCAGTCTGATTCATTAATTATAATCACATGATTAGACATAATAATTTTTGCGCCAAAATTGATTATCGTAAGAAGGTTTTATTAAAATTTGGCAGTGTCTGAGTTTGACAGCTAATGTTTGAACAATTCATGACCACAATGTGTTAAGTAGTTTCAGTGCCATGGAATTCAATTTTGTTGGGCATCAGTGGCAATCCCCAAAAGTTCAATGTACAAGCATAAAATTTATCTCTCTTTCTTTCTGTCTTTATCTGTGTGTGTGTGTGTGTGTGTGTGTGTGTGTGTGTGTGTGTGTGTGTGTGTGTGTGTGTGCAGAAATAGTTTTAATATTGTCTATTTTTTGGGGAAAGTGGAAAATAATTTGATATCAACAAACTATTAAGATTAATAATAATGATTATGATTATGATGATGATGACGTTGGCAAATGAAGACGAATTGTAAAGGAGTGTCTATTTTATATATATATATATATATATATATATGTCAAAATTCATTAAGTGAACTGGTACACAAGACTTTTTTATGGTAGCCTCTCTCTGTGTGTGTGCATGTGTGTAAGAATAGCTGTTTATCGCTATAACAATAATGAGGGCAGTAATAATAATAGTATTATTAATAATGATTCCATTCATAAAATGAACATGGATGCTACGTGTGCGTGCGTGTGTGTGTGTGTGTGTGCATATGTTTGTGCGCGTGAGGATAATCCTTGTTAAATATGCCGTGATAAAATTTGTTTAGACGTGACTTACATTTTAAATAAATATAAATATTCTATATTTATCCTTGCTTGGTTTGCGAAGTTATATGCGCAAATATAAACTGGGGAGACATAGAATGTGGGAGACTTATTTGTTGTGTATAAGTCTAAATTCTCACTGCGTAGTATATGTCTTATAGTGAGGTTTTGTAATATGTTGGCGATTAATTGAGATTCTCTTTCTGAGGGGCTTGTTTAATTTGCCCAATGGAATCTTTGCTACATCTTTTATTGTATTTTTCTTTTAAAAATGGGAAATAATTTTTTTTAATAAAATATGTTTGCCCGATTTAAATTTATACATTGTGCATTATTTTTAATAAAAGTTAGAGGGGCCCCACTTTTTAGCAATTGGCGTCAGAATTTTGTAGTGTGTAGTTTTGCACTACTGACCAGTTCATTTTTTTAGGAAGTTTGATTGTCTTTTTGCTTGAGATTTTTTTTTTCGGGTTAATTTTTCTTCTGGGTTCTTGTATTGACATCATGATTTTCTTGTAAAAAATGTTGTTTAATTCTGTATTTCCTTGTTTCTGTCTTGAATTATAGGATAGAATATTGGACTTAACTAGTGTTTTGTTTTTGTTTTTTGTAATTCTTGAATATATTTGATTTTGAACCTTCTATTCCATCGTCTTTTAATAATGATGGGTATTGTCTTTCGAGCAAAATTTCTTTTAATCTTTGGAGTCTTTTATTCCGTGTTTCATAATTTGAGACGATTGTACAAATTCTTGCTAGATTAAATGAAATATTCATTTTCGCGTGTTTTGTGTAGCTTAAGGTGAATAGCAACTTTTGTTTAGAATTTTTTTGTTTCTGTCTTAATTATGTTCAGAATATTCACGAATGGAAGTTGATCTTCACTATATGCCATTGTGAATTGGATAATATTATTAATACAGTTAATTAGAATCTTGAATTCATTGAGTTGTTTCATGTTTGCGTCCAAAATATAAGGCTCTTCTTTAAGTAGAATTTCCAGTTGTTGAGCAAATATTTGCGGATACTGTATTTTAATTTGGATTAGTAATATATCTGAATTTTTAGATATGCGAAGACTTAATTAGAGGAAATCGGAGCTACTCTATTACTTCACATAGACTCCGATATTTGTTTGCAAATGTCGCTGTTGAAATAAAATAATTGTGTCGTAGAATGAATTTTAATCCTTCGGTGGTGAAACTAATTTTATTCTTTCTCAGATCTCATTAGGGAATTATTCGAGCCAGAATCCTATTGCTTCTCGTCTGTACTGGTGTGAAATCGTGGTATTGCTGTCAATTACATCAAAGATACAATAACCGTTGACGTGTTTACGGAGGTGTTTTTTGATGTCACGGTCCTCTTTTACAACACTTGGTATCTGCTTTATGATTGGTTTTGGTAACTATAAAGTTACTTAGTCTATATGTTTCGTTACAAATGGTTTTAGCATACGGTTCTTGTAGTGTTGCATGTTTATGCAAGTTGAAATGGATTCTGTACAGAATCAGTTTGCTCTCTTGCATTTTCGGAATTCTGTAAACATTGCTGGGTTTACAATCAAAATATGTTAAATGGTCACATTCATTTTTTGCTAAGACTTTTTGTTCATGACAAATTAACTGGTCATCGCTTTTTTATTGATAGTTTTTACTTTTTCATCAGTAATATCTTGTATGAGATATAATATGGCATTCATGTAGTGTTCTATATAGTTTTAAGATATGATATATCTCATATAGATTAAAAGGCTTAATTTTAGGGATATCTTATAGGTAAGTAGAAAAGTGAATACTGAATTGAACACCCAGAATTTCCATGCTAAGCGCAATCGTCAGTCCTGATGATTGCGCTTAACATGATATATAATATAATAAAAAACAATAGAGATATAATAAAAAATTAATCAAAATTATTTTGTCAAAAAAGTGTTTTTCTATATACCTATTCAATTCCGTATCGATAAATATTTGGAAAAACGTAATACGAAATTCGTTCTGATATCAATACATTGCATTATTCTGTTTACTTTTTTGAGTTTACTGATTACGTCCTTGTTGGTTATATATCACGGCCGATATATTCTTTTGTTTATTAATGTCTATATTTTATTCTTAAGATTACAGACATTTTATTTTTTATCCGTAATTATACTGTAGTTTTTAAAACGTTTAATTGACTGGCTTGACTTAATTGTTTCACCATGTTTGTTAATATTCTTTAAGTTCATACTTAATTTCTTTCTTAGTAATTATCACCTAAGAGATGTAGATAATATTTATAGTATAGGTAAATGTTAAATATCACACTGTATTAACTTTAATTAGATCAGTTTTAGAATGTTCTAATAATTAAATTATTCCTGTAAATAATAAATCTAATGAATAAAAAAATGTTCAATATTTTTGTTGAAAATTCTCAAGAAAAAAATTGATATATAAATTTGCATTCATCATATGTTTAAGTTTTATTACAATTCTAATTTTAATTAAATTATTAAAAGTTTAATAATTTAATTTATTAAACTTAATTATATCAATAAATCAAAAAATTAATAATTAATAAATTAATAATTAATAATAAATTAATAATTAATAATAAATTAATAAATTAATAATTCATAAATTAAATTATATCAATTTAACTAAAATTACAATTTATTTCAATTTTAATTTAATTAAAAACAACATTGCAGAAGACTGAAGATAGTTTAAGAAAAGAAGTGCCATGTGATGAAACGCCTTTTTAGACATTCTGTTTTGTTGGGCTCAAAATCAATGTTTTCAAAATTTTGAATCAAATCATTTATTTATTCGATAAATGTAGGTACTTTAAGAAGCTAGAAGAGTAAAATAAAAAGAATGCTGTGAGTGTGTTATTCATGCTGATTTAAATAGATTGAATAATTGTGGTATAAACTTGAATCTTCTGTTGTAAAATCTCTTGGCCTCGAGTCATCAGCTGATTACGAAAGTCAATGCCGCTTTACCAAATCGTAGATTAGTTACGATTAATCACCACTGATAACTTGAGAACTGAATGGATTAAGTTGTACAACATTCAAAGTAGCAGCAGAGTTTCCTGAGTAAAGTATCATGATGTGTCCCGACCATCTCCAGGTTTGTTTAAATCGAGTGATTTTTTTCATTAAATGGTTATCAAACAAGCTTATATGACCCAGTCCATTCTGTTTTTTTTCTCATAGCTAGGATCGAAAAACCAAACAAACCTTCTAAGGTTTTGAAACATCCTTTTCTTAAACCGAATGCTAATCAAGGCTATAAGACTCAGTATGCCATGTTACTTACCCATAAATTGGGATAACAGTTGGATAATTATCAATATCCGAGAGAAACGAACAATTTTGTATATTTTTCTTGACTGAAACAGCCAAATAAAATTCACATATTCGTGTGGATCGATTTTAATATTTTTGTTTCATTGAGTTATTTTATGCGTGCTTGTAAATAATAATTTCGATTTTAGCAAACCAATTCTTAAAAATGAAAACCCGATCTATTCTATATATTAAGATAAACGATACTAACGACAACATTGTTCATATCTTGTTTTTGTCATAACATATCGATTAACAATATTAATATTATTTGTAATCGAATCTTTTGCTTTCACAGTTTCTCTTAGAAGGAAAAAAGTCTCACAAAAACAAATGCATAAAAAAGAAGGTATTTATTTATCTTAGAATTTATTTTGTGATTGGCAAAGCTATCTTTCGAAACTCGGTTCATTAAAGTCTGCAAATTTGTTTCTCTCTTTATCTTTTTCGAAATGTAAAGATAAAAATTTGAGTGAAATTTTTGTTGGTAAATGTAGGTGAAGTAAACAGGAAAAAAGTCCTAGTTGAAAATGTCTATGTGTTTTTACTTAAAAAATATAGATAAGAAAAGCTTTTGCATTCGTTTGATATCTCAGGTTGAAAGACATAAGCACAGTTATTTTTTATCTATTCTTTTTCCAGAAAATATATATATGCCACCAATATATATATATATATATATATATATATATATATATTTATATTGTAAAATAATTATGGAACACGAAGGTTTTAAATCCACTCTTCGTGCATTTACTTTTATAAAGAGTGTCCTATACAACGTAGAGCTTTATATTGTAATGGTCATATATATATATATATATATAATACAATTCAGGGTCGATAAATACTGATTGGCAATTTATAGAAATTCTTGCTGCAAATACTTAACGGAAAAGTAAATTTTGTGAATTTAACGATCATATTTGGGGTACAAAATTTTATTATTGCTTTCAGAACAGTCATGATTAATGGATGAGTGAGAATTACCAATTAAAATGATTAGTGTGATTAGTTCGAAAAACTATAAAAAGCAACAACAAAACTAGTCAGGTGAATGATTTTTATTGTTTTCTTCAGAGGTTGCTCAAGAAAAATTAGACGTCAAATATTCACCAAGACCAAAGATGGGATAAAATTTCTAAATGAAAGGAATATATAACACTCTCTTTCTTTCTTTCTTTCTTTCTTTCTTTCTTTCTTTCTTTATCTCTCTCTTTCTCTCTCTCTAAGGCACACGCTCTTTCTTTCTCTCTCTCTCTCTCTTTCTCTCTCTCTAAGGCACACGCGCTCAAGAACATAGATGTTAACGTGATTGAGGGTATTTAGGCCTTTTACCAAGTTGTCGTTGATTTCTATAACGGTTTTGTTTTTTTAATAATAAATAAACACACAAACACAGGTGCCCAAATAGACACACACACACGCGCGAGCATGCTCGCAATACACACACACAAAAATACACACGCGCGCACACACATACACACATATATTTATGAAACAAATATTGTTTTAAAGTTAATCAGTAAGAATGCTCAGTATTAAAGGTAGAGCATTTATAAATATAAAAGTGAACAGTCAGTTGGTTTAATGGTTAAAAGCAATCATTACGCCTATCATAAAACACTCTGGTTAAAAGCAATCATTACGCCTATCATAAAACACTCTGGTTAAAAGCAATCATTATGCCTATCATAAATCACTCTGGTTAAAAGCAATCATTACGCCTATCATAAATCACTCTGGTTAAAAGCAATCATTACGCCTATCATAAAACACTCTGGTTAAAAGCAATCATTACGCCTATCATAAATCACTCTGGTTAAAAGCAATCATTACGCCTATCATAAAACACTCTGGTTAAAAGCAATCATTACGCCTATCATAAAACACTCTGGTTAAAAGCAATCATTACGCCTATCATAAAACACTCTGTTTATATATATATATAAAATTTTGTGAGTAGTTTACCGGTTATTGGCACTAAAGTAAAACCAGGAAACCAAGTTAAAATTTAAGCCTTGATCACATTTGCATAAATCCATCCATTCTCCTGTAAACAATGTATATTTAGGCAGCAACATTTATTTCAAATATATTTTAAAAAAAACAACCGACAAGAAAAAATGCCAGCCTCCTAACATCTTTTCGTTTTGTATGCGTTAAGGAATATAAATTTTACGTTGCAGGAAAATATTTATTCCTTGTCGAGTGTATACAATTAAACATATATATATATATATATATATATATATATATATATATATATATATATATATTGTCAACCGCAGACAGATCTGTTTCGCCGTATCACAGCTCATCAGTACTGTTAGACTCCGACTGCTTTTTTTACCCAGGATTGAAACCCGACCGAAATGGCGTCAGTCGGTGACTCTACCCCTGAGTTATGGGCTTTCGGTGGAAATAGGCAGACTTTTTAGCACATATCATTATACGCGCCCAATAGCTAGAGCGCTCTAATTCATTTCATATATATCTATATCTATCTATCTATCTATCTATCTATCTATATATATATATATATAAATATATATATATATTATAATTATAATACGAAAGCGTGTGTCTCTCAAGGCTCTATTTTATGTCTTACGCCTTTTCTGATCTTCATCAACAAACTCCGTGATGTGATGTCGGATCACAAGTAAGCACCTCTGTTGACAACAACCATTTACTTCTCTTCTTACTTTGAAAAGGACATCTAATCTGTAGTAAGAAATGGCTCGTAAATTTTAATGCTTCCAAAATAAAGGTGTTATCTTTTACCCACTATAGACAACCGCCCCTACCCACCCCACATCAGAATATGTCAGGCTAGTCTCCATGAAAGCAAAACACTGCGACTCTAATAGCCGACCTCATGTGGAATGACTACATTGAATCCATAGCTAAATCTGCTGCTTGGAAGGTTGGTTCCCCGTGTTCTCGTCTGAATTTAACTTGCACGTAATGAAATTTACCATCCACCCGTGCATTAAATATTGCTGTCGCATCTGGTCGGCCCCCTGCTATTAATCTTAGGCTTCTTGATAAAACCCAAAGGGTAATTTGGAATGTAACTAATCTGGAAATGGTAGCTCAACTCCAGTCACTTTCACATTGACGTAATGTGGCTTCCCTCTGTATTTTCTACAAATATTTTCACGGTTTCTGCTCCAATAACCTTAGATCTGTGGATGCACCCTCTGCATGAATTTACACGAGCTACTATACTAACAGTTAAGTCCCACTTTTTTACAGTAAAACCGATCAAATGTAATCGCCATTTCTATTCTATCAGCTTCTTTGCTCACACTTCTCGTCTGTGGAATTCTCTTCCGTACACTTGCTTCCATGACAGTTAGAATTTAATGCAATGTCAACTGCCATCTCTTATCTCTTTGACTCGCACCCTTTACCTCACAACCATTCTATCATGTTCTCCTTTTCCACTCTACTCTTCACACCAGTTGTCTCATCTTTCTCTTATCCATTCTTTGATACTCCTGAAATTTGTTCCACTTTCTCATCATTCAACTTTTATGTAACCCCCTCCACACTAGTGAGAGTTCTGCATTACTTGAGGTGAAATGATTAGAATATATATATATATATATGTGTGTGTGTGTGTGTGTGTGTGTGTGTGTGTGTGTGTGTGTGTGTGTGCGTGCGTGTGTGTGTGTGTGTGTGCATTGTGTGTGCAGATTTGCGCGCGCGTGTGTGTGTGTAGTATAGGACAAAGATATGTGGTTACTTCCTGAAATTAATGGTATTTAGTTTCATACCTTCTTTTGTTCAATTAACTTCTAGTTAGTAGATTGGTACATGCCGTCAAATTATTTACAGAGTTAGTCAGTCACTTAAGTGCCATACGCGAAACACGCTTGGGCGATCATGTCTCGAAAGAGACATGACTGACTGGGCAGAAGATTATCCCGCAGTAGGTTGCCATTGCTTTCTGCGGTAGACTGGTTGCCGACCAAGGCTACAGAACCCAATCTGTCCTATTATTTAACCCATAACTGGAAGGAAGAGACGGATTAATACCTTTCCCAAGGGTATTTGAGCGTAAGTGAATGCAATGAATTCAACTGGAATTTGAACTCGGCTCCCCGATTTCTCGTTCCGAGCCGATATCCACTGCACCACAACGCACATCCTATTTAGAGAGAGAGAGAGAGACAGAGACAGAGAGAGACGGAGAGAGACAGAGAGAGAGACAGAGAGAGAGAGAAAATTTTAAAATCTATCAGCACAAAGATTGTCTTTAGCTAGGAAGTCAGAGGATGTTTTAATGAAACCCTATGACGTAATGGTTTAATTCCATTTTGACAATTGTTATAATATGTAACAAAATAAGTATATTAATAATATATAATAAAACACTTCAGGAAGAAAAAGAATCTCCGATCCAAAGTGATTATATAAATTTCTTTTTTAAAAGACAAGCGATCTTTCATTTTTTGACGATTCTTCGAAATCCAAAGAGTGGTCCTAAACATTTGGCCTATATTTCATTTATCACAAAGTAATGACATTAAAACCTAATAGAGATTCGTTCTATTTACAGAGTGAAAACTGAAGTAATATGATAATTTTAAAGTTCAAATGAATATCTAAATGTGACCGACGTTTAATAGAAAAATACTCTCATGGTAAAACATGGCATAATGAGATTATTTTAAAGAAGTTCTGTTATCCTAGTTTTTAGAAATCCTTTATTTTTTTTTAATTTCGTTTTTGTGCTTTTTTTAAGCCACTATACACCTGTTCAGTGACTTGATTTATCATTCATTGCCAGGCATATTTTTAGAGATCTACACTTTTTTCAGATAAGTGTCTAGTCAAAACTTTTCAAAGGCTAAATTTGATGTCTTTGAAAAAAAGTCAATAATTTGCAGTGTTTTGTTACTCTTGCTAGACTGTCAATAAGAAATCCTTTAACAGATATAATTTTTATTGTCTTTTCTGACGTTTAAATACACTTATTTATTCCGAGCTAGTTTTGAAAGATGCGGCATTTAAAGACGAATGCTTAAACACAGTATAGAAAAGCTTAATGTATTTATATTATTTGGACTATTGTCCTTATCTTTGTTGCCATTTTTACGGCATTTCGGCCGTTGTACGCTCTGGCCTTCTTCAGGTGCTTAGAATTTAGAACCGAACACTTTATTACAATCACAGGGGTATATGATCATCATTCCTTGCTTACTAGTGCCTCTTTTGGTAATTATGAGTCTGAAAACACAATTCTTAGGTTAAGTCACAGGAACTAACCAACGTCTATATCCCATGTGTTCTTATGTACAAAAACAACTGAAGATTTTGGACTTATAAACCTAATGTTCAGTAGCTCATTTTTTTATCAGCGTTCATATTGAAGAAGGTCAGGGCGTACATCGGCAGAAACATCGTACAAATGGCAACAAAGATGAGGAGAATAGACCGAACAATATAAATACTGTAAATAGTGTCTCATCTCCGAAATATAGACAAATACAAAATTTTAATATTTCTGTATTTGGCTGTGCAGTTGTGAAGACAGAAACAACATGACATTTGAAGTTACTAGAGAATATATAACAAGTCTTGCTTCGTTGATTTTCCTGATTTCAAAGGATTGGCGTGAAGTGGATGATATTCAGAGGTCCTGTATCCGATTTGGCTCGTAGGATCACATCGTTCACTGAATCTACAACAGCAGCAGTTTTTCAAATTTTTCTTGACTGAGTCCGAAAATATCAGAGTTGATTTCAGGTGAGAGTATCATAGACTGATTACCAACCAAGGTTATAGAATCCGCTCTGTCCTTGTATTGGAGAGACGAAACAACCCACCTCAAGTTTTGAAATAAGAGACGTTTTTCGGTTGCCGTCAAGGGCTATAGGACACAGTCTTCCCTGTTATTTACTCATACTTTACGGTTAACTAGCTTGTGCGGAGTGACCAAAGGATTGAATTTGACAGCAATAATAATACAATAAGTACTTAAAAAATATTAGTGTATTGGAGACTCAACATTCGGAAAAGAGTGAAATATTTTATTCACAAAATTATAAAGAATTTTTATAATTTTAAATGGAATATCTTTGTGTTTGTTTAATTAAACATTTTCTCTTCACTCATATTTTTTTCAAATTGTTTTAAAAAATGACCCATTAATGAAACTCCCGGCAATGACTCTCTAAATTATAGTAGGATTTCTGTTATTTGTAAGATAACAATATTGAATATAGAAGTTATAATAATATTAAATCTGAGCCAATCATAAATCTATCAGTAATTTATCCACAACCATAACATTCAGAACAATTATGAAAACAAAGTAATATGATTTTAGTTTAAAAAATCTCTAAATAGACTTAATTCAATCATTTTCTCTTCGTCAATTACTTCTTGATAACATCATCTTTAGGTACAGTAGAAAGATTTCTTAAGCATTCTTTTGTCTAAGTTCACCCACGACGATAAAAATGGTCATGCTGTTTAAAATCGGAGAAGTACCCGGTATGTAACCCGAAGCAAATGAAAAAAAATCGTTTGACTTGAATGCACGACAAAAAAGAAAATAAATTTTACGAGAGAAACAGCATGCATTCTGTCGATCAAAGAAGCATGATCGATTAGTCAGTCCATCCGTCAGACAATCAAATAAAGCAATCAACAACAAAGTCTATTGGTAGATGCCAGGAGGCTGAAGAAATTGCAACAATAGAGTAAAGACATAAAATACAAAACTGTTTACAACTGCAAATACATACGTATATGTGTGAATTAGGTTGATTTCAAAATAACTTTGCACAAGTACACACCCACACACACACACACACACACACACACACACACACACACACATACATATATATAGTATGCTCATAATTTGCGAGCTTTATTGGATAATATAGTCAATAGGGGAGATAAACAGTGGGAACCTGCTATTAAAACTGCATTGTGGGTAGCTGGTTCAAAATTTGGGTATCCAGAGACGTGAACCCGGCAGTAACCTGGCCTTGTTAATTTCTCTAACACGATATATATATATATATATATATATATATATATATATATATATTATAAATTATGTTTTTGAACATCTACATAATTTTTTCTATATATGTCCTCTCCTCTACAATCATATGTTTGTTTCAACGTTGGGTTTCCAACATTTCGTCAGGAGAAAAAAGCAAGAGCTGGAATCATCCGCTATTTATTTTGAGTTCGTTGTTGTTGTGGGGTTGGTCGGGGTTATTGATAATGAAGGGAATGTGTCTTCCGTTTTGACCGTTAGACTTTTGAAGAACTTGGTGTATAAGTGCGAAATTGTTGATTAATGGCATTATCTGTTGGACAACCAACGTTGAAACAAACATATGATTGTAGAGGAGAGGACATATATAGAAAAAATTATGTCAGTCAGTTAGTTAAGTGCCATACGTGATACACGCTTGGGCGATCATGTCTCGAAAGAGACATGACTGACTGGGCAGAAGATTATCCCGCAGTAGGTTGCCATTGCTTTCTGCGGTAGATTGGTTGCCGACCAAGGCTATAGAACCCAGTCTGTCCTGCTATTTAACCCATAACTGGAAGAAAGAGACGGATTAATACCTTTCCCAAGGGTATTTGCGCATAAGTGAATACAATGGATTCAACTGGAATTCGAACTCGGCTCCCCGGTTTCTCGTTCCGAGCCGATATCCACTGTACCACAACGCACCACAAATTATGTACATGTTCTAAAACATAATTTATAATAAATATTCACAGCTCTATACATCATATATCGAGCACTGTTTTAAATTAATGTTTTGGACGGTGAAAAAATGTCTTTCTTCCTTCTGTACTCACGCGAATATATATATATTAAAGATCTCCCCGATGTTATAAGATCCCAAGTAGGCATGTACGCCGACGTCACCACCGTTTACTCTCGCCTCGATCAAAAATCTGCTGAGGTTGACAAAGCAAACCTCGCTGCCGGGCATGAGAAGGACCCCCAATTCGTGGTGGACTGGGGAAAGAAACCGCTCGTAAATTTTAATGCTTCCAAAATGAAGCTACTCTCTTTTAGCCATCATAGATAATCGCTCCTATTCACTATTAGCATGTAACAGGCTAGCCTCCCTGAGAGTGAAACACTACACCACCTTGGCCTCACACTCTCGTCGAATGACTATATCGAATCCATTGCTAAATCCGCTGCCAAGAAGGTCGGTTCACTGTGCATGGCCAGGAATTTTTTCCCGTCTGAGTCCATCCTGCACATATATAAATCTACCATCCATCCGTGTATTGAATACTGCTACCATATCTGGTCGGGTGTCCCTGGTATTCACCTCGGGGTTCTTGACAAAATCCAACGGAGAATCTGCAATGTGATCGATACCGACTTAGCAGCCCGGCTGCAGTCGCCCTCTCACCGGCGTGACCTGACTTCCCTGTGACTATTCTATAAATACTTTTACAACATCTGCTCCGATGAACTTAGATCACTGGTGATCCGAAGGTATGAATTTACACGAGCTACTAGATCAGCAACTAGGTCTCACCCTTTTGCAGTGAAATCGATAAAGTGTAACCGCAATTTCTACTCTAACAGCTTCTTTTCACGAACTTCCCACCTGTGGAATTCTTTTCCGTATACTAGCTTCCCCGAGAGCTATAATCTCCAAAAATTTAAATGCAAGGTCAATAGTAATCTTCTGTCTCACTAACTCGCTTCGATTCTCACAAGCTATTTTTTCATCTACTCCACAAACGTCCTCGGTATCATCATACGTCTATCACATTCCTCCTGTCATTTCCAATAACTAACTTCTTTTCCTCATCACTTTACCTATGTAACCCCCTGCGCAACAGTGGCAGTAGAATGCCTTGCTTGGGGCCAGATGATTAATATATATATATATATATATATATATATATATATATATATATATATGCCTTTAGTAGAGAGCAAGTTCAATTCTTCACCGTTAGTGAATTGCTTTTTAGATTTTACAATACGGTTAGCCACCAAATATGATGATCTCAATGCATTCTCCCTTATTAATCACGTAGTGGCCATCAATTCTTTTGTTCTTCATGTTCCCGTTTTTTTTTTTTGTTTTTTTTTTTTCAAAATACTCCACGGGCTTGTCTTTTAAATGCTTAGGTATTCAAGTGCTGAAGCAGTTTTGAAGATTTCATTGCCTCATTAGAGAACCGGTCACTGCATACAGTGCAGACCGGGGTTAGTGAGTGGGAATCACCTGTCGCGATAAATTCATATTTTAAGTAGGACCCATGGTATATTCTGTTAAAAGCTTTATGTTTAATGTTGAAGGCTCTTCTACTGTCTTTTCACTGGGTCTTTTCCTTTCGCAAGGAACTTTCTAACGAAATCTGTTTCGTACTCATTTTTGAAAATTTGTGGGTTAAATCTAGTCACTAGATATTAAAAAAATGGAAATAATTCAATATTTTTTGTGCGATATGGTACAAATTTATTCACAGACCGGTACCGGTATGTAGACTGGGAGGGGGCTGAGGACCACTGCCCTAGAACATATGATTTACACTATAGTGGCTGAGAATTACCTACGAAAAGCCTGTCAAGAAAAACTGCGTAATTGCTTTTAAAAAAGCACAAATACCCCACACCATTAATAGTCAAGTGTTTCGAACTAGCAAAAAATACCTTTAGGTTAACTACGAACCCAAAGAAATGCAACAACGAACAGATTCCCGCATATATATATATATATATATATATATATATATTTTATAATCCTATAGCCCCAAGCAAGGCATTTTACTGCCAATGTTGTGCAGGGTGGGGGTAACAGAAAAAGAAAGTTATGAGAAAGAGTGAAAGGTTACAGTGGGTGTTAGGAAGAGTGTAAACGAGTGATGAGAATACTGATGGGACTGGAGCGGACAGGGAAAGGATCACATGAGAGAGAATGCAAGGTATTTAAATAGAAGATGACTATTGACTTTACATTTGAATTCTTGAAGATTGTAGCTATCGGGGAAGTAAGTGAACGCAAAGGAATTCCACATGCAGGATGTGTGAGAAAATCTCAAGATAAAGAAAACTGAGAACTATTTACAGAAATATCAATAATAGTAAAATTAAAGCAAAAATAATTAAAACCAAATGCCAAACAAGATATCTAAAACACTTATTAACCCCCATCCACATTTAGTCAACCCACTGTACAAGAGGTCATAAAATGCAACAAGAACCTCATGCACTCTGGTGCACAAAATTCAACAAATCTTAGCATCAATATCACTCAAACGCTAAACAACAGTCTCACAGCGCATAAGTAATATTAAATTACTAAGCAACAGAATGTCTTTGTATCACAACATTTCAAAGATATAACAAGATTAAGTTTAAAATTATGCCAATATAACTTCATAGACAAATTTAAACCACCACTAAACAAATCTTAATGCAACACATAAATATACATCATACAATATATATATATATAGATATGTGTGTGTGTGTGTTTGTGTATATATATATATATATATATATATAGATAGATAGATAGATAGATAGGTTTCATAGTAAAATCCAAAATATATGTATAGAGAAGGAATATATTTACACCTTCTAGGAAATATAAACACACTGTTCGAAGTACACATGCACAAACCATATAAAATGAATATATATAAAATATATATATATATATATATATATATATATATACTATATATAAAAGCTTCCTCATAATAATATCATATATACGTTTTGAGAACAAATATATACACACATATTTTCAAAACGCGATTATACCAGACAGACTACTCGCAAAGACACATGAAATCTACACATTTACACACAAATAGAAACACACACACTCACACACACAAATTTATACATTTCAAATATATGTTACAAATAAACATTTCTATGTCTGACAGATAATCACAATTAATTCCAAGCACGAAACTTTCACAGACAAATTAAAACTAACAGAAACAAATCCTAACCCTACATTCATACACACTATCACCATACAGTATATATATATATATATATATATATGTTACGTTATAATACTGAATTTATGGAGAATTTTAACACACTTAATGGCAAACAAATGCATAAAAACACACATAAGCTATACATATAAACATTTTTCATTCAGTAATTTTTTTTCTTAAAATGTTACTAAATGAAAAATAATAAACTTATCAAATATAATAGTACTCATAAACATTTACTAGGTTCATACAAACATGGATAAAAATGTTCTAAGATTCTTAAGTAAACCCCTCCCAAATTTTGAAAAATTTTTTGGTTGTTTCAAAATTCCAGTCGCGCGTTCGTAAAAAAAAAACTGTTCGAATGTTTGAAAAACGATGAAATCAGTGATTGTAAATCGATTAAAGATACCAAAAGTTTGAAATGTAGGTCGCGGAAATAATTAATTTACAAATGAAAAATATTCAACTATTCCACAATATAATTGTATTGAACAATTTTCAATACTTTATACAACTGTGTACTGGTCTAATTCAATAAAGATAAAAAAAAGTAAACTATATATACAATTTCATATTTTTATTAACAACTGCACGTAAAAATACACATTTATGCATACGAGGTGATGTAATTTTCTTTTGTTCGTAAAGGTGGGTTTTCAAAATCTGTTAATTTTTTTTTTTCACTTGACTACAGAATAATTGAGTAAGTCATACCATAAGTTATTTGAACCGAGAAATTTTTAGTGGCCTTCCCGAAAGTATACATTTCTATGCTTGAGTAAACGTATATACAAACTCGTATGTAAAATTAGAAAACCGTATATCACTTAGATCTAGTGATTACTCCAAAGCACTCAAATTCACTGGAAGTTTTGCGCAAAGAGTCACATAGGATTAACTAATATCTAGCTGAACACAATGTAAACACGATAACTTCATTGGAAGGTACGTGAATATTAAAACTTATTCTATACAGAAAGAATAATGTAAGCAAGATAAAAACCATTTCGATGGTAATAGACTTACATTTGTTTACACATAGACTCCATTATGCAAACTAATATACCAGATATTACAATAAAAGTTTTCAACATCGGCATAATCATAGGGTCTGATGAGTATAAGTATTTGGAGAGTGAAATGACAAGAATTTTGTATTTAGATACAAATGTTATTCCAACAGTTGTAAGAGAACTAGGTATGATGAGGAAAAATATACTGATAACCACCCTAATAATATATATGAATATCCATCTTTATTGGAAATAAAGTCTATTGTATAAATTGCTAGTGATCAAATCCTAAGAGAAACCTTGACAATTTTTTTTGACAAAAGAAATTTAATTTACTTTTACTTTCACATGAGAGACTTGAGAAATTAAACGGCAATGAAGTTAATAATAATAATAATAATAATAATAATAATAATAATAATAATAATAACAACATGACAGTTTTTACGTAATGCAGAGTTAAATACGTGCGGCATTGGATCAATTCTTGCTAATTAGAAATTACTAAGCATACATACTGAAAATTATCGAAAAAGAGTTGACTATCTTGTCTCAGGTTGCACAGCATTCGAAAATATTGAATATAAATATATGCACTCAAAAATATGCAACTTTTACGGGAATAAAGCTTCAAGAATCAGGTATGAACATCACACAGTTTCATTTATAGAGACATACACACAAACATAACAAAGCTAATCGCTCAGATATCAAGATCAAAGACCACAACACCAGAATGTGCTTTCTTATTGACATGGAAGCTTCTGAAGATTATGATGTATCGTCGATGTCACTCAAAAAATTATCGAAGTACAAGGATCTTGAAGTGAAAATGACAAAATTAGGATACATGGGGAAATCAACAATTCCAGTTTTAGTTGGAGCACTCAGATTGATTGGAAATGTTCAGATAGATTCTTTGAAAGGAATCCTGTTTGCCCATGCGTTAAAAAATATAAAAATAATTGTACTCCGAAGTACTGCGCAAACGTTAAAAAAGGCTTTATGTAAAATGTCGGTAAACTTAATTTTTTTACGAAAGTGAAAATGCCATGAGGCTGCTACTGACCTTATGTCTCTGTTTGGGACCCGGCACATAATGTGCGGAGAAAAGACACTCAAGAAAAATAATAATCTGTGATAAGTACCAAGAAAGAATAGATCATCTAATCTCAGGATGTTTTATCCTTGCCCCAAATGAATATAAAAATCGTCACGTTAGAGTGTTCCAGTATTTACACTGGACAATGTGCAAACACTATGGAAAATATATAAACAAACATTTGTATAAACATCATCTAGCAACGTTTACGGAAATAGAAGATGTCATCATTCTATAAGATTACACCAACTATACATACAGAAAAATTGAAGAAAATAGGTGGGACATTATTGTTAAAAACCAAAAAGAAAAACTTGCATATTAATTGATATGGCTTGTTCAGCGAATTCTAACATAGCAACCAAGGCATTCAGAAAACTGTCAAACTATAAAGAACTAGAAACTGAAATAGAAACAAATGCGGAAATTGAAAACAAGTATCATCCCAGTGATAGTAAGTGCACTTGGAATGATAAAAATGGAACAAAAACACATTGAAAGAATCTCTGGAAACCCTAGTTTAAGAGATATACCAAAAAATTATCTTGTTAAGTACAGCCCACACAACTTTGTCTATGCAACGCTAGGGATGGTAGGGGAGATATAAAAAACTTGAAATGGAGCCATAAGAACACACCACCATTTGCCTTATGTCTTCTCGCAGACTTGGTAGGTAGTGCGACCATAGCAGAAATCGAAATATGATGAGAAAGGATATAATAATAATAATAATTATAATAATAATAATAATCCCATAGATACAGTTCTACTCGCTTGGAGGAGTATTTTTTGCTCTGAATCTTCAAATAATTTCAAGTGCAATGGTAGCGATCTAAAACTGCAAACATTGTGAATGAAATAAATGAACCTATATTTGCATTAACTCACAAAACATTAATTTAGAAAAGACATAAAAAGGTTAACGGAGGTTACTCTAAGAAATAGTTAACGTATCAAATCATCTTTATTTTCTCTTCTATATTAGAAGGAGGCTATATACTCTTCTGTAATTATTGCCATATAGTATTCACTGTAGTTCAACTAATTCGAAGTTCAAAAATATTGCCACCAAATCACTCAAACATCTTAAAGAGTCTGAAAGATGGAAACCAGATGAAGTAAAAATAAAATCTCAGACAGATTTCGATAAATGTGAGGATATTCAAAGACTAATACGATCCAATTCAGTGAATAAAAATGAATGTTTTTACTTCAGCCCAATAAACACTCTTCTAATTGGCTCTTTTTCCAGCAATATAATAAAATATATTTTATATTTTCTATGGTTTTGTCTAGACAGGATGAATGAAGAATTAAATTTTCATGTTTAAAATAAGTAGGATTTATTTGTTGACAAGTGTAAATATATAAAATACGTATAATTAAAATTCTCATCTGATTTGTTCGGAAGGAAAGATTTTCATTTTCACACGTGAAGATATTTCTGGAAGTGAACATTAAGAGTTTCATAATGGAAGCCGAAAACACAGAATCATGTTAAAAGGAAGAATGCATATTTTTCACAGTTCACATTTATTAAAATATATTTACTTATAATCAGCTTTTATTATTTCATTCGCAAAAACAAATGCAAGAATTCTATATAGCTGGAGTCTGTCTGTCATGCCCTCTCTTCTTGTTCCTTTGTCGATGTGATGTGTGTGAGCCTGTGTTGTGCGTAACATCCACACATGCTTGTATCATTTAAAGTGCACAAAATCACACGAACATACATCTATATATTTGTCAGTCGGCAATTCTACCTCTGAGCTATGTTCGCTCGGTAGTCTTTTAGTGTGTGTGTCTGTGTATACGCTAAAAGTCTAACGAGCGCCTATATTTCAGAGTTAGGTTAACCGGCTGACGCCATTTCGGTCGGGTTTCAATCCTCGGTAAAAAGCAATCGGATGTCTAGCCGTATTGATGGGCTGTGTTACAGCAAACCAGATCTGTCTGCGGATAACCATATATATATATATATATATATGACAAGAGTCAAAAAAATTGTGCAAGTTTTTTACCCTTATTATTATCTTCCATTTACAATTTTGTATTCGCCAATTATTTGTTGACTATACATTTTACGCGAGGTTGTTCTCAGCCTTTCTTTTACATTTCTATTCGTATATATATATATATATATATATATATATATATATATCAGCATTCAGTGTGGGTATAGAAGAATCCAAAGGAGTATCCTTTACATACAATGGTAGGATAACTCTCTAAGAGAGCTCTAAACATATATGTATATAAATACATATAGAGCAAATATAAGAAAAATTAAGACAGACACGTTATTTCATGGTGAATCGGAAGTATGGGCCTATTTCAGGCGAACCATCGTCAGCTTCCGTCTTTATTTAACAAAGGATTCTACACGAATAAGATTCACAAAAACCTAAACAAAAAAATGAATAAAAATAACAGTCGCTTTCGTAAAGGAAAAAATTAAGAAAAATACATTAGTTTGGCGAACACATACACATATTCATACACAATCACATATACACGCAACATATGACACAAAACAGATGACACGCAAAACAGATGACACGCAACGTATGACACAAAACAGATGACACATGCAGCGGCCAATGTCAACAAAAGATACATTCGTCTAACATTTACGTTGCAGACACGTGGATTTGAAATGTAAAGAAATTGTTTCTTTTTTTTTTTTTAATTATTTCACCCCGGACAAGGTGTAAATGCCACTGATGTGCGGGGGTCTACATAGCTGAAAGAAAATTAATTAGAGAAGGGAGAAGAAGATTACAAACCAATTAGAAAGCAATAGAAAGATGAAGATGCAGGTGTAATGACAGTTGCAAGGGGGGACAGAAAGGGAAGGATATACGGGGTGGGGGAAGGGCTAGAGTCAAGTGGTTAGTAGATGAGTATTGACATTGCATTTAAATTTCTGGAGGTTGTAGCCGTCAGGAAAGCAAGAATATGGGAGCGAGTTCCTCAGGCGTGAAGTGCGAGAGAAGAAGCTGCAGGAGTAGAATTGTCGGCTGCATTTGGCTAACCTAACTGTGAATGGGTGGGACTCAGTTACCAATCTGGTTGCACGAGGAAACACCTGTTGAGGAGGCACCAGTGACTTAAGTTCCTCTGAGCAGAAGCCATGAACTTACTTATAGAACAGACAAAGGGAGGCCACATCTCGTCAAGGTGAAAAAGTGAGAGTGAGAGAGAAAAGAAAGAGAGTGATTGAGAATGAGAGAGAAAGGGAGGTAAAGTTTTAAATTTTTAATTTAAAACAAAACCTAATTATTCTATCTAAATTTAGTTGTTTAAACTTAATTATTAAGTTTAAAAATAAATTTATATATTACTCGTGAAAGGATAAGAAATTGGAATTTTTTTATAAAAAAAAACATATATATATATGTATCATACGCCAATAGCCATGTATATATCTGACTGACACCAAATCGGTCGAGTTTCGATCCCGGCCAGAAGCAAGTGGATTTGTCTAGCCACATTGATGAGTTGTGATACAGCGAAACGGGCTTGTATGTGGATGACTAATATATATAATTTGACAACGGTTTGGAATTGGAGTTTGGAGTAATATATTTCTTGCCCACTGGGTCTGAACAACATCTAGCCTGGAATGTGTAATGAAATTATAAATTTAAGAACAAACATAAGTTTTCACTATTTGAAACCGGAAAAGGACATATTTTTAAAAGTTTCATTAAATTTTTCAAGATAAATGTTATAATAAATAGCATTCTTAATGTTGCAGAAATATTTTTGTTCCATTAATTAATTTAAAAAATATATAAATGCTCACGTGCTAACATAAAAAAAAACCCCGAAATTCGAACGAAACTAAAATCGGTATTCCTGTTGCGAGGACAAGGTCCACTTTTCTGTTTGGCAACAATTTGTACGTAAGGGAAAAAGTGTGTGTTATTTTGAAGTCATTTTATAAGTATTTCTGTATTAAAACTGAATATAATTTTTATTAATTTAGCACATGAAACAGAGAAAAGATTTAGATTCAAATCTAATCCCCTTGCTGTCAGCAAAGCGACAGTTAAGAAAAATTAATTATACAAGATAAATGCTAACAAATTCAAAAATAGATAAAAATATCGATATTTTTAATTAATTTACCAACTTTTGCGTATTATAGCAAACGTTAGCAGGAATCATGTATCAAGCTAAGACAGAACTACTTACACAATAAGAATGTTTTAGTAGGCGATATCGTCAGACATTATACTATGCAGATTCCGAGAAGTAAATACGTTTCATAACATAATTAACAATGACATCATTCAATATCGGATGAATTATCATGACTAGAAATGGAATATACGCAGTGTGTCAGGTGAAAACAATCAAATTTTGAGTTATATATTTGAAATCAGGTCCATACATTTTGTCTCCAGGTAAAAGAAAAACTAAAAAAATAGTTCAGTAGATTTTGAATCTTTCGCCAAAATTTCGGAAAGTCAAGTGACCATTTCATATATGACAGAATATAGACATTGAATATTCTACAGTCAATAAACAATTCTAGTCCTTTATCTTCTTTTGTCGCACTTCCCGCCTGTGGAACTGGCTTTCTTATTCTTGCTTTCCTGACAGCTACAACCTCCAGGAATTTAAATGCAAGGTCAATACTCATCTCTTAACTACTTGACCCTAAATCTTTTCACACCGCCCTGTATATCATTTCCTTTCTCTCCAATTTTGCAACTGTCATCATATCTGTATTCCCATCCTTCTCTTTCTCCTTTAACTGGTTCATCGTTCTCTTCTATCTCCTAATCTTTTTCTCTTTTGTAGCCCCCTGCGTATCAGTGGCGTTACCGCCTTGCTCGGGGTGATATGTTAAAAACAAAAAAATCATGATTTATACTTTTCATCTTTACTTTGCATTCACAACGTCATCTTCAGATGATATTTATTGGAGATAAAGTATTCGGTTTGATATTATAACATTTATCGCCAGAAGATGGCCAAGGCTACCGAGGTTGAAAAGTTGTGAATGCAAAAACCCAAAGAAAGAGACGTGTAGAACAGTTTGAACAATGTAAATAGTGGAAATAGTTACAAATCTTTATTCCAACAAATGTCATACGTCTTATAAGCTGGAGCATTAGAATACGTCAACTGCACGACGGCGGAGCGGTAACTCCCCCAAAATGTGGCAAAATGTTTGCCGTCGGTCGCGACCATTATTGACTAGAGATAAGATACTGGTGATTATGATCTTCAGGATTGGAGTGTATATACTTCTGATTTTTAAAACACCTCTTTAGATCTTATTTGAGCAAGAAAAGAGATCGAATATCTCCGTTCCGATCAATCGATATGTAATTTGAATCCATTAGTTAGTTTATTCTGAACCAAAAAATGGTGGCTATAGGAAGTCAGGCCAAATAAAGAACAATGATAATATAATGTCATTCAGTTAGAAGCAATATTGGTTACCAAAGCTTGGGGATTGAAACATTTTTTTCAAAAGTGTGTTGAAGATTACTGGGTAGATGTAATAGAAAAATCTAGCAGTTCTTTTCATAGTATAACACTTGAGTAGAGATGCTTGGCTGGTGGCAAAACGGTCAATGAACTGCAAATATTCATTTTATGGATAAATATCAAAACAACCATGACACTGCAAAGAAGAACTTTTCTTTGGTCTGTCCCTGAGTGGAGCTCATTTACTGGTCTCAAGCCGGTTAAGGAACTCAAAATAATAATTATATGGATAATTTTCTAAAGACATATGCCACTGCAAGAAAGAACTTTTCCTTCGTCTATCCCTGAGTGGAGATATTTGACTGGTACCAAGCCGGTCAATGAATTCCAAATAATAATTATATGGATAATTTTCTAAAGACATATGACACTGCAAGAAAGAACTTTTCCTTCGGCTATCCCTGAGTGGAGACGCTTGACTGTTGCCAAGCCGGTCAATGAACTCCAAATAATAATTATATGGATAATTTTCTAAAGACATATGACACTACAAAAAAAAACTTTTGCTTCGTCTATACCTGAGTGGAGATATTTGACTGGTGCCAAGCCGGTCAATGAACTCCAAATAATAATTATATGGATAATTATCTAAAGACATATGCCACTGCAAAAAAAGAAAAACTTTTCCTTCGTCTATCCCTTAGTGGAGATACTTGACTGGTGCCAAGCCGGTCAATGAACTCCAAATAATAATTATATGGATAATTATCTAAAGATATATGCCACTGCAAGAAAGAACTTTTCCTTCTTCTATCCCTGAGTGGATATATTTGACTGGTGCCAAGCCGGTCAATGAACTCCAAATAATAAATATATGGATAATTTTTGAAAAACATATGCCACTGGAAGAAAGAACTTTTCCTTCGTCTATCCCTTAGTGGAGATATTTGTCTGGTGCCAAGCCGGTCAATGAACACCAAATAATAATTATATGGATAATTATCTAAAGATATATGCCACTGCAAGAAAGAACTTTTCCTTCTTCTATCCCGTAGTGGAGATATTTGACTGTTGCCAAGCCGGTCAATGAACTCCAAATAATAATTATATGGATAATTTTCTAAAGACATATGACACTACAAAAAAAAAACTTTTCCTTCGTCTATCCCTTAGTGGAGATATTTGACTGGTGCCAAGCCGGTCAATGAACTCCAAATAATAATTATATGGAAAATTTTCTAAAGACATATTCCACTACAAGAAAGAACTTTTACTTCGTCTATACCTGAGTGGAGATATTTGACTGGTGCCAAGCCGGTCAATGTACTCCAAATAATAATTATATGGATAATTTTCTGAAGACATATTCCACTACAAGAAAGAACTTATACTTCGTCTATACCTGAGTGGAGATATTTGACTGGTGCCAAGCCCGTCAATGAACTCCAAATAATAATTATATGGATAATTTTCTAAAGACATATTCAACTACAAGAAAGAACTTTTACTTCGTCTATACCTGAGTGGAGATATTTGACTGGTGCCAAGCCGGTCAATGTACTCCAAATAATAATTATATGGATAATTTTCTAAAGACATATACCACTGCAAGAAAAAACTTTTCCTTCGTCTATACCTGAGTGGAGATACTTGACTGGAGCCAAGCTGGTCAATGAACTCCAAATAATAATTATATGGATAATTTTCTAATATGGCCACAGCAAGAAATCACTTTTCCTTCGTCTATCACTGAGTGGAGATATTTGACTGGTACCAAGCCGGTCAATGAATTCCAAATAATAATTATATGGATAATTTTCTAAAGACATATGACACTGCAAGAAAGAACTTTTCCTACGGCTATCCCTGAGTGGAGACGCTTGACTGTTGCCAAGCCGGTCAATGAACTCCAAATAATAATTATATGGATAATTTTCTAAAGACATATGACACTACAAAAAAAAACTTTTGCTTCGTCTATACCTGAGTGGGGATATTTGACTGGTGCCAAGCCGGTCAATGTACTCCAAATAATAATTATATGGATAATTTTCTAAAGACATATACCACTGCAAGAAAGAACTTTTCCTTCGTCTATACCTGAGTGGAGATACTTGACTGGAGCCAAGCTGGTCAATGAACTCCAAATAATAATTATATGGATAATTTTCTAATATGGACACAGCAAGAAAGAACTTTTCCTTCGTCTATCACTGAGTGGAGATATTTGACTGGTGCCAAGCCGGTCAATGAACTCCAGATAATAATTATATGGATAATTTTCTAAAGACATATGACACTGCAAGAAAGAACTTTTACTTCGTCTATACCTGAGTGGAGATATTTGACTGGTGCCAAGCCGGTCAATGTACTCCAAATAATAATTATATGGATAATTTTCTAAAGACATATACCACTGCAAGAAAGAACTTTTCCTTCGTCTATACCTGAGTGGAGATACTTGACTGGAGCCAAGCTGGTCAATGAACTCCAAATAATAATTATATGGATAATTTTCTAATATGGCCACAGCAAGAAATAACTTTTCCTTCGTCTATCACTGAGTGGAGATATTTGACTTGTACCAAGCCGGTCAATGAATTCCAAATAATAATTATATGGATAATTTTCTAAAGACATATGACACTGCAAGAAAGAACTTTTCCTTCGGCTATCCCTGAGTGGAGACGCTTGACTGTTGCCAAGCCGGTCAATGAACTCCAAATAATAATTATATGGATAATTTTCTAAAGACATATGACACTACAAAAAAAAACTTTTGCTTCGTCTATACCTGAGTGGAGATATTTGACTGGTGCCAAGCCGGTCAATGTACTCCAAAAAATAATTATATGGATAATTTACTAAAGACATATACCACTGCAAGAAAGAACTTTTCCTTCGTCTATACCTGAGTGGAGATACTTGACTGGAGCCAAGCTGGTCAATGAACTCCAAATAATAATTATATGGATAATTTTCTAATATGGCCACAGCAAGAAAGAACTTTTCCTTCGTCTATCACTGAGTGGAGATATTTGACTGGTACCAAGCCGGTCAATGAATTCCAAATAATAATTATATGGATAATTTTCTAAAGATATATGACAATGCAAGAAAGAACTTTTCCTTCGTCTATCACTGAGTGGAGATATTTGACTGGTGCCAAGCCGGTCAATGAACTCCAAATAATAATTATATGGATAATTGTCTAAAGACATATGACACTACAAAAAAAAAACTATTCCTTCGTCTATCCCTTTAGTGGAGATATTTGACTGGTGCCAAGCCGGTCAATGAACTCCAAATAATAATTATATGGATAATTATCTAAAGACATATGCCACGGCAACAAAAGAATAACTTTCCCTTCGTCTATCCCTGAGTGGAGATATTTGACTGTTGCCAAGCCGGTCAATTAACTCCAAATAATAATTATATGGATAATTTTCTAAAGACATATGACACTGCAAGAAAGAACTTTTCCTTCGTCTATCCCTGAGTGGAGATATTTGACTGGTGCCAAGCCGGTCAATGAACTCCAAATAATAATTATATGGATAATTTTCTAAAGACATATGCCACTGCAGGAAAAATTTTTCCATTGTCTATACCTGAATGGAGATACTTGACTGGTGCCAAGCCGGTCAATGTAATCCAAATAATAATTATATGGATAATTATCTAAAGACATATGCCACTGCAAAAAAAAAACAACTTTTCCTTCGTCTATCCCTGAGTGGAGATATGTGACTGTTGCCAAGCCGGTCAATTAACTCCAAATAATAATTATGTGGTTAATTTTCTAAAGACATATGCCACTGCAAGAAAGAACTTTTCCTTCGTCTATACCTGAATGGAGATACTTGACTGGTGCCAAGCCGGTCAATGAACTCCAAATAATAATTATATGGATAATTTTCTAAAGACATATGACACTGCAAAAAAGAACTTTTCCTTCGTCTATCCCTGAGTGGAGATATTTGATTGGTGCCAAGCCGGTCAATGAACTCCAAACAATAATTATATGGATAATTTTCTAAAGACATATGACACTACAAAAAAAAACTTTTCCTTCGTCTATTCCTTTAATGGAGATATTTGACTGGTGCCAAGCCGGTCAATGAACTCCAAATAATAATTATATGGATAATTTTCTAAAGACATATGACACTGCAAGAAAGAACTTTTCCTTCGTCTATCCCTGAGTGGAGATATTTGATTGGTGCCAAGCCGGTCAATGAACTCCAAACAATAATTATATGGATAATTTTCTAAAGACATATGACACTCCAAAAAAAAACTTTTCCTTCGTCTATTCCTTTAATGGAGATATTTGACTGGTGCCAAGCCGGTCAATGAACTCCAAATAATAATTATATTGATAATTTTCTAAAGACATATGCCACTGCAAGAAAGAACTTTTCCTTCGTCAACACCTGAGTGGAGATACTTGATGGAGCCAAGCCGGTTAATGAACTCCAAATCATAATTATATGGATAATTTTCTAAAGACATACGCCACTGCAAAAGAAGAATAACTTTACTTTCGTCTATCCCTTAGTGGATATATATGACTGGTGCCAATCCGGTCAATGAACTCCAAATAATAATTATATGGATAATTTTCTAAAGATATATAATACTGCAAGAAAGAACTTTTCCTTCGTCTATCCCTGAGGGGAGATATTTGACTGGTGCCAAGCCGGTCAATGAACTCCAAATAATAATTATGTGGATAAATTACTAAAGACATATGCCACTGCAAAAAAACTTTTCCTTCGTCTATACCTGAATGGAGATACTTGACTGGTGCCAAGCCCGTCAATGAACTCCAAATAATAATTATATGGATAATTATCTAAAGTCATATGCCACTGCAAAAAAAAACAACTTTACCATCGTCTATCCCTTAGTGGATATATATGACTGGTGCCAATCCGGTCAATGAACTCCAGATAATAATTATATGGATAATTATCTAAAGACATACGCCACTGCAAAAAAAAACAACTTTTCATTCGTCTATCCCTTAGTGGAGTTATATGACCGGTTCCAAACCGGTCAATGAACTCCAAATAATAATTATATGGATAATTTTCTAAAGACATATGCCACTGCAAGAAAGAAATTTTCCTTCGTCTATCACTGAGTGGAGATATTTGACTGGTGCCAAGCCCGTCAATAAATTCCAATTAATAATTATATGGATAATTTTCTAAAGACATATTCCACTACAAGAAAGAACTTTTACTTCGTCTATACCTGAGTGGAGATATTTGACTGGTGCCAAGCCGGTCAATGTACTCCAAATAATAATTATATGGATAATTTTCTAAAGACATATACCACTGCAAGAAAGAACTTTTCCTTCGTCTATACCTGACTGGAGATCCTTGACTGGAGCCAAGCTGGTCAATGAACTCCAAATAATAATTATATGGATAATTTTCTAATATGGCCACAGCAAGAAATAACTTTTCCTTCGTCTATCACTGAGTGGAGATATTTGACTGGTACCAAGCCGGTCAATGAATTCCAAATAATAATTATATGGATAATTTTCTAAAGACATATGACACTGCAAGAAAGAACTTTTCCTTCGGCTATCCCTGAGTGGAGACGCTTGACTGTTGCCAAGCCGGTCAATGAACTCCAAATAATAATTATATGGATAATTTTCTAAAGACATATGACACTACAAAAAAAAACTTTTGCTTCGTCTATACCTGAGTGGAGATATTTGACTGGTGCCAAGCCGGTCAATGTACTCCAAAAAATAATTATATGGATAATTTTCTAAAGACATATACCACTGCAAGAAAGAACTTTTCCTTCGTCTATACCTGAGTGGAGATACTTGACTGGAGCCAAGCTGGTCAATGAACTCCAAATAATAATTATATGGATAAATTTCTAATATGGCCACAGCAAGAAAGAACTTTTCCTTCGTCTATCACTGAGTGGAGATATTTGACTGGTACCAAGCCGGTCAATGAATTCCAAATAATAATTATATGGATAATTTTCTAAAGACATATGACAATGCAAGAAAGAACTTTTCCTTCGTCTATCCCTGAGTGGAGATATTTGACTGGTACCAAGCCGGTCAATGAATTCCAAATAATAATTATATGGATAATTTTCTAAAGATATATGACAATGCAAGAAAGAACTTTTCCTTCGTCTATCACTGAGTGGAGATATTTGACTGGTGCCAAGCCGGTCAATGAACTCCAAATAATAATTATATGGATAATTGTCTAAAGACATATGACACTACAAAAAAAAAACTATTCCTTCGTCTATCCCTTTAGTGGAGATATATGACTGGTGCCAAACAGGTCAATGAACTCCAAATAATAATTATATGGATAATTATCTAAAGACATATGCCACGCAACAAAAGAATAACTTTCCCTTCGTCTATCCCTGAGTGGAGATATTTGACTGTTGCCAAGCCGGTCAATTAACTCCAAATAATAATTATATGGATAATTTTCTAAAGACATATGACACTGCAAGAAAGAACTTTTCCTTCGTCTATCCCTGAGTGGAGATATTTGACTGGTGCCAAGCCGGTCAATGAACTCCAAATAATAATTATATGGCTAATTTTCTAAAGACATATGCCACTGCAGGAATAACTTTTCCATCGTCTATACCTGAATGGAGATACTTGACTGGTGCCAAGCCGGTCAATGTAATCCAAATAATAATTATATGGATAATTATCTAAAGACATATGCCACTGCAAAAAAAAACAACTTTTCCTTCGTCTATCCCTGAGTGGAGATATGTGACTGTTGCCAAGCCGGTCAATTAACTCCAAATAATAATTATATGGATAATTTTCTAAAGACATATGCCACTGAAAAAAAAAACTTTTCTTTCTTCTATCCTTTAGTGGAGATATTTGACTGGTGCCAAGCCGGTCAATGAACTCCAAATAATAATTATATGGATAATTTTCTAAAGACATATGACACTGCTAGAAAGAACTTTTCCTTCGTCTATCCCTGAGTGGAGATATATGACTGGTGCCAAGCCGGTCAATGAAATCCAAATAATAATTATGTGGTTAATTTTCTAAAGACATATGCCACTGCAAGAAAGAACTTTTCCTTCGTCTATACCTGAATGGAGATACTTGACTGGTGCCAAGCCGGTCAATGAACTCCAAATAATAATTATATGGATAATTTTCTAAAGACATATGACACTGCAAGAAAGAACTTTTCCTTCGTCTATCCCTGAGTGGAGATATTTGATTGGTGCCAAGCCGGTCAATGAACTCCAAACAATAATTATATGGATAATTTTCTAAAGACATATGACACTACAAAAAAAAACTTTTCCTTCGTCTATTCCTTTAATGGAGATATTTGACTGGTGCCAAGCCGGTCAATGAACTCCAAATAATAATTATATGGATAATTTTCTAAAGACATATGCCACTGCAAGAAAGAACTTTTCCTTCGTCTACACCTGAGTGGAGATACTTGACTGGAGCCAAGCCGGTTAATGAACTCCAAATCATAATTATATGGATAATTTTCTAAAGACATACGCCACTGCAAAAGAAGAATAACTTTACCTTCGTCTATCCCTTAGTGGATATATATGACAGGTGCCAATCCGGTCAATGAACTCCAAATAATAATTATATGGATAAATTTCTAAAGATATATAATACTGCAAGAAAGAACTTTTCCTTCGTCTATCCCTGAGGGGAGATATTTGACTGGTGCCAAGCCGGTCAATGAACTCCAAATAATAATTATGTAGATAAATTACTAAAGACATATGCCACTGCAAAAAAACTTTTCCTTCGTCTATACCTGAATGGAGATACTTGACTGGTGCCAAGCCCCTCAATGAACTCCAAATAATAATTATATGGATAATTATCTAAAGTCATATGCCACTGCAAAAAAAAACAACTTTACCATCGTCTATCCCTTAGTGGATATATATGACTGGTGCCAATCCGGTCAATGAACTCCAGATAATAATTATATGGATAATTATCTAAAGACATACGCCACTGCAATAAAAAACAACTTTTCTTTCGTCTATCCCTTAGTGGAGTTATATGACTGGTTCCAAACCGGTCAATGAACTCCAAATAATAATTATATGGATAATTTTCTAGAGACATATGCCACTGCATGAAAGAAATTTTCCTTCGTCTATCACTGAGTGGAGATATTTGACTGTTGCCAAGCCGGTCAATTAACTCCAAATAATAATTATATGGATAATTTTCTAAAGACATATGCCACTGCAAGAATGAACTTTTCCTTCGTCTATACCTGAATGGAGATACTTGACTGGTGCCAAGCCGGTCAATGAACTCCAAATAATAATTATATGGATAATTATCTAAAGACATATGCCACTGCAAGAAAGATTTTGTCCTTCGTCTATCCCTGAGTGGAGATATTTGACCGGTTAAATTATATGGATAATTTTCTAAAGACATATGCCACTACAAGAAAGAACTTTTCCTTCGTCTATACCTGAATGGAGATACTTGACTGGTGCCAAGCCGGTTAAAGAATTCCAAATAATAATTATATGGATAAATTTTTAAAGACATATGCACCTGCAAAAAAAAATTTCCCTTCGTCTATCTTTGAGTGGAGTTATTTGACTGGTGCCAAGACGGTCAATGTACTCTAAATAATAATTATATGGATAATTTTCTAAAGACATATGAAACTGCAAGAAAGAACTTTTCCTTCGTCTATCCCTGAGTGGAGATATTTGACTCTTGCCAAGCCGGTCAATTAACTACAAATAATAATTATATGGATAATTTTCTAAAGACATATGACACTACAAAAAAAAACTTTTGCTTCGTCTATCCCTTAATGGAGATATTTGACTGGTGCCAAGCCGGTCAATGAACTCCAAATAATAATTATATGGATAATTTTCTAAAGACATATGCCACAGCAAGAAAGAACTTTTTCTTCGTCTAAACCTGAGTGGAGATATTTTATTGGTGCCAAGCCGGTCAATGAACTCCAAATATTAATTATATGGATAATTTTCTAAAGACATATGACACTACAAAAAAAAAACATTTCCTTCGTCTCTCCCTTAGTGGAGATATATGACTGGTGCCAAACCGGTCAATGAACTCCAAATAATAATTATATGGATAATTATCTAAAGACATATGCCACGGCAAAAAAAGAATAACTTTCCCTTCGTCTATCCCTGAGTGGAGATATTTGACTGTTGCCAAGCCGGTCAATTAACTCCAAATAATAATTATATGGATAATTTTCTAAAGACATATGCCACTGAAAAAAAAAATTTTCTTTCTTCTATCCTTTAGTGGAGATATTTGACTGGTCCCAAGCCGGTCAATGAACTCTAAATAATAATTATATTGATAATTTTTTAAAGACATATGACACTGAAAGAAAGAACTTTTCCTTCGTCTATCCCTGAGTGGAGATATTTGACTGGTGCCAAGCCGGTCAATGAAAATCCAAATAATAATTATATGGATAATTTTCTAAAGACATATGCCACTGCAAGTAAAACTTTTCCTTCGTCTATACCTGAATGGAGATACTTGACTGGTGCCAAGCCGGTCAATGAACTCCAAATAATAATTATATGGATAATTATCTAAAGACATATGCCACTGCAAAAAAAAAAACAACTTTTCCTTCGTCTATCCGTTAGTGGAGATATTTGACTGGTGCCAAGCCGGTCAATGAACTCCAGATAATAATTATATGGATAATTATCTAAAGACATACGCCACTGCAAAAAAAGAATAACTTTCCCTTCTTCGTCTATCCCTGAGTGGAGATATTTGTCTGTTGCCAAGCCGGTCAATGAACTCCAAATAATAATTATATGGATAATTTTCTAAAGACATATGCCAAAGCAAGAAAGAACTTTTCCTTCGGCTGTCCCTGAGTGGAGATATTTGACTGGTACCAAGCCGGTTAATGAACTCCAAATAATAATTATATGGATAATTTTTTAAAGACATATGCACCTGCAAGAAAGAACTTTTCCTTCGTTTATCCATGAGTGGAGATATTTGACTGGTGCCAAGCCGGTCAATGAACTCCAAATAATAATTATATGGATAACTTTCTAAAGATATATGACACTGCAAGAAAGAACTTTTCCTTCGGCTATCCCTGAGTGGAGACATTTGAATGGTGCCAAGACGGTCAATGAACTCCAAATAATAATTATATGGATAATTATCTAAAGACATATGCCACTGCAAAAAAAGAATAACTTTCCCTTCGTCTATCCCAGAGTGGAGATATTTGACTGTTGCCAAGCCGGTCAATTAACTCCAAATAATAATTATATGGATAATTTTCTAAAGACATATGACACTGCAAGAAATAAGTTTTTCTTCGTCTATCCCTGAGTGGAGATATTTGATTGGTGCCAAGCCGGTCAATGAACTCCAAATAATAATTATATGGATGATTTTCTAAAGACATATGACACTACAAAAAAAAACTTTTCCTTCGTCTATCCCTTAGTGGAGATATATGACTTGTGCCAAACCGGTCAATGAACTCCAAATAATAATTATATGGATAATTATCTAAAGACATATGCCACTGCAAAAAAAGAATAACTTTCCCTTCGTCTATCCCTGAGTGGAGATATTTGACTGTTGCCAAGCCGGTCAAGTAACTCCAAATAATAATTATATGGATAATTTTCTAAAGACATATGACACTGCAAAAAAAAACTTTTCTTTCTTCTATCCTTTAGTGGAGATATTTGACTGGTGCCAAGCCGATCAATGAACTCCAAATAATAATTATATGGATAATTTTCTAAAGACATATGACACTGCAAGAAAGAACTTTTTCTTCGTCTATCCCTGAGTGGAGATATTTGACTGGTACCAAGCCGGTCAATGAACTCCAAATAATAATTATATGGATAATTATCTAAAGACATATGCCACTGCAAAAAAAACAACAACTTTTCCTTCGTCTATCCTTTAGTGGAAATATTTGACTGGTACCAAGCCGGTCAATGAACTCCAAATAATAATTATATGGATAATTTTCTAAAGACATATGACACTGCAAGAAATAACTTTTTCTTCGTCTATCCCTGAGTGGAGATATTTGATTGGTGCCAAGCCGGTCAATGAACTCCAAATAATAATTATATGGATGATTTTCTAAAGACATATGACACTACAAAAAAAAACTTTTCCTTCGTCTATCCCTTAGTGGAGATATATGACTTGTGCCAAACCGGTCAATGAACTCCAAATAATAATTATATGGATAAGTATCTAAAGACATATGCCACTGCAAAAAAAGAATAACTTTCCCTTCGTCTATCCTTGAGTGGAGATATTTGACTGTTGCCAAGCCGGTCAAGTAACTCCAAATAATAATTATATGGATAATTTTCTAAAGACATATGACACTGCAAAAAAAAACTTTTCTTTCTTCTATCCTTTAGTGGAGATATTTGACTGTTGCCAAGCCGGTCAATGAACTCCAAATAATAATTATATGGATAATTTTCTGAAGACATATGACACTGCAAGAAAGAACTTTTCCTTCGTCTATCACTGAGTGGAGATATTTGACTGGTGCCAAGCCGGACAATGAGCTCCAAATAATAATTATATGGATAATTTTCTAAAGACATATGCCACTGCAAGAAAGAACTTTTCCTTCGTCTATACCTGAATGGAGATACTTGACTGGTGTCAAGCCGGTCAATGAACTCCAAATAATAATTATATGGATAATTATCTAAAGACATATGACACTGCAAAAAAAAAACAACTTTTCCTTCGTCTATCCCTCAGTGAAGATATTTGATTGGTGCCAAGCCGGTCAATGAACTCCAAATAATAATTATATGGATAATTTTCTAAAGACATATGCCACTGCAAGAAAGAACTTTTCCTTCGTCTATACCTGAGTGGAGATACTTGACTGGAGCCAAGCTGGTCAATGAACTCCAAATAATAATTATACGGATAATTTTTTGAAGACATATGGCCCTGCAAAAAAAGTATAACTTTCCCTTCGTCTATCCCTGAGTGGATATATTTGACTGGTGCCAAACCGGTCAATTAACTCCAAATAATAATTATATGGATAATTTTCTAAAGATATATGACACTACAAAAAAAAACATTTCCTTCGTCTCTCCCTTAGTGGAGATATATGACTGGTGCCAAACCGGTCAATGAACTCCAAATAATAATTATATGGATAATTATCTAAAAACATATGCCAAGGCAAAAGAAGAATAACTTTCCCTACGTCTATCCCTGAGTGGAGATATTTGACTGTTGCCAAGCCGGTCAATTAACTCCAAATAATAATTATATGGATAATTTTCTAAAGACATATGCCACTGAAAACAAAAATTTTCTTTCTTCTATCCTTTAGTGGAGATATTTGACTGGTCCCAAGCCGGTCAATGAACTCTAAATAATAATTATATGGATAATTTTTTAAAGACATATGACACTGCAAGAAAGAACTTTTCCTTCGTCTATCCCTGAGTGGAGATATTTGACTGGTGCCAAGCCGGTCAATGAAAATCCAAATAATAATTATATGGATAATTTTCTAAAGACATATGCCACTGCAATTAAAACTTTTCCTTCGTCTATACCTGAATGGAGATACTTGACTGGTGCCAAGCCGGTCAATGAACTCCAAATAATAATTATATGGATAATTATCTAAAGACATATGCCACTGCAAAAAATAAACAACTTTTCCTTCGTCTATCCGTTAGTGGAGATATTTGACTGGTGCCAAGCCGGTCAATGAACTCCAGATAATAATTATATGGATAATTATCTAAAGACATACGCCACTGCAAAAAAAGAATAACTTTCCCTTCATCTATCCCTGAGTGGAGATATTTGTCTGTTGCCAAGCCGGTCAATGAACTCCAAATAATAATTATATGGATAATTTTCAAAAGACAGATGACACTGCAAGAAAGAACTTTTCCTGCGTCTATCCCTGAGTGGAGATATTTGACTGGTGCCAAGCCGGTCAATGAACTCCAAATAATAATTATATGGATAATTATCTAAAGACATATGCCACTGCAAAAAAAACAACTTTCCCTTCGTCTATCCCTGAGTGGAGATATTTGACTGTTGCCAAGCCGGTCAATTAACTCCAAATAATAATTATATGGATAATGTTCTAAAGACATATGCCACTGAAAAATAAAATTTTTCTTTCTTCTATCCTTTAGTGGAGATATTTGACTGGTGCCAAGCCGATCAACGAACTCCAAATAATAATTATATGGATAATTTTCTAAAGACATATGACACTGCAAGAAAGAACTTTTTCTTCGTCTATCCCTGAGTGGAGTTATTTGACTGGTACCAAGCGGGTCAATGAACTCCAAATAATAATTATATGGATAATTATCTAAAGACATATGCCACTGCAAAAAAAACAACAACTTTTCCTTCGCTATCCTTTAGTGGAAATATTTGACTGGTGCCAAGCCGGTCAATGAACTCCGAATAATAATTATATGGATAATTTTCTAAGGACATATGCCACAGCAAGTAAGAACTTTTCCTTCGTCTATCACTGAGTGGAGATATTTGACTGGTACCAAGCCGGTCAATGAACTCCAAATAATAATTATATGGATAATTTTCTAAAGACATATGACACTGCAAGAAATAAGTTTTTCTTCGTCTATCCCTGAGTGGAGATATTTGATTGGTGCCAAGCCGGTCAATAAACTCCAAATAATAATTATATGGATGATTTTCTAAAGACATATGACACTACAAAAAAAAACTTTTCCTTCGTCTATCCCTTAGTGGAGATATATGACTTGTGCCAAACCGGTCAATGAACTCCAAATAATAATTATATGGATAATTATCTAAAGACATATGCCACTGCAAAAAAAGAATAACTTTCCCTTCGTCTATCCCTGAGTGGAGATATTTGACTGTTGCCAAGCCGGTCAAGTAACTCCAAATAATAATTATATGGATAATTTTCTAAAGACATATGACACTGCAAAAAAAAACTTTTCTTTCTTCTATCCTTTAGTGGAGATATTTGACTGGTGCCAAGCCGGTCAATGAACTCCAAATAATAATTATATGGATAATTTTCTGAAGACATATGACACTGCAAGAAAGAACTTTTCCTTCGTCTATCACTGAGTGGAGATATTTGACTGGTGCCAAGCCGGACAATGAACTCCAAATAATAATTATATGGATAATTTTCTAAAGACATATGCCACTGCAAGAAAGAACTTTTCCTTCGTCTATACCTGAATGGAGATACTTGACTGGTGTCAAGCCGGTCAATGAACTCCAAATAATAATTATATGGATAATTATCTAAAGACATATGACACTGCAAAAAAAAAACCAACTTTTCCTTCGTCTATCCCTCAGTGAATATATATGATTGGTGCCAAGCCGGTCAATGAACTCCAAATAATAATTATATGGATAATTTTTTAAAGACATATGACACTACAAAAAAAAACTTTTGCTTCGTCTATCCCTTAGTGGAGATATTTGACTGGTGCCAAGCCGGTCAATGAATTCCAATTAATAATTATATGGATAATTTTCTAAAGACATATGCCAAAGCAAGAAAGAACTTTTCCTTCGGCTGTCCCTGAGTGGAGATATTTGACTGGTACCAAGCCGGTTAATGAACTCCAAATAATAATTATATGGATAATTTTTTAAAGACATATGCACCTGCAAGAAAGAACTTTTCCTTCGTTTATCCATGAGTGGAGATATTTGACTGGTGCCAAGCCGGTCAATGAACTCCAAATAATAATTATATGGATAACTTTCTAAAGATATATGACACTGCAAGAAAGAACTTTTCCTTCGGCTATCCCTGAGTGGAGACATTTGAATGGTGCCAAGACGGTCAATGAACTCCAAATAATAATTATATGGATAATTATCTAAAGACATATGCCACTGCAAAAAAAGAATAACTTTCCCTTCGTCTATCCCAGAGTGGAGATATTTGACTGTTGCCAAGCCGGTCAATTAACTCCAAATAATAATTATATGGATAATTTTCTAAAGACATATGCCACTGAAAAAAAAAATTTTCTTTCTTCTGTACTTTAGTGGAGACATTTGACTGGTGCCAGGCCGGTCAATGAACTCCAAATAATAATTGTATGGATAATTTTCTAAAGACATATGACACTGCAAGAAAGAACTTTTCCATCGTCTATCCATGAGTGGAGATATTTGACAGGTGCCAAGCCGGTCAATGAACTCCAAATAATAATTATATGGATAATTTTCTAAAGACATATGCCACTGCAAGAAAGAACTTTTCCTTCGTCTATCCCTGAGTGGAGATATTTGACTGGTGTCAAGCCGGTCAATGAACTCCAAATAATAATTATATGGATAAATTTCTAAAGACATATGCCACTGCAAGAAAGAACTTTTCCTTCGTCTATACCTGAATGGAGATACTTGACTGGTGCCAAGCCGGTCAATGAACTCCAAATAATAATTATATGGATAATTATCTAAAGACACATGCCACTGCAAAAACAAAAAACAACTTTTCCTTCGTCTATCTTTTAGTGGAGATATTTGACTGGTGCCAAGCCGGTCAATGAACTCCAAATAATAATTATATGGATAAATTTCTAAAGACATATGACACTGCAAGAAAGAACTTTTCATTCGTCTATCCCTGAGTGGAGATATTTGATTGGTGCCAAGCCGGTCAATGAACTCCAAATAATAATTATATGGATAAGTTTCTAAAGACATATGACACTACAAAAAAAAACTTTTGGTTCGTCTATCCCTTAGTGGAGATATTTGACTGGTGCCAAGCCGGTCAATGAACTCCAAATAATAATTATATGGATAATTATCTAAAGACATACGCCACTGCAAAAAAAGAATAACTTTCCCTTCGTCTATCCCTGAGTGGAAATATTTGACTGTGGCCAAGCCGTTCAATTAACTCCAAATAATAATTATATGGATAATTTTCTAAAGACATATGCCACTGAAAAATAAACTTTTCTTTCTTCTATCCTTTAGTGGAGATATTTGACTGGTGCCAAGCCGGTCAATGAACTCCAAATAATAATTATATGGATAAAATTCTAAAGACATATGACACTGGAAGAAAGAACTTTTCCTTCGTCTATCCCTGAGTGGAGATATTTGACTGGTGCCAAGCCGGTCAATGAACTCCAAATAATAATTATATGGATAATTTTCTAAAGACATATGGCACTGCAAGAAAGAATTTTCCTTCGTCTATACCTGAATGGAGATACTTGACTGGTGCCAAGCCGGTCAATGAACTCCAAATATTAATTATATGGATAATTTTCTAAAGACATATGAAACTACAAAAAAAAAACTTTTGCTTCGTCTATCCCTTAGTGGAGATATTTGACCGGTTAAATTATATGGATAATTTTCTAAAGACATATGCCACTGCAAGAAAGAACATTTCCTTCGTCTATACCTGAATGGAGATACTTGACTGGTGCCAAGCCGGTTAATGAATTCCAAATAATAATTATATGGATAAATTTTTAACGTGCAAAAAAAAATTCCCTTCGTCTATCTCTCAGTGGATATATTTGACTGGTGCCAAGACGGTCAATGAACTCTAAATAATAAATATATGGATAATTTTCTAAAGACATATGACACTGCAAGAAAGAACTTTTGCTTCGTCTATCCCTTAGTGGAGATATTTGACTGGTGCCAAGCCGGTCATTGAACTCTAAATAATAATTATATGGATAATTTTCTAAAGACATATACCACTGCAAGAAAGAACTTTTCCTTCGTCTATACCTGAGTGGAGATACTTGACTGGAGCCAAGCTGGTCAATGAACTCCAAATAATAATTATATGGATAATTTTCTAAAGACATATGCCACAGCAAGAAAGAACTTTTCCTTCGTCTATCACTGAGTGGAGATATTTGATTGGTGCCAAGCCGGTCAATGAACTCCAAATATTAATTATATGGATAATTTTCTAAAGACATATGACACTACAAAAAAAAAACTTTTCCTTCGTCTCTCCCTTAGTGGAGATATATGACTGGTGCCAAACCGGTCAATGAACTCCAAATAATAATTATATGGATAATAATCTAAAGACATATGCCACGGCAAAAAAAGAATAACTTTCCCTTCGTCTATCCCTGAGTGGAGATATTTGACTGTTGCCGAGCCGGTCAATGAAAATCCAAATAATAATTACATGGATAATTTTCTAAAGACATATGCCACTGCAAGAAAAACTTTTCCTTCGTCTATACCTGAATGGAGATACTTGACTGGTGCCAAGCCGGTCAATGAACTCCAAATAATAATTATATGGATAATATTCTAAAGACATATGCCACTGCAAGAAAGAACTTTTCCTTCGTCTGTCCCTTAGTGGAGACATTTGTCTGGTGCCAAGCCGGTCAATGAACTCCAAATAATAATTATATGGATAATTTTCTAAAGACATATGCCACTGCAAGAAAGAACTTTTACATCGTCTATACCTGAGTGGAGATGCTTGACTGGTGCCAAGCCGGTCAATGAACTCCAAATAATAATTATATGGATAATTATCTAAAGATATATGACACTGCAAGTAAGAACTTTTCCTTCTTCTATCCCATAGTGGATATATTTGACTGGTGCCAAGCCGGTCAATGAACTCCAAATAATAAATATATGGACAATTTTTGAAAAACATATGCCACTGGAAGAAAGAACTTTTCCTTCGTCTATCCCTTAGTGGAGATATTTGTCTGGTGCCAAGCCGGTCAATGAACACCAAATAATAATTATATGGATAATTATCTAAGATATATGCCACTGCAAGAAAGAACTTTTCCTTCGTCTATCCCTGAGTGGAGATATTTGTCTGGTGCCATGCCGGTCAATGAACTCCAAATAATAATTATATGGATAAATTTCTAAAGACATATGCCACTGCAAGAAAGAATTTTACATCGTCTATACCTGAGTGGAGATGCTTAACTGGTGCCAAGCCGGTCAATGAACTCCAAATAATAATTATATGGATAATTATCTAAAGACATATGCCACTGCAAAAAAAAACAACTCTTCCTTCGTCTATCATTGAGTGGAGATATTTGACTGTTGCCAAGCCGGTCAATGAACTCCAAACAATAATCATATGGATAATTTTCTAACGACATATGCCACTGCAAGAAAGAATTTTACCTTCGTCTATCCCTGAGTGGAGACATTTGACTGGTGCCAAGCCGGTCAATGAACTCCAAATAATAATTATGTGGATAAATTTCTAAAGACATATGCAACTGCAAAAAAACTTTTCCTTCGTCTATACCTGAATGGAGATACTTGACTGGTGCCAATCCGGTCAATGAACTCTAAATAATAAATATATGTATAATTATCTAAAGACATAGGCCACTGCAAAAAAAAAAACAACTTTTCCTTCGTCTATCCTTTAGTGGAGATATTTGATTGGTGCCAAGCCGGTCAATGAACTCCAAATAATAATTATATGGATAATTTTCTAAAGACATATGACACTACAAAAAAAAACTTTTCCTTCGTCTATCCCTTAGTGGAGATATTTGACTGTTGCCAAGCCGGTCAATGAACTCCAAATAATAATTATATGGAAAATTTTCTAAAGACATATGCCACAGCAAGAAAGAACTTTTCCTTCGTCTATACCTGAGTGGAGATACTTGACTGGAACCAAGCCGGCCAATGAACTCCAAATAATAATTATATGGATAATTTTCTAAAGACATATGCAACAGCAAGAAAGAACTTTTCCTTCGTCTATCCCTGAGTGGAGATAATTGACTGGTACCAAGCCGGTTAATGAATTCCAAATAATAATTATATGGATAAATTTTTAAAGACATATGCACCTGCAAAAAAAAAAATTCCCTTCGTCTATCTCTGAGTGGAGATATTTGACTGGTGCCAAGCCGGTCAATGAACTCCAAATAATAATCATATGGATAATTTTCTAAAGACATATGACCCTGCAAGAAAGAACTTTTGCTTCGTCTATCCATGAGTGGAGATATTTGACTGGTGCCAAGCCGGTCAATGAACTCCAAATAATAATAATATGGATAATTTTCTAAAGACATATGACACTGCAAGAAAGAACTTTTCCTTCGGCTATCCCTGAGTGGAGATATTTGACTGGTGCCAAGCCGGTCAATGAACTCCAAATAATAATTATATGGATAATTTTCTAAAGACATATTCTACTACAAGGAAAACTTTTACTTCGTCTATACCTGAGTGGAGACGCTTGATTGTTGCCAAGCCGGTAAATTAACTCCAAATAATAATTATATGGATAATTTTCTAAAGACATATGCCACTGCAAAAAAAAAAACAACTTAACCTAAGTCTATACCTTAGTGGAGATATATGACTGGTGTCAAACCGGTCAATGAACTCCAAATAATAATTATATGGATAATTTTCTAAAGACATATGACACTGCAAGAAAGAACTTTTCCTTCGTCTATCCCTGAGTGGAGATATTTGACTGTTGCCAAGCCGGTCAATTAACTCCAAATAATAATTATATGGATAATTTTCTAAAGACATATGACACTACAAAAAAAAACTTTTGCTTCGTCTATCCCTTAGTGGAGATATTTGACTTGTGCCAAGCCGGTCAATGTACTCCAAATAATAATTATATGAATAATTTTCTAAAGACATATACCACTGCAAGAAAGAACTTTTCCTTCGTCTATACCTGAGTGGAGATACTTGACTGGAGCCAAGCTGGTCAATGACCTCCAAATAATAATTATATGGATAATTTTCTAATATGGCCACAGCAAGAAAGAACTTTTTCTTCGTCTATCACTGAGTGGAGATATTTGACTGCTACGAAATCGGTCAATGAATTCCAAATAATAATTATATGGATAATTTTCTAAAGACATATGACAATGCAAGAAAGAACTTTTCCTTCGTCTATCCCTGAGTGGAGATAGTTGATTGGTGCCAAGCCGGTCAATGAACTCCAAATAATAATTATATGGATAATTGTCTAAAGACATATGACACTACAAAAAAAAAACTATTCCTCCGTCTATCCCTTTAGTGGAGATATATGACTGGTGCCAAACCGGTCAATGAACTCCAAATAATAATTATATGGATAATTATCTAAAGACATATGCCACTGCAAAAAAAGAATCACTTTCCCTTCGTCTATCCCTGAGTGGAGATATTTGACTGTTGCCAAGCCGGTCAATTAACTCCAAATAATAATTATATGGATAATTTTCTAAAGACATATGACACTACAAAAAAAATCTTTTCTTTCTTCTATCCTTTAGTGGAGATATTTGACTGGTGCCAAGCCGGTCAATGAACTCCAAATAATAATTATATGGATAATTTTCTGAAGACATATGACACTGCAAGAAAGAACTTTTCCTTCGTCTATCCCTGAGTGGAGATATTTGACTGGTGCCAAGCCGGACAATGAACTCCAAATAATAATTATATGGATAATTTTCTAAAGACATATGCCACTGCAAGAAAGAACTTTTCCTTCGTCTATACCTGAATGGAGATACTTGACTGGTGCCAAGCCGGTCAATGAACTCCAAATAATAATTATATGGATAATTATCTAAAGACATATGACACTGCAAAAAAAAAACAACTTTTCCTTCGTCTATCCCTTAGTGGATATATTTAACTGGTGCCAAGCCGGTCAATGAACTCCAAATAATATTCATATGTATAATTGTCTAATGACATATGTCACTGCAAGAAAGATCTTTTCCTTCGTCTATCCCATAGTGGAGATATTTGACTGGTGCCAAAACGGTCAATCAACTCCAAATAATAATCATATGTATAATTGTCTAATGACATATGACACTGCAAGAAAGAACTTTTCATTCGTCTATCCCTCAGTGAAGATATTTGATTGGTGCCAAGCCGGTCAATGAACTCCAAATAATAAGTATATGGATAATTTTCTAAAGACAAGATGACACTACAAAAAAAAACTTTTGCTTCGTCTATCCCTTAGTGGAGATATTTGACTGGTGCCAAGCCGGTCAATGAACTCCAAATAATAATTATATGGATAATTTTCTAAAGACATATGCCACTGCAAGAAAGAACTTTTCCTTCGTCTATACCTGAGTGGAGATACTTGACTGGAGCCAAGCTGGTCAATGAACTCCAAATAATAATTATATGGATAATTTTCTAAAGACATATGACCCTGCAAGAAAGAACTTTTCCTTCGTCTATCCATGAGTGGAGATATTTGACTGGTGCCAAGCCGGTCAATGAACTCCAAATAATAATTATATGGATAATTTTCTAAAGTCATACGCCACTGCAAAAAAAGTATAACTTTCCCTTCGTCTATCCCTGAGTGGATATATTTGACTGGTGCCAAGCCGGTCAATTAACTCCAAATAATAATTATATGGATAATTTTCTAAAGACATATGACACTACAAAAAAAAAAACTTTTCCTTCGTCTATCCCTTAGTGGAGATATTTGACTGGTACCAAGCCGGTTAATGAACGCCAAATAAGAATTATATGGAAAATTTTTTAAAGACATATGCACCTGCAAGAAAGAACTTTTCCTTCGTTTATCCATGAGTGGAGATATTTGACTGGTGCCAAGCCGGTCAATGAAATCCAAATAATAATTATATGGATAATTTTCTAAAGACATATGCCAAAGCAAGAAAGAACTTTTCCTTCGTCTATCCCTGAGTGGAGATATTTGACTGGTACCAATCCGGTCAATGAACTCCAAATAACAATTATATGGATAATTTTCTAAAGACATATGACACTACAAAAAAAAACTTTTCCATCGTCTATCCCTTAGTGGAGATATTTGACTGGTGCCAAGCCGGTCAATGAACTCCAAATAATAATTATATGGATAATTTTCTAAAGACATATGACCCTGCAAGAAAGAACTTTTCCTTCGCCTATCCATGAGTGGAGATATTTGACTGGTGCCAAGCCGGTCAATGAACTCCAAATAATAATTATATGGATAATTTTCTAAAGATATATGACACTGCAAGTAAGAACTTTTCCTTCGGCTATCCCTGAGTGGAGATATTTGACTGGTGCCAAGCCGGTCAATGAACTCCAGATAATAATTATATGGATAATTATCTAAAGACATACGCCACTGCAAAAAAAGAATAACTTTCCCTTCGTCTATCCCAGAGTGGAGATATTTGACTGTTGCCAAGCCGGTCAATGAACTCCAAATAATAATTATATGGATAATTATCTAAAGACATATGCCACTGCAAAAAAAAACAACTTTCCCTTCGCCTATCCCTGAGTGGAGATATTTGACTGTTGCCAAGCCGGTCAATTAACTCCAAATAATAATTATATGGATAATTTTCTAAAGACATATGCCACTGAAAAAAAAAACTTTTCTTTCTTCTATCCTTTAGTGGAGATATTTGACTGGTGCCAAGCCGGTCAATGAACTCCAAATAATAATTATATGGATAATTTTCTAAAGACATATGACACTGCAAGAAAGAACTTTTCCTTCGTCTATCCCTGAGTGGAGATATTTGACTGGTGCCAAGCCGGTCAATGAACTCCAAATAATAATTATATGGATAAATTTCTAAAGACATATGCCACTGCAAGAAAGACCTTTTCCTTCGTCTATACCTGAATGGAGATACTTGACTGGTGCCAAGCCGGTCAATGAACTCCAAATAATAATTATATGGATAATTATCTAAAGACACATGCCACTGCAAAAAAAAAACAACTTTTCCTTCGTCTATCTTTTAGTGGAGATATTTGACTGGTGCCAAGCCGGTCAATGAAGTCCAAATAATAATTATATGGATAAATTTCTAAAGACATATGACACTGCAAGAAAGAACTTTTCATTCGTCTATCCCTGAGTGGAGATATTTGATTGGTGCCAAGCCGGTCAATGAACTCCAAATAATAATTATATGGATAATTTTCTAAAGACATATGACACTACAAAAAAAACTTTTGGTACGTCTATCCCTTAGTGGAGATATTTGACTGGTGCCAAGCCGGTCAATGAACTCCAAATAATAATTATATGGATAATTGTCTAAAGACATACGCCACTGCAAAAAAAGAATAACTTTCCCTTCGTCTATCCCTGAGTGGAGATATTTGACTGTTGCCAAGCCGTTCAATTAACTCCAAATAATAATTATATGGATAATTTTCTAAAGACCTATGCCACTGAAAAATAAACTTTTCTTTCTTCTATCCTTTAGTGGAGATATTTGACTGGTGCCAAGCCGGTCAATGAACTCCAAATAATAATTATATGGATAAAATTCTAAAGACATATGACACTGCAAGAAAGAACTTTTCCTTCGTCTATCCCTGAGTGGAGATATTTGACTGGTGCCAAGCCGGTCAATGAACTCCAAATAATAATTATATGGATAATTTTCTAAAGACATATGCCACTGCAAGAAAGAACTTTTCCTTCGTCCATACCTGAATGGAGATACTTGACTGGTGTCAAGCCGGTCAATGAACTCCAAATAATAATTATATGGATAATTTTCTAAAGACATATGACACTGCAAGAAAGAACCTTTCCTTCGTCTATCCCTGAGTGGAGATATTTGATTGGTGCCAAGCCGGTCAATGAACTCCAAACAATAATTATATGGATAATTTTCTAAAGACATATGATACCACAAAAAAAACTTTTCCTTCGTCTATTCCTTTAATGGAGATATTTGACTGGTGCCAAGCCGGTCAATGAACTCCAAATAATAATTATATGGATAATTTTCTAAAGACATATGCCACAGCAAAAAAGAACTTTTCCTTCATCTATACCTGAGTGGAGATACTTGACTGGAACCAAGCCGGTTAATGAACTCCAAATCATAATTATATGTATAATTTTCTAAAGACATATGCCACAGCATAAAAGAAATTTTTCTTCGTCTATCCTTTAGTGGAGATATTTGACTGGTGCCAAGCCGGTCAATGAACTCCAAATAATAATTATATGGATAATTTTCTAAAGATATATAATACTGCAAGAAAGAACTTTTCCTTCGTCTATCCCTGAGGGGAGATATTTGACTGGTGCCAAGCCGGTCAATGAACTCCAAATAATAATTATGTGGATAAATTTCTAAAGACATACGCCACTGCAAAAAAACTTTTCCTTCGTCGATACCTGAATGGAGAAACTTGACTAGTGCTAAGCCGGTCAATGAACTCCAAAAAATAATTATATGGATAATTATCTAAAGTCATATGCCACTGCAAAAAAAAAACAACTTTACCTTCGTCTATCCCTTAGTGGATATATATGACTGGTGCCAATCCGGTCAATGAACTCCAGATAATAATTATATGGATAATTATCTAAAGACATACGCCACTGCAAAAGAAGAATAACTTTACCTTCGTCTATCCCTTAGTGGATATATATGACTGGTGCCAATCCGGTCAATGAACTCCAAATAATAATTATATGGATAATAATCTAAAGACATACGCCACTGCAAAAAAAAAAACAACTTTTCCTTCGTCTATCCGTTAGTGGAGTTATATGACTGGTGCCAAACCGGTCAATGAACTCCAAATAATAATTATATGGATAATTTTCTAAAAACATATGACACTGCAAGACAGAACTTTTCCTTCGTCTATACCTGAATGGAGATACTTGACTGGTTCCAAGCCGGTCAATGAACTCCAAATATTAATTATATGGATACTTTTCTAAAGACATATGAAACTACAAAAAAAAACTTTTGCTTCGTCTATCCCTTAGTGGAGATATTTGACCGGTTAAATTATATGGATAATTTTCTAAAGACATATGCCACTGCAAGAAAGAACTTTTCCTTCGTCTATACCTGAATAGAGATACTTGACTGGTGCCAAGCCGGTTAATGAATTCCAAATAATAATTATATGGATAAATTTTTAAAGACGTATGAACGTGCAAAAAAAAATTTCCCTTCGTCTATCTCTCAGTGGAGATATTTGACTGGTGCCAAGACGGTCAATGAACTCTAAATAATAATTATATGGATAATTTTCTAAAGACATATGACACTGCAAGAAAGAACTTTTGCTTCGTCTATCCCTTAGTGGAGATATTTGAGTGGTGCCAAGACGGTCATTGAATTCTAAATAATAATTATATGGATAATTTTCTAAAGACATATGCCACTGCAAGAAAAACTTTTCCTTCGTCTATACCTGAATGGAGATACTTGACTGGTGCCAAGCCCGTCAATGAACACCAAATAATAATTATATGGATAATATTCTAAAGACATATGCCACTGCAAGAAAGAACTTTTCCTTCGTCTGTCCCTTAGTGGAGATATTTGTCTGGTGCCAAGGCGGTCAATGAACTCCAAATAATAATTATATGGATAATTTTCTAAAGACATATGCCACTGCAAGAAAGAACTTTTACATCGTCTATACCTGAGTGGAGATGCTTGACTGGTGCCAAGCCGGTCAATAAACTCCAAATAATAATCATATGGATAATTTTCTAAAGACATATACCACTGAAAAAAAAAAATACAACTTAACCTTAGTCTATCCCTGAGTGGACATATATGACTGGTGTCAAACCGGTCAATGAACTCCAAATAATAATTATATGGACAATTTTCTAAAGACATATGCCACTGCAAGAAAAACTTTTCCATCGTCTCTACCTGAATGGAGATACTTGACTGGTGCCAAGCCTGTCAATGAAATCCAAATAATAATTATATGGATAATTATCTAAAGACATATGCCACTGAAAAAAAAAACTTTTCTTTCTTCTATCCTTTAGTGGAGATATTTGACTGGTGCCAAGCCGGTCAATGAACTCCAAATAATAATTATATGGACAATTTTCTAAAGACATATGACACTGCAAGAAAGAACTTTTCCTTCGTCTATCCCTGAGTGGAGATATATGACTGGTGCCAAGCCGGTCAATGAACTCCAAATAATAATTATGTGGTTAATTTTCTAAAGACATATGCCACTGCAAGAAAGAACTTTTCCTTCGTCTATACCTGAATGGAGATATTTGACTGGTGCCAAGCCGGTCAATGAACTCCAAATAATAATTATATGGATAATTTTCTAAAGACAAATGACACTGCAAGAAAGAACTTTTCCTTCGTCTATCCCTGAGTGGAGATATTTGATTGGTGCCAAGCCTGTCAATGAACTCCAAACAATAATTATATGGATAATTTTCTAAAGACATATGACACTACAAAAAAACTTTTCCTTCGTCTATTCCTTTAATGGAGATATTTGACTGGTGCCAAGCCGGTCAATGAACTCAAAATAATAATTATATGGATAATTTTCTAAAGACATATGCCACTGCAAGAAAGAACTTGTCCTTCGTCTATACCTGAGTGGAGATACTTGACTGGAGCCAAGCCGGTTAATGAACTCCAAATCATAATTATATGGATAATTTTCTAAAGACATACGCCACTGCAAAAGGAGAATAACTTTACCTTCGTCTATCCCTTAGTGGATATATATGACTTGTGCCAATCCGGTCAATGAACTCCAAATAATAATTATATGGATAATTATCTAAAGACATATGCAACTGCAAGAAAGAAATTTTCCTTCGTCTATCCCTGAGTGGAGATATTTGACTGTTGCCAAGCCGGTCAATTAACTCCAAATAATAATTATATCGATAATTTTCTAAAGACATATGACACTGCAAGAATGAACTTTTCCTTCGAATTATACCTGAGTGGAGATACTTGACTGGAGCCAAGCCGGTTAATGAACTCCAAATCATAATTATATGGATAATTTTCTAAAGACATACGCCACTGCAAAAGAAGAATAACTTTACCTTCGTCTATCCCTTAGTGGATATATATGACTGGTGCCAATCCGGTCAACGAACTCCAAATAATAATTATATGGATAATTTTCTAAAGATATATAATACTGCAAGAAAGAACTTTTCCTTCGTCTATCCCTGAGGGGAGATATTTGACTGGTGCCAAGCCGGTCAATGAACTCCAAATAATAATTATGTGGATAAATTACTAAAGACATATGCCACTGCAAAAAAACATTTCCTTCGTCTATACCTGAATGGAGAAACTTGACTAGTGCCAAGCCGGTCAATGAACTCCAAATAATAATTATATGGATAATTATCTAAAGTCATATGCCACGGCAAAAAAAAAAACAACTTTACCATCGTCTATCCCTTAGTGGATATATATGACTGGTGCCAATCCGGTCAATGAAATCCAGATAATAATTATATGGATAATTATCTAAAGACATACGCCACTGCAAAAAAAAAACAACTTTTCCTTCGTCTATCCCTTAGTGGAGTTATATGACTGGTGCCAAACCGGTCAATGAACTCCAAATAATAATTATATGGATAATTATCTAAAGACATATGCCACTGCAAGAAAGAAATTTTCCTTCGTCTATCCCTGAGTGGAGATATTTGACTGTTGCCAAGCCGGTCAATTAACTCCAAATAATAATTATATCGATAATTTTCTAAAGACATATGACACTGCAAGAATGAACTTTTCCTTCGAATTATACCTGAATGGAGATACTTTACTGGTGGCAAGCCGGTCAATGAACTCCAAATAATAATTATATGGATAATTTTCTAATGACATATGAAACTACAAAAAAAAACTTTTGCTTCGTCTATCCCTTAGTGGAGATATTTGACCGGATAAATTATATGGATAATTTTCTAAAGACTTATGCCACTGCAAGAAAGAACGTTTCCTTCGTCTATACCTGAATGGAGATACTTGACTGGTGCCAAGCCGGTTAATCAATTCCAAATAATAATTATATGGATAAATTTTTAAAGATATATGCACCTGCAAAAAAAAATTTCCCTTCGTCTATCTCTCAGTGGAGATATTTGACTGGTGCCAAGACGGTCAATGAACTCTAAATAATAAGTATATGGATAATTTTCTAAAGACATATGACACTGCAAGAAAGAACTTTTCCTTCGTCTATCCCTGAGTGGAGATATTTGACTGTTGCCAAGCCGGTCAATTAACTACAAATAATAATTATATGGATAATTTTCTAAAGACATATGACACTACAAAAAAAAACTTTTGCTTCGTCTATCCCTTAGTGGAGATATTTGACTGGTGCCAAGCCGGTCAATGAACTCTAAACATTAATTACATGGATAATATTCTAAAGACATATACCACTGCAAGAAAGAACTTTTCCTTCGTCTATACCTGAGTGGAGATACTTGACTGGAGCCAAGCTGGTCAATGAACTCCAAATAATAATTATATGGATAATTTTATAAAGACATATGCCACAGCAAGAAAGAACTTTTCCTTCGTCTATCACTGAGTGGAAATATTTGATTGGTGCCAAACCGGTCAATGAACTCCAAATAATAATTATATGGATAATTATCTAAAGACATATGCCACTGCAAAAAAAGAATATCTTTCCCTTCGTCTATCCTGAGTGGAGATATTTGACTGTTGCCAAGCCGGTCAATTAACTCCAAATAATAATTATATGGATAATTTTCTAAAGACATATGCCACTGAAAAAAAAAACTTTTCTTTCTTCTATCCTTTAGTGGAGATATTTGACTGGTCCCAAGCCGGTCAATGAACTCCAAATAATAATTATATGGATAATTTTCTAAAGACATATGACACTGCAAGAAAGAACTTTTCCTTCGTCTATCCCTGAGTGGAGATATTTGACTGGTGCCAAGCCGGTCAATGAACTCCAAATAATAATTATATGGATAATTTCTAAAGACATATGCCACTGCAAGAAAAACTTTTCCTTCGTCTATACCTGAATGGAGATACTTGACTAGTGCCAAGCCGGTCAATGAACTCTAAAATAATAATTATATGGATAATTATCTAAAGACATATGCCACTGCAAAAAAAAAACAACTTTTCCTTCGTCTATCCGTTAGTGGAGATATTTGACTGGTGCCAAGCCGGTCAATGAACTCCAGATAATAATTATATGGATAATTATCTAAAGATATACGACACTGCAAAAAAATAATAACTTTCCCTTCGTCTATCCCTGAGTGGAGATATTTGACTGTTGCCAAGCCGGTCAATGAACTCCAAATAATAATGATATGGATAATTTTCAAAAGACAGATGACACTTCAAGAAAGAAATTTTCCTTCGTCTATCCCTTAGTGGAGATATTTGACTGTTGCCAAGCCGGTCAATTAACTACAAATAATAATTATATGGATAATTTTCTAAAGACATATGACACTACAAAAAAAACTTTTGCTTCGTCTATCCCTTAGTGGAGATATTTGACTGGTGCCAAGCCGGTCAATGAACTCTAAATAATAATTACATGGATAATTTTCTAAAGACATATACCACTGCAAGAAAGAACTTTTCCTTCGTCTATACCTGAGTGGAGATACTTGACTGGAGCCAAGCTGGTCAATGAACTCCAAATAATAATTATATGGATAATTTTATAAAGACATATGCCACAGCAAGAAAGAACTTTTCCTTCGTCTATCACTGAGTGGAAATATTTGATTGGTGCCAAGCCGGTCAATGAACTCCAAATATTAATTATATGGATAATTTTCTAAAGACATATGACACTACAAAAAAAAACTTTTCCTTCGTCTCTCCATTAGTGGAGATATATGACTGGTGCCAAACCGGTCAATGAACTCCAAATAATAATTATATGGATAATTATCTAAAGACATATGCCACTGCAAAAAAAGAATATCTTTCCCTTCGTCTATCCTGAGTGGAGATATTTGACTGTTGCCAAGCCGGTCAATTAACTCCAAATAATAATTATATGGATAATTTTCTAAAGACATATGCCACTGAAAAAAAAAACTTTTCTTTCTTCTATCCTTTAGTGGAGATATTTGACTGGTCCCAAGCCGGTCAATGAACTCCAAATAATAATTATATGGATAATTTTCTAAAGACATATGACACTGCAAGAAAGAACTTTTTCTTCGTCTATCCCTGAGTGGAGATATTTGACTGGTGCCAAGCCGGTCAATGAACTCCAAATAATAATTATATGGATAATTTCTAAAGACATATGCCACTGCAAGAAAAACTTTTCCTTCGTCTATACCTGAATGGAGATACTTGACTAGTGCCAAGCCGGTCAATGAACTCTAAAATAATAATTATATGGATAATTATCTAAAGACATATGCCACTGCAAAAAAAAAAACAACTTTTCCTTCGTCTATCCGTTAGTGGAGATATTTGACTGGTGCCAAGCCGGTCAATGAAATCCAGATAATAATTATATGGATAATTATCTAAAGATATACGACACTGCAAAAAAATAATAACTTTCCCTTCGTCTATCCCTGAGTGGAGATATTTGACTGTTGCCAAGCCGGTCAATGAACTCCAAATAATAATGATATGGATAATTTTCAAAAGACAGATGACACTTCAAGAAAGAAATTTTCCTTCGTCTATCCCTGAGTGGAGATATTTGACTGGTGCCAAGCCGGTCAATGAACTCCAAATAATAATTATATGGATAATTATCTAAAGACATATGCCACTGCAAAAAAAACAACTTTCCCTTCGTCTATCCCTGAGTGGAGATATTTGACTGTTGCCAAGCCGGTCAATTAACTCCAAATAATAATTATATGGATAATTTTCTAAAGACATATGCCACTGAAAAACAAAATTTTTCTTTCTTCTATCCTTTTGTGGAGATATTTGACTGGTGCCAAGCCGGTCAATGAACTCCAAATAATAATTATATGGATAATTTTCTAAAGACATATGCCACAGCAAGTAAGAACTTTTCCTTCGTCTATCACTGAGTGGAGATATTTGACTGGTACCAAGCCGGTCAATGAACTCCAAATAATAATTATATGGATAATTTTCTAAAGACATATGACACTGCAAGAAAGAACTTTTCCTTCGTCTATACCTGAGTGGAGATATTTGACTGGTGCCAAGCCGGTCAATGAACTCCAAATAATAATCATATGGATAATTGTCTAATGACATATGACACTGCAAGAAAGAACTTTTCATTCGTCTATACCTGAGTGGAGATATTTGACTGGTGCCAAGCCGGTCAATGACCTCCAAATAATAATTATATGGGTAATTTTCTAAAGACATATGACACAACAAGAAAGAACTTTTCCTTCGTCTATCCCTGAGTGGAGATATTTGACTGGTGCCAAGCCGGTCAATGAACTCCAAATAATAATTATATGGATAATTTTCTAAAGATATATGACACTGCAAGAAAGAACTTTTCCTTCGGCTATCCCTGAGTGGAGATATTTGACTGGTGCCAAGCAGGTCAATGAACTCCAAATAATAATTATATGGATAATTTTCTAAAGACATACGCCACTGCAAAAAAAGTATAACTTTCCCTTCGTCTATCCCTGAGTGGATATATTTGACTGGTGCCAAGCCGGTCAATTAACTCCAAATAATAATTATATGGATAATTTTCTAAAGATATATGACACTGCAAGAAAGAACTTTTCCTTCGACTATCCCTGAGTGGAGACATTTGACTGGTACCAAGCCGGTTAATGAACTCCAAATAATAATTATATGGATAATTTTTTAAAGACATATGCACCTGCAAGAAAGAACTTTTCCTTCGTTTCTCCATGAGTGGAGGTATTTGACTGGTGCCAAGCCGGTCAATGAACTCCAAATAATAATTATATGGATAACTTTCTAAAGATATATGACACTGCAAGAAAGAACTTTTCCTTCGGCTATCACTGAGTGGAGATATTTGACTGGTGCCAAACCGGTCAATGAACTCCAAATAATAATTATATGGATAATTATATAAAGACATATGCCACTGCAAAAAAAAACAACTTTCCCTTCGCCTATCCCTGAGTGGAGACATTTGACTGTTGCCAAGCCGGTCAATTAACTCCAAATAATAATTATATGGATAATTTTCTAAAGACATATGCCACTGAAAAAAAAACTTTTCTTTCTTCTGTACTTTAGTGGAGACATTTGACTGGTGCCAAGCCGGTCAATGAACTCCAAATAATAATTATATGGATAAATTTCTAAAGACATATGCCACTGCAAGAAAGAACTTTTCCTTCGTCTATACATGAATGGAGATATTTGACTGGTGCCAAGCCGGTCAATGAACTCCAAATAATAATTATATGGATAATTATCTAAAGACATATGCCACTGCAAAAAAAAAAACAACTTTTCCTTCGTCTATCCCTGAGTGGAGATATTTGACTGGTGCCAAGCCGATCAATGAACTCCAAATAATAATTATATGGATAATTTTCTAAAGATATATGCCACTGCAAGAAAGAACTTTTCCTTCGTCTATTCCTGAGTGGAGATACTTGACTGGAGCCAAGCTGGTCAATGAACTCCAAATAATAATTATATGGATAATTTTCTAAAGACATATGCCAAAGCAAGAAAGAACTTTTCCTTCGTCTATCCCTGAGTGGAGATATTTGACTGGTACCAAGCCGGTCAATGAACTCCAAATAACAATTATATGGATAATTTTCTAAAGACATATGACTCTACAAAAAAAAAACTTTTCCTTCGTCTATCCCTTAGTGGAGATATTTGACTGGTGCCAAGCCGGTCAATGGACTCCAAATAATAATTATATGGATAATTTTCTAAAGGCATATGACCCTGCAAGAAAGAACTTTTCCTTCGTCTATCCATGAGTGCAGATATTTGACTGGTGCCAAGCCGGTCAATAATAATTATATGGATAATTTTCTAAAGATATATGACACTGCAAGTAAGAACTTTTCCTTCGGTTATCCCTGAGTGGAGATATTTGACTGGTGCCAAGCCGGTCAATGAACTCCTGATAATAATTATATGGATAATTATCTAAAGACATACGCCACTGCAAAAAAAGAATAACTTTCCCTTCGTCTATCCCAGAGTGGAGATATTTGACTGTTGCCAAGCCGGTCAATGAACTCCAAATAATAATTATATGGATAATTATCTAAAGACATATGCCACTGCAAAAAAAACCCAACTTTCCCTTCGCCTATCCCTGAGTGGAGAAATTTGTCTGTTGCCTAGCCGGTCAATTAACTCCAAATAATAATTATATGGATAATTTTCTAAAGACATATGACACTGCAAGAAAGAACTTTTCCTTCGTCTATCCTTTAGTGGAGATATTTGACTGGTGCCAAGCCGGTCAATGAACTCCGAATAATAATTATATGGATAATTTTCTAAAGACATATGACACTGCAAGAAAGAACTTTTCCTTCGTCTATCCCTGAGTGGAGATATTTGACTGGTGCCAAGCAGGTCAATAAACTCCAAATAATAATTATATGGATAAATTTCTAAAGATATATGCCACTGCAAGAAAGAACTTTTCCTTCGTCTATACCTGAATGGATATACTTGACTGGTGCCAAGCCGGTCAATGAACTCCAAATAATAATTATATGGATAATTATCTAAAGACACATGCCACTGCAAAAAAAAAACAACTTTTCCTTCGTCTATCTTTTAGTGGAGATATTTGACTGGTGCCAAGCCGGTCAATGAACTCCAAATAATAATTATATGGATAAATTTCTAAAGACATATGACACTGCAAGAAAGAACTTTTCATTCGTCTATCCCTGAGTGGAGATATTTGATTGGTGCCAAGCCGGTCAATGAACTCCAAATAATAATTATATGGATAATTTTCTAAAGACATATGACACTACAAAAAAAAACTTTTGGTTCGTCTATCCCTTAGTGGAGATATTTGACTGGTGCCAACCGGTCAATGAACTCCAAATAATAATTATATGGATAATTTTCTAAAGACATATGACACTGCAAGAAAGAACTTTTCCTTCGTCTATCCCTGAGTGGAGATATTTGACTGGTGCCAAACCGGTCAATGAACTCCAGATAATAATTATATGGATAATTATCTAAAGACATACGCCACTGCAAAAAAAGTATAACCTTCGTCTATATCTGAGTGGATATATTTAACTGGTGCCAAGCCGGTCAATGAACTCCAAATAATAATTATATGGATAATTATCTAAAGACATATGCCACTCAAAAAAAAACAAGTTTCCCTTCGTCTATCCCTTAGTGTAGATATTTGACTGGTGCCAAGCCGGTCAATGAACTCCAAATAATAATTATATGGATAATTATCTAAAGACACATGCCACTGCAAAAAAAGAATAACTTTCCCTTCGTCTATCCCTGAGTGGAGATATTTGACTTTTGCCAAGCCGGTAAATTAACTCCAAATAATAATTATATGGATAATTTTCTAAAGACATAAGCCACTGAAAAAAAAAACTTTTCTTTCTTCTACCCTTTAGTGGTGATATTTGACTGGTGCCAAAACGGTCAATGAACTCCAAATAATAATCATATGTATAATTGTCTAATGACATATGACACTGCAAGAAAGAACTTTTCCTTCGTCTATCCCTGAGTGGAGATATTTGACTGGTACCAAGCCGGTCAATGAACTCCAAATAATAATTATATGGATAATTTTCTAAAGACATATGACACTAAAAGAAAGAACTTTTCCTTCGTCTATTCCTGAGTGGAGATATTTGATTGGTTCCAAGCCGGTCAATGAACTCCAAATAATAATTATATGGATAATTTTCTAAAGACATATGACACTACAAAAAAAAAATTTCCTTCGTCTATCCCTTAGTGGAGATATTTGACTGGTGCCAAGCCGGTCAGTGAACTCCAAATAATAATTATATGGATAATTTTCTAAAGACATATGCCACTGCAAGAAAGAACTTTTCCTTCGTCTATACCTGAGTGGATATATTTGACTGGAGCCAAGCCGGTCAATGACCTCCAAATAATAATTATATGGGTAATTTTCTAAAGACATATGACACAACAAGAAAGAACTTTTCCTTCGTCTATCCCTGAGTGGAGATATTTGACTGGTACCAAGCCGGTTAATGAACTGCAAATAATAATTATATGGATAATTTTTTAAAGACATATGCACCTGCAAGACAGAACTTTTCCTTCGTTTATCCATGAGTGGAGATATTTGACTGGTGCCAAGCCGGTCAATGAACTCCAAATAATAATTATATGGATAATTTTCTAAAGACATATGACCCATCAAGAAAGAACTTTTCCTTCGTCTATCCATGAGTGGAGATATTTGTCTGGTCCCAAGCCGGTCAATGAACTCTAAATAATAATTATATGGATAATTTTCTAAAGATATATGACACTGCAAGAAAGAACTTTTCCTTCGGCTATCCCTGAGTGGAGATATTTGACTGTTGCCATGCCGGTCAATGAACTCCAGATAATAATTATATGGATAATTATCTAAAGACATACGCCACTGCAAAAAAAGTATAACTTTCCTTTTGTCTATCCCTGAGTGGAGATATTTGACTGGTGCCAAACCGGTCAATGAACTCCAGATAATAATTATATGGATAATTTTCTAAAGACATATGCCACTGCAAGAAAGAACTTTTCCTTCGTCTATACCTGAGTGGAGATACTTGACTGGAGCCAAGCTGGTCAATGAACTCCAAATAATAATTATATGGATAATTTTCTAAAGACATATGCCACAGCAAGAAAGAACTTTTCCTTCGTCTAATCCTGAGTGGAGATATTTGACTGGTACCAAGCCGGTCAATGAACTCCAAATAATAATTATATGGATAATTTTCTAAAGACATATGACACTACAAGAAAGAACTTTTCCTTCGTCTATACCTGAGTGGAGATATTTGATTGGTGCCAAGCCGGTCAATGAACTCCAAATAATAATTATATGGATAATTTTCTAAAGACATACGCCACTGCAAAAAAAGTATAACTTTCCCTTCGTCTATATCTGAGTGGAGATATTTGCCTGGTGCCAAGCCGGTCAATGAACTCCAAATAATAATTATATGGATAATGTTCTAAAGACATACGCCACTGCAAAAAAAGTATAACCTTCGTCTATACCTGAGTGGATATATTTAACTGGTGCCAAGCCGGTCAATGAACTCCAAATAATAATTATATGGATAATTATCTAAAGACATATGCCACTCAAAAAAAAACAACTTTCCCTTCGTCTATCCCTGAGTGGAGATATTTGACTGGTACCAAGCCGGTCAATGAACTCCAAATAATAATTATATGGATAATTATCTAAAGACATATGACAATACAAGAAATAACTTTTCCTTCGTCTATACCTGAATGGAGATACTTGACTGGTGCTAAGCCGGTCAATGAACTCCAAATAATTATTATATGGATAATTATCTAAAGACATATTACACTGCAAAAAAAAAAACAACTTTTCCTTCGTCTATCCCTTAGTGGAGATATTTGATTGGTGCCAAGCCGGTCAATGAACTCCAAATAATAATTATATGGATAATTTTCTAAAGACATATGACACTACAAAAAAAAACTTTTGCTTCGTCTATCCCTTAGTGGAGATATTTGACTGGTGCCAAGCCGGTCAATGAACTCCAAATAATAATTATATGGATAATTTTCTAAAGACATATGCCACTGCAAGAAAGAACTTTTCCTTCGTCTATACCTGAGTGGAGATACTTGACTTGAGCCAAGCTGTTCAATGAACTCCAAATAATAATTATATGGATAATTTTCTAAAGACATATGCCACAGCAAGAAAGAACTTTACCTTCGTCTATCCCTGAGTGGAGATATTTGAATGGTACCAAGCCGGTCAATGAACTCCAAATAATAATTATATGGATAATTTTCTAAAGACATATGACACTACAAGAAAGAACTTTTCCTTCGTCTATTCCTGAGTGGAGATAATTGATTGGTGCCAAGCAGGTCAATGAACTCCAAATAATAATTATATGGATAATTTTCTATAGATAAATGACACTGCAAGAAAGAACTTTTCCTTCGGCTATCCCTGAGTGGAGATATTTGACTGGTGCCAAACCGGTCAATGAACTCCAGATAATAATTATATGGATAATTATCTAAAGACATACGCCACTGCAAAAAAAGTATAACTTTCCTTTTGTCTATCCCTGAGTGGAGATATTTGACTGTTGCCAAGCCGGTCAATGAACTCCAAATAATAATTATATGGATAATTTTCTAAAGACATATGACACTACAAAAAAAACTTTTCCTTCGTCTATCCCTTAGTGGAGATATTTGACTGTTGCCAAGCCGGTCAATGAATTCCAAATAATAATTATATGGATAATTTTCTAAAGATATATGCCACTGCATGAAAGAACTTTTCCTTCGTCTATACCTGAGTGGAGATACTTGACTGGAGCCAAGCTTGTCAATGAACTCCAAATAATAATTATATGGATAATTTTCTAAAGACATATGCCACAGCAAGAAAGAACTTTTCCTTCGTCTAATCCTGAGTGGAGATATTTGAATGGTACCAAGCCGGTCAATGAACTCCAAATAATAATTATATGGATAATTTTCTAAAGACATATGACACTACAAGAAAGAACTTTTCCTTCGTCTATTCCTGAGTGGAGATATTTGATTGGTGCCAAGCCGGTCAATGAACTCCAAATAATAATTATATGGATAATTTTCTAAAGACATATGACACTACAAAAAAAAAACTTTTCCTTCGTCTATCCCTTAGTGGAGATATTTGACTGGTGCCAAGCCGGTCAGTGAACTCCAAATAATAATTATATGGATAATTTTCTAAAGACATATGCCACTGCAAGAAAGACCTTTTCCTTCGTCTATACCTGAGTGGAGATATTTGACTGGAGCCAAGCCGGTCAATGACCTCCAAATAATAATTATATGGGTAATTTTCTAAAGACATATGACACAACAAGAAAGAACTTTTCCTTCGTCTATCCCTGAGTGGAGATATTTGACTGGTGCCAAGCCGGTCAATGAACTCCAACTAAGAATTATATGGATAATTTTCTAAAGACATATGACCCTGCAAGAAAGAACTTTTCCTTCGTCTATCCATGAGTGGAGATATTTGACTGGTGCCAAGCCGGTCAATGAACTCCAAATAATAATTATATGGATAATTTTCTAAAGACATATGACCCTGCAAGAAAGAACTTTTCCTTCGTCTATCCATGAGTGGAGATATTTGACTGGTGCCAAGCCGGTCAATGAACTCCAAATAATAATTATATGGATAATTTTCTAAAGACATATGACCCTGCAAGAAAGAACTTTTCCTTCGTCTATCCATGAGTGGAGATATTTGACTGGTGCCAAGCCGGTCAATGAACTCCAAATAATAATTATATGGATAATTTTCTAAAGATATATGACACGGCAAGAAAGAATTTTTCCTTCGGCTATCCCTGAGTGGAGATATTTGACTGGTGCCAAGCCGGTCAATGAACTCCAAATAATAATTATATGGATAATTTTCTAAAGACATACGCCACTGCAAAAAAAGTATAACTTTCCCTTCGTCTATCACTGAGTGGATATATTTGACTGGTGCCAAGCCGGTCAATGAACTCCAAATAATAATTATATGGATAATTATCTAAAGACATATGTCAGTCAAAAAAAAACAACTTTCCCTTCGTCTATCCCTGAGTGGAGATATTTGAATATTTGCATGCCGGTCAATTAACTCCAAATAATAATTATATGGATAATTTTCTAAAGACATATGCCACTGAAAAAAAAAACTTTTCTTTCTTCTGTCCTTTAGTGGAGACATTTGACTGGTGCCAAGCCGGTCAATGAACTCCAAATAATAATTATATGGATAATTTTCTAAAGACATATGCCACTGCAAAAAAGAATAACTTTTCCTTCGTCTATCCCTGAGTGGAGACATTTGACTGGTGCCAAGCCGGTCAATGAACTCCAAATAATAATTATATGGATAATTTTCTAAAGACATATGCCACTGCAAAAAAGAATAACTTTTCCTTCGTCTATCCATGAGTGGAGATATTTGACTGGTGCCAAGCCGGTCAATGAACTCCAAATAATAATTATATGGATAATTTTCTAAAGACATATGACCCTGCAAGAAAGAACTTTTCCTTCGTCTATCCATGAGTGGAGATATTTGACTGGTGCCAAGCCGGTCAATGAACTGCAAATAATAATTATATGGATAATTTTCTAAAGATATATGACACTGCAAGAAAGAATTTTTCCTTCGGCTATCCCTGAGTGGAGATATTTGACTGGTGCCAAGCCGGTCAATGAACTCCAAATAATAATTATATGGATAATTTTCTAAAGACTTACGCCACTGCAAAAAAAGTATAACTTTCCCTTCGTCTATCACTGAGTGGATATATTTGACTGGTGCCAAGCCGGTCAATGAACTCCAAATAATAATTATATGGATAATTATCTAAAGACATATGCCAGTCAAAAAAAAACAACTTTCCCTTCGTCTATCCCTGAGTGGAGATATTTGACTGTTGCCAAGCCGGTCAATTAACTCCAAATAATAATTATATGGATAATTTTCTAAAGCCATATGCCACTGAAAAAAAAAACTTTTCTTTCTTCTGTCCTTTAGTGGAGACATTTGACTGGTGCCAAGCCGGTCAATGAACTCCAAATAATAATTATATGGATAATTTTCTAAAGACATATGCCACTGCAAAAAAGAATAACTTTTCCTTCGTCTATCCCTGAGTGGAGATATTTGACTGTTGCCAAGCCGGTCAATTAACTCCAAATAATAATTATATGGATAATTTTCTAAAGACATATGCCACTGAAAAAAAAAACTTTTTTTTCTTCTGTCCTTTAGTGGAGACATTTGACTGGTGCCAAGCCGGTCAATGAACTCCAAATAATAATTATATGGATAATTTTCTAAAGACATATGACACTGCAAGAAAGAACTTTTCCTTCGTCTATCCCTGAGTGGAGATATTTGACTGGTGCCAAGCCCTTCAATGAACTCCAAATAATAATTATATGGATAATTATCTAAAGACATATGCCACTGCAAAAAAAAAACAACTTTTCCTTCGTCTATCCTTTAGTGGAGATATTTGGCTGGTGCCAAGCCGGTCAATGAACTCCAAGTAATAATTATATGGATAATTTTCTAAAGACATATGACACTACAAAAAAAAACTTTTGCTACGTCGATCCCTTAGTGGAGATATTTGACTGGTGCCAAGCCGGTCAATGAACTCCAAATAATAATTATATGGATAATTTTCTAAAGACATATGCCACTGCAAGAAAGAACTTTTCCTTCGTCTATACCTGAGTGGAGATAGTTGACTGGAGCCAAGCTGGTCAATGAACTCCAAATAATAATTATATGGATAATTTTCTAAAGACATATGCCACAGCAAGAAAGAACTTTTCCTTCGTCTATCCCTGAGTGGAGATATTTGACTGGTACCAAGCCGTTCAATGAACTCCAAATAATAATTATATGGATAATTTTCTAAAGACATATGCCACTGCAAAAAAGAATAACTTTTCCTTCGTCTATCCCTGAGTGGAGATATTTGACTGTTGCCAAGCCGGTCAATTAACTCCAAATAATAATTATATGGATAATTTTCTAAAGACATATGCCACTGAAAAAAAAAACTTTTTTTTCTTCTGTCCTTTAGTGGAGACATTTGACTGGTGCCAAGCCGGTCAATGAACTCCAAATAATAATTATATGGATAATTTTCTAAAGACACATGACACTGCAAGAAAGAACTTTTCCTTCGTCTATCCCTGAGTGGAGATATTTGACTGGTGCCAAGCCCTTCAATGAACTCCAAATAATAATTATATGGATAATTATCTAAAGACATATGCCACTGCAAAAAAAAAACAACTTTTCCTTCGTCTATCCTTTAGTGGAGATATTTGGCTGGTGCCAAGCCGGTCAATGAACTCCAAGTAATAATTATATGGATAATTTTCTAAAGACATATGCCACTGCAAGAAAGAACTTTTCCTTCGTCTATACCTGAGTGGAGATACTTGACTGGAGCCAAGCTGGTCAATGAACTCCAAATAATAATTATATGGATAATTTTCTAAAGACATATGCCACAGCAAGAAAGAACTTTTCCTTCGTCTATACCTGAGTGGAGATATTTGACTGGTACCAAGCCGTTCAATGAACTCCAAATAATAATTATATGGATAATTTTCTAAAGATATATGACACGGCAAGAAAGAATTTTTCCTTCGGCTATCCCTGAGTGGAGATATTTGACTGGTGCCAAGCCGGTCAATGAACTCCAAATAATAATTATATGGATAATTTTCTAAAGACATACGCCACTGCAAAAAAAGTATAACTTTCCCTTCGTCTATCACTGAGTGGATATATTTGACTGGTGCCAAGCCGGTCAATGAACTCCAAATAATAATTATATGGATAATTATCTAAAGACATATGTCAGTCAAAAAAAAACAACTTTCCCTTCGTCTATCCCTGAGTGGAGATATTTGACTGTTGCCAAGCCGGTCAATTAACTCCAAATAATAATTATATGGATAATTTTCTAAAGACATATGCCACTGAAAAAAAAAACTTTTCTTTCTTCTGTCCTTTAGTGGAGACATTTGACTGGTGCCAAGCCGGTCAATGAACTCCAAATAATAATTATATGGATAATTTTCTAAAGACATATGCCACTGCAAAAAAGAATAACTTTTCCTTCGTCTATCCCTGAGTGGAGACATTTGACTGGTGCCAAGCCGGTCAATGAACTCCAAATAATAATTATATGGATAATTTTCTAAAGACATATGCCACTGCAAAAAAGAATAACTTTTCCTTCGTCTATCCATGAGTGGAGATATTTGACTGGTGCCAAGCCGGTCAATGAACTCCAAATAATAATTATATGGATAATTTTCTAAAGACATATGACCCTGCAAGAAAGAACTTTTCCTTCGTCTATCCATGAGTGGAGATATTTGACTGGTGCCAAGCCGGTCAATGAACTCCAAATAATAATTATATGGATAATTTTCTAAAGATATATGACACTGCAAGAAAGAATTTTTCATTCGGCTATCCCTGAGTGGAGATATTTGACTGGTGCCAAGCCGGTCAATGAACTCCAAATAATAATTATATGGATAATTTTCTAAAGACATACGCCACTGCAAAAAAAGCATAACTTTCACTTCGTCTATCACTGAGTGGATATATTTGACTGGTGCCAAGCCGGTCAATGAACTCCAAATAATAATTATATGGATAATTATCTAAAGACATATGCCAGTCAAAAAAAAACAACTTTCCCTTCGTCTATCCCTGAGTGGAGATATTTGACTGTTGCCAAGCCGGTCAATTAACTCCAAATAATAATTATATGGATAATTTTCTAAAGCCATATGCCACTGAAAAAAAAACTTTTCTTTCTTCTGTCCTTTAGTGGAGACATTTGACTGGTGCCAAGCCGGTCAATGAACTCCAAATAATAATTATATGGATAATTTTCTAAAGACATATGCCACTGCAAAAAAGAATAACTTTTCCTTCGTCTATCCCTGAGTGGAGATATTTGACTGTTGCCAAGCCGGTCAATTAACTCCAAATAATAATTATATGGATAATTTTCTAAAGACATATGCCACTGAAAAAAAAAACTTTTTTTTTCTTCTGTCCTTTAGTGGAGACATTTGACTGGTGCCAAGCCGGTCAATGAACTCCAAATAATAATTATATGGATAATTTTCTAAAGACATATGACACTGCAAGAAAGAACTTTTCCTTCGTCTATCCCTGAGTGGAGATATTTGACTGGTGCCAAGCCCTTCAATGAACTCCAAATAATAATTATATGGATAATTATCTAAAGACATATGCCACTGCAAAAAAAAAACAACTTTTCCTTCGTCTATCCTTTAGTGGAGATATTTGGCTGGTTCCAAGCCGGTCAATGAACTCCAAGTAATAATGATATGGATAATTTTCTAAAGACATATGACACTACAAAAAAAACTTTTGCTACGTCGATCCCTTAGTGGAGATATTTGACTGGTGCCAAGCCGGTCAATGAACTCCAAATAATAATTATATGGATAATTTTCTAAAGACATATGCCACTGCAAGAAAGAACTTTTCCTTCGTCTATACCTGAGTGGAGATACTTGACTGGAGCCAAGCTGGTCAATGAACTCCAAATAATAATTATATGGATAATTTTCTAAAGACATATGCCACAGCAAGAAAGAACTTTTCCTTCGTCTATCCCTGAGTGGAGATATTTGACTGGTACCAAGCCGTTCAATGAACTCCAAATAATAATTATATGGATAATTTTCTAAAGACAGATGACACTACAAGAAAGAACTTTTCCTTCGTCTATTCCTGAGTGGAGATATTTGATTGGTGTCAAGCCTGTCAATGAACTCCAAATAATAATTATATGGATAATTTTCTAAAGACATATGACACTACAAAAAAAAAACTTTTCCTTCGTCTATCCCTTAGTGGAGATATTTGAGTGGTGCCAAGCGGGTCAGTGAACTCCAAATAATAATTATATGGATAATTTTCTAAAGACATATGCCACAGCAAGGAAGAACTTTTCCTTCGTCTATCCCTGAGTGGAGATATTTGACTGGTACCAAGCCGGTTAATGGACTCCAAATAATAATTATATGGATAATTTTTAAAGACATATGCACCTGCAAAAACAAACTTTCCCTTCGTCTATCCCTGAGTGGAGATACTTGCCTGGAGCCAAGCTGGTCAATGAACTCCAAATAATAATTATATGGATAATTTTCTAAAGACAGATGCCACTGCAAGAAAGAACTTTTCCTTCGTCTATCCCTGAGTGGAGATATTTGACTGGTGCCAAGGCGGTCAATGAACTCCAATTAATAATTATATGGATAATTTTCTAAAGATATATGACACTGCAAGTAAGAACTTTTCCTTCGGCTATCCCTGAGTGGAGATATTTGACTGGTGCCAAGCCGGTCAATGAACTCCAAATAATAATTATATGGATAATTTTCTAAAGACATATGCCACTGCAAAAAAAGACTAACTTTTCCTTCGTCTATCCCTGAGTGGAGATATTTGACTGTTGCCAACCGGTCAATTAACTCCAAATAATAATTATATGGATAATTTTCAAAAGACATATGCCACTGAAAAAAAAAACTTTTCTTTCTTCTGTCCTTTAGTGGAGACATTTGACTGGTGCCAAGCCGGTCAATGAACTCCAAATAATAATTATATGGATAATTATCTAAAGACTTATGCCACTGCAAAAAAAGAATAACTTTTCTTTCGTCTATCCCTGAGTGGAGATATTTGACTGTTGCCAAGCCGGTCAATTAACTCCAAATAATAATTATATGGATAATTATCTAAAGTCATATGCCACTGCAAAAAAAAAAAAACTTTTCCTTCGTCTATCCTTTAGTGGAGATATTTGGCTGGTGCCAAGCCGGTCAATGAACTCCAAATAATAATTATATGGATAATTTTCTAAAGACATATGACACTACAAAAAAAAACTTTTGCTTCGTCGATCCCTTAGTGGAGATATTTGACTGGTGCCACGCCGGTCAATGAACTCCAAATAATAATTATATGGATAATTTTCTAAAGACATATGCCACTGCAAGAAAGAACTTTTCCTTCGTCTATACCTGAGTGGAGATACTTGACTGGAGCCAAGCTGGTCAATGAACTCCAAATAATAATTATATGGATAATTTTCTAAAGACATATGCCACAGCAAGAAAGAACTTTTCCTTCGTCTATCCCTGAGTGGAGATATTTGACTGGTACCAAGCCGTTCAATGAACTCCAAATAATAATTATATGGATAATTTTCTAAGGATATATGACACGGCAAGAAAGAATTTTTCCTTCGGCTATCCCTGAGTGGAGATATTTGACTGGTGCCAAGCCGGTCAATGAACTCCAAATAATAATTATATGGATAATTATCTAAAGACATATGCCACTGCAAAAAAAGTATAACTTTCCCTTCGTCTATCAATGAGTGGAGATATTTGACTGTTGCCAAGCCGGTCAATTAACTCCAAACAATAATTATATGGATAATTTTCTAAAGACATATGCCACTGAAAAAAAAAACTTTTCTTTCTTCTGTCCTTTAGTGGAGACATTTGACTGGTGCCAAGCCGGTCAATGAACTCCAAATAATAATTATATGGATAATTTTCTAAATACATATGACACTGCAAGAAAGAACTTTTCCTTCGTCTATCCCTGAGTGGAGATATTTGACTGTTGCCAAGCCGGTCAATGAACTCCAAATAATAATTACATGGATAATTATCTAAAGACATATGCCACTGCAAAAAAAGAATAACTTTTCCTTCGTCTATCCCTGAGTGGAGATATTTGACTGGTGCCAAGCCGGTCAATTAACTCCAAATAATAATTATATGGATAATTTTCTAAAGACATATGCCACTGAAAAAAAAAACTTTTCTTTCTTCTATCCTTTAGTGGAGATATTTGACTGGTGCCAAGCCGGTCAATGAACTCCAATTAATAATTATATGGATAATTTTCTAAAGATATATGACACTGCAAGTAAGAACTTTTCCTTCGGCTATCCCTGAGTGGAGATATTTGTCTGGTGCCAAGCCGGTCAATGAACTCCAGATAATAATTATATGGATAATTTTCTAAAGACATATGCCACTGCAAAAAAAGAATAACTTTTCCTTCGTCTATCCCTGAGTGGAGATATTTGACTGTTGCCAAGCCGGTCAATTAACTCCAAATAATAATTATATGGATAATTTTCTAAAGACATATGCCACTGAAAAAAAAACTTTTCTTTCTTCTGTCCTTTAGTGGAGACATTTGACTGGTGCCAAGCCGGTCAATGAACTCCAAATAATAATTATATGGATAATTATCTAAAGACATATGCCACTGCAAAAAATGAATAACTTTTCCTTCGTCTATCCCTGAGTGGATATATTTGACTGTTGCCAAGCCGGTCAATTAACTCCAAATAATAATTATATGGATAATTATCTAAAGTCATATGCCACTGCAAAAAAAAAAAAACTTTTCCTTCGTCTATCCTTTAGTGGAGATATTTGGCTGGTGCCAAGCCGGTCAATGAACTCCAAATAATAATTATATGGATAATTTTCTAAAGACATATGACAATACAAAAAAAAACTTTTGCCTCGTCGATCCCTTAGTGGAGATATTTGACTGGTGCCAAGCCGGTCAATGAACTCCAAATAATAATTATATGGATAATTTTCTAAAGACATATGCCACTGCAAGAAAGAACTTTTCCTTCGTCTATACCTGAGTGGAGATACTTGACTGGAGCCAAGCTGGTCAATGAACTCCAAATAATAATTATATGGATAATTTTCTAAAGACATATGCCACAGCAAGAAAGAACTTTTCCTTCGTCTATCCCTGAGTGGAGATATTTGACTTGTGCCAAGGCGGTCAATGAACTCCAAATAATAATTATATGGATAATTTTCTAAAGATATATGACACTGCAAGTAAGAACTTTTCCTTCGGCTATCCCTGAGTGGAGATATTTGACTGGTGCCAAGCCGGTCAATGAACTCCAAATAATAATTATATGGATAATTATCTAAAGACATATGCCACTGCAAAAAAAGACTAACTTTTCCTTCGTCTATCCCTGAGTGGAGATATTTGACTGTTGCCAAGCCGGTCAATTAACTCCAAATAATAATTATATGGATAATTTTCTAAAGACATATGCCACTGAAAAAAAAAACTTTTCTTTCTTCTATCCTTTAGTGGAGATATTTGACTGGTGCCAAGCCGGTCAATGAACTCCAAATAATAATTATATGGATAATTTTCTAAATACATATGACACTGCAAGAAAGAACTTTCCCTTCGTCTATACCTGAGTGGAGATATTTGACTGTTGCCAAGCCGGTCAATGAAATCCAAATAATAATTATATGGATAATTTTCTAAAGACATATGCCACTGCAAGAAAGAACTTTTCCTTCGTCTATACCTGAGTGGAGATACTTGACTTGAGCCAAGCTGTTCAATGAACTCCAAATAATAATTATATGGATAATTTTCTAAAGACATATGCCACAGCAAGAAAGAACTTTACCTTCGTCTATCCCTGAGTGGAGATACTTGACTGGTGCCAAGCCGGTCAATGAACTCCAAATAATAATTACATGGATAATTATCTAAAGACATATGCCACTGCAAAAAAAGAATAACTTTTCCTTCGTCTATCCCTGAGTGGAGATATTTGACTGGTGCCAAGCCGGTCAATTAACTCCAAATAATAATTATATGGATAATTTTCTAAAGACATATGCCACTGAAAAAAAAAACTTTTCTTTCTTCTATCCTTTAGTGGAGATATTTGACTGGTGCCAAGCCGGTCAATGAACTCCAAATAATAATTATATGGATAATTTTCTAAAGACATATGACACTGGAAGAAAGAACTTTTCCTTCGTCTATCCCTGAGTGGAGATATTTGACTGGTGCCAAGCCGGTCAATGAAATCCAAATAATAATTATATGGATAATTATCTAAAGACATATGCCACTGCAAAAAAAAATGAACTTTGCCTTCGTCTATCCCTGAGTGGAGATATTTGACTGGTGCCAAGCCGGTCAATGAACTCCAAATAATAATTATATGGATAATTATCTAAAGACATATGCCACTGCAAAAAAAAAAAGAACTTTCCCTTCGTCTATCCCTGAGTGGAGATATTTGACTGGTGCTAAGCCGGTCAATTAACTCCAAATAATAATTATATGGATAATTTTCTAAAGACATATGCCACTGAAAAAAAAACTTTTCTTTCTTCTATCCTTTAGTGGAGATATTTGACTGGTGCCAAGACGGTCAATGAACTCCAAATAATAATTATATGGATAATTATCTAAAGACATATGCCACTGAAAAAAAAACTTTTCTTTCTTCTATCCTTTAGTGGAGATATTTGACTGGTGCCAAGCCGCTCAATGAACTCCAAATGATAATTATATGGATAAATTTCTAAAGTCATATGCCACTGCAAAGAAGAACTTTTCCTTCGTCTATACCTGAATGGAGATACTTGACTGGTGCCAAGCCGGTCAATGAACTCCAAATAATAATTATATGGATAATTATCTAAAGACATATGCCACTGCAAAAAAAAAAACAACTTTTCCTTCGTCTATCCTTTAGTGGAGATATTTGACTGGTGCCAAGCCGGTCAATGAACTCCAAATAATAATTATATGGATAAATTTCTAAAGACATATGACATTGCAAGAAAGAACTTTTCATTCGTCTATCCCTGAGTGGAGATATTTGATTGGTGCCAAGCCGGTCAATGAACTCCAAATAATAATTATATGGATAATTTTCTAAAGACATATGACACTACAAAAAAAAACTTTTGCTTCGTCTATCCCTTAGTGGAGATATTTGACTGGTGCCAAGGCGGTCAATGAACTCCAGATAATAATTATATGGATAATTTTCTAAAGACATATGCCACTGCAAAAAAAGAATAACTTTTCCTTCGTCTATCCCTGAGTGGAGATATTTGACTGTTGCCAAGCCGGTCAATTAACTCCAAATAATAATTATATGGATAATTTTCTAAAGACATATGCCACTGAAAAAAAAAACTTTTCTTTCTTCTGTCCTTTATTGGAGACATTTGACTGGTGCCAAGCCGGTCAATGAACTCCAAATAATAATTATATGGATAATTATCTAAAGACATATGCCACTGCAAAAAAAGAATAACTTTTCCTTCGTCTATCCCTGAGTGGAGATATTTGACTGGTGCCAAGCCGGTCAATGAACTCCAAATAATAATTATATGGATAATTATCTAAAGACATATGCCACTGCAAAAAAAGAATAACTTTTCCTTCGTCTCTCCCTGAGTGGAGATATTTGACTGTTGCCAAGCCGGTCAATTAACTCCAAATAATAATTATATTGATAATTATCTAAAGTCATATGCCACTGCAAAAAAAAAAAAACTTTTCCTTCGTCTATCCTTTAGTGGAGATATTTGGCTGGTGCCAAGCCGGTCAATGAACTCCAAATAATAATTATATGGATAATTTTCTAAAGACATATGACACTACAAAAAAAAACTTTTGCTTCGTCGATCCCTTAGTGGAGATATTTGACTGGTGCCAAGCCGGTCAATGAACTCCAAATAATAATTATATGGATAATTTTCTAAAGACATATGCCACTGCAAGAAAGAACTTTTCCTTCGTCTATACCTGAGTGGAGATACTTGACTGGAGCCAAGCTGGTCAATGAACTCCAAATAATAATTATATGGATAATTTTCTAAAGACATATGCCACAGCAAGAAAGAACTTTTCCTTCGTCTATCCCTGAGTGGAGATATTTGACTGGTGCCAAGGCGGTCAATGAACTCCAAATAATAATTATATGGATAATTTTCTAAAGATATATGACACTGCAAGTAAGAACTTTTCCTTCGGCTATCCCTGAGTGGAGATATTTGACTGGTGCCAAGCCGGTCAATGAACTCCAAATAATAATTATATGGATAAGTATCTAAAGACATATGCCACTGCAAAAAAAGAATAACTTTTCCTTCGTCTATCCCTGAGTGGAGATATTTGACTGTTGCCAAGCCGGTCAATTAACTCCAAATAATAATTATATGGATAATTTTCTAAAGACATATGCCACTGAAAAAAAAAACTTTTCTTTCTTCTGTCCTTTAGTGGAGACATTTGACTGGTGCCAAGCCGGTCAATGAACTCCAAATAATAATTATATGGATAATTTTCTAAATACATATGACACTGCAAGAAAGAACTTTTCTTCGTCTATCCCTGAGTGGAGATATTTGACTGTTGCCAAGCCGGTCAATGAACTCCAAATAATAATTACATGGATAATTATCTAAAGACATATGCCACTGCAAAAAAAGAATAACTTTTCCTTCGTCTATCCCTGAGTGGAGATATTTGACTGGAGCCAAGCCGGTCAATTAACTCCAAATAATAATTATATGGATAATTTTCTAAAGACATATGCCACTGAAAAAAAAAACTTTTCTTTCTTCTATCCTTTAGTGGAGATATTTGACTGGTGCCAAGCCGGTCAATGAACTCCAAATAATAATTATATGGATAATTTTCTAAAGACATATGACACTGCAAGAAAGAACTTTTCCTTCGTCTATCCCTGAGTGGAGATATTTGACTGGTGCCAAGCTGGTCAATGAAATCCAAATAATAATTATATGGATAATTATCTAAAGACATATGCCACTGCAAAAAAAAATGAACTTTGCCTTCGTCTATCCCTGAGTGGAGATAATTGATTGGTGCCAAGCCGGTCAATGAACTCCAAATAATAATTATATGGATAATTATCTAAAGACATATGCCACTGCAAAAAAAAAAAGAACTTACCCTTCGTCTATCCCTGAGTGGAGATATTTGACTGGTGCCAAGCCGGTCAATTAACTCCAAATAATAATTATATGGATAATTTTCTAAAGACATATGCCACTGAAAAAAAAACTTTTCTTTCTTCTATCCTTTAGTGGAGATATTTGACTGGTGCCAAGCCGGTCAATGAACTCCAAATAATAATTATATGGATAATTTTCTAAAGACATATGCCACTGAAAAAAAAAACTTTTCTTTCTTCTATCCTCTAGTGGAGATATTTGACTGGTGCCAAGCCGGTCAATGAACTCCAAATAATAATTATATGGATAATTATCTAAAGACATATGCCACTGCAAAAAAAAAAACAACTTTCCCTTCGCCTATCCCTGAGTGGAGATATTTGACTGTTGCCAAGCCGGTCAATTAACTCCAAATAATAATTATATGGATAATTTTCTAAAGACATATGACACTGCAAGAAAGAACTTTTCCTTCGTCTATCCCTGAGTGGAGATATTTTACTGGTGCCAAGCCGCTCAATGAACTCCAAATGATAATTATATGGATAAATTTCTAAAGTCATATGCCACTGCAAGAAAGAACTTTTCCTTCGTCTATACCTGAATGGAGATACTTGACTGGTGCCAAGCCGGTCAATGAACTCCAAATAATAATTATATGGATAATTATCTAAAGACATATGCCACTGCAAAAAAAAAAAACAACTTTTCCTTCGTCTATCCTTTAGTGGAGATATTTGACTGGTGCCAAGCCGGTCAATGAACTCCAAATAATAATTATATGGATAAATTTCTAAAGACATATGACATTGCAAGAAAGAACTTTTCATTCGTCTATCCCTGAGTGGAGATATTTGATTGGTGCCAAGCCGGTCAATGAACTCCAAATAATAATTATATGGATAATTTTCTAAAGACATATGACACTACAAAAAAAAACTTTTGCTTCGTCTATCCCTTAGTGGAGATATTTGACTGGTGCCAAGGCGGTCAATGAACTCCAAATAATAATTACATGGATAATTATCTAAAGACATACGCCACTGCAAAAAAAGAATAACTTTCCCTTCGTCTATCCCTGAGTGGAGATATTTGACTGGTACCAAGCCGGTCAATGAAATCCAAATAATAATTATATGGATAATTTTTTTAAAATACATATGCCACTGCAAGAAAGTACTTTTCCTTCGTCTATACCTGAATGGAGATACTTGACTGGTGCCAAGCCGGTCAATGAACTCCAAATAATAATTATATGGATAATTATCTAAAGACATATGACACTGCAAAAAAAAACAACAACTTTTCCTTCGTCTATCCTTTAGTGGAGATATTTGACTGGTGCCAAGCCGGTCAATGAACTCCAAATAATAATTATATGGATAATTTTCTAAAGACATATGCCACTGCAAAAAAAATCTTTTCCTTCGTTTATCCCTTAGTGGAGATATTTGACTGGTGCCAAGCCGGTCAATGAACTCCAAATAATAATTATATGGATAATTTTCTAAAGACATATGACCCTGCAAGAAAGAACTTTTCCTTCGTCTATCCATGAGTGGAGATATTTGACTGGTGCCAAGCCGGACAATGAACACCAAATTATAATTATATAGATAATTATCTAAAGATATAAGCCACTGCAAGAAAGAACGTTTCATTCGTCTATCCCGTAGTGATGAATGGTGCGGTACGCCGGGAGTTGGGCAGCGGGGTGAGCTCCCACTTTTCTTATAAAATGAATCCTGATGGCTAGTGTAATTTTACACCTCTGCCGCACAAACTCCCTACCCTGCGTCCACGTCGCGGCACTGGCTCCACTAAACGGGCAAGGGTGTGAAAGCGAGTGTTCGGCGCTTTAAAACCGTTCAATGCTCCCTGCAAATCCAGATCGCGTCTGTTCCGGCATCCGGCGGCCCCTGGTGGCGGTGACCTCTGCGTCTGCGGGTAACCTGCGGCAAGTCCTCGTCGTCACTGCGGGGTAGGGCTGGGGACCCTACCACACCATCCGCTTTTTCTCCTTGAATCATCCCTTATGATTATGATTATGATTATTAATGTCTCTCACAGTTATACCGACTCAAGCTACGGCGTACCCGGTAGGCGACGCGCCTGTCCTCAACGGTTTGACGGGGCAGGTGTTAAATCAGCAAGTCAGACTACTTCCACGCAGGCGTTCGTCTTACTTCGCCTGCTGGAATGTGCGCACGCTGCGGGATACTGGAGTGCAAGCTCTAACCATGCGTGCGCTGTACAACTATGGAGTTGAAGTTGCATGCCTCTCAGAGGTCCGCGTCCCTGACTCCGGACACTCCACAATCAAGGTCCCGGGGGTCGACAGGAACTTTCATCTCTACCACAGCGGCGTGTCGGACAACACGGGGCGCCAGGGCGTAGCCATCGCCTTGGCAGAATCGGCAAATGCGGCTCTCTTGGAGTGGGAGCCAATTTCTCCGCGCCTCGCCAGGATTCGGCTGAAGGGCCACATCACAAACATCTCCGTGGCGGCCATGTATGCGCCCACCCTTGATGCAGACGATGCCACCAAGGACGCGTTCTACAGCCGGCTCCAGCAGGTCGTCCGTGGGCTTCCTCGCCGCGACATGCTGGTTGTCGCGGGTGATTGGAATGCGCGCACGGGGCCAGGCGACGACACATCCAGACACATCCTCGGTCGGTTTGCTTTGGGGACCCGATGTGACAACGGCGACCGCCTCGTCAACTTTGCGGCCGCAAACCGCCTGGTGGTCAGCAACACACGTTTCGACCACTCACGCAGACACCTGGCGACCTGGAACTCAAACGACAGTCACACGCAGAACCAGATAGACTTCGTCCTAGTGCGGTCCCGTTGGGCCAGCTGCGTACTTGACTGTCGGGCGTATAGAGGAGCAGAAACCGGGAGTGCAAACGGCTCCGACCACGTTCTTGTCCGTGCAAAACTTCGTCTTCGCTTGAAGCGTCTTCCTCCGCGGCAACCAGCCCGCCGGTTGATGTATCAAAACTCAAATCGGTGGTTGCTGAGCCTTTTCGTGTTGAGCTGCGGAACCGTTTTGACGGCCTCGTCTTGGACGAGGAGGCACCTCCAGAAGCGGAATGGAGCGCGCTAAAGACAGAGGTTACAAACGCAGCTAAGGCCCATCTGGGCTACACCCGCCGTCGGCACCGCGATTGGATCTCCGCGGGGACGATTGATCTGGCCGAACGAGCACGGCGTGCGCGACTGACACAATCCACACACTACCGCGAGCTACGGCGCAGAACGGCGCAAGCAGTCCGCAACGACCGCAACGCGTACTGGCGGAGAGTGGCGGAAGAAACGGAACAGGCCTCAGCCAATGGTGATACCAGAAAGCTGTACCGTCTTCTCAACCGGGTCAGCCGTCCATCACGGGGCGCGAGCGATACTCTCGTCGATGCAGCAGGCAATACGATCGCCGATATGTCAGCCCGGCTTGACAGGTGGCAAGAGCATTTTAGTGCTCTGCTTAACCATGATCCAGCACCAACCCCTGTCCATGCCAGCACATCTACAGCAACAACGTATGCCTGCAACACGGATCCACCGACGCCAGATGAAGTTCGCGTGGCTCTCTTTCAGCTGAAGAACAACAGGGCCCCCGGTGAAGATGGCCTTCCAGTTGAAATCTTCAAAAGTTGTTCCGAGATGATGGTGCCATGGTTACACCGCCTCCTGATGAAGATCTGGAACACAGAGGTCGTCCCCGCTGACTGGAGAGAGGCAGTGCTTCTCCCCTTCTTCAAAAAAGGCGACAAACGAGTATGTAGCAACTACCGCGGAATCAGCCTGATCGATATTTCGGCCAAACTGTTCACAGTCCTGCTACTGAAGCGCTTCCAACTCGCTCGCGACCACCGTACCCGCCCAAGCCAGGCTGGTTTCCGTCCGGGTAGAGGGTGCTCTGACCAGATCTTTTGTCTACGCCGGATACTGGAGACGCGCTGGTCTTACCAACAACCGACGGTGCTCTGTTTCATCGATTTTGCAGCGGCCTTCGACTCGGTGGACCGCAGCGCTCTGTGGACTATCATGCGGGACGATGGCATTCCGCCAAAGCTGCTGCGTCTGATTCAGGCCTACTACCGGGAGACGAGGACACGTGTTCGTGCTTACGGTGCTGAGACCGGGGCGTTTGAGGTCCGCACTGGTGTGCGACAGGGATGCGCGCTCTCCCCGACGCTCTTCAACTACGCTATCGACTGGATTCTGATGAGCGCCCTTCAAGGCTTCACTGGGGTTCGGGTGGGCCGCGACTTGGCCGTGACCGACCTGGCGTACGCTGACTACATTGTCCTTCTTGGTGACAGCATCGAGGAGGTGCAGGCGGCCGTCAGCCGAGTGCATACCAGCGTGTGCGCGGTCGGCATGCGCATCAATGCTGCAAAGACGAAGGTGATGACGGCGCTGTTGCCTCCAGAGGCCCAACAACCCATCCTGCTCGACGGAACACCCCTGGAGATGGTGGACCACTTCATCTATCTGGGCTCGTCTTTTGTCCCGAACGGCCAGGGTGGCGATGAGATCGGGCGTCGCATCAACCTTGCGAGGGCCGCCTTCAACCGCCTCCAGAAGTGTCTCTGGTCAAGGCGGGAGATCGCCCTGCGTACAAAGAGCTGAGTCTACCAAGCTGTTGTGCGATCCATCTTGCTGTATGGCTGCGAGACGTGGCCGGTGCGCGTGGCGGACCTCAGGAGGGTGGAGGTCTTCGACAATGACTGTCTCCGGCGCATCCTGCGTTTCCGGCGGATTGATCGGGTGCGGACATCGACCCTTCGTCAAACATGCCGTCTTCAACCGATACCGGCTGCTCTCCGACTCCGACGACTGCGTTGGTTCGGCCATGCTGCGCGCTGTCCTCCGGGTGAGCTGATTCGTGACAGCCTCTTCCCGAGGCCCCTACCGGGCTGGCGCAAGCGTGCGGGGGGTCAGCTGAAGACGTGGGCAGCCACGCTGAAGGGGGACATGGAGCGGATCTCGGGCCCAAATGTCGTGGGATTTCGGAGGTGGAACCGGGACTGGGCAGAGATCGGAGTGGGGCTGGCTCAAGATCGCCGATCGTAGGCCGCCGCTGGGAGAGACGCTTCAAATGTTCTTGGGGATGCCGGCTCAACCCGTCCTGGGTGAATGCCGCTACAATAATAATAATAATAATAATAATCCCGTAGTGGAGATATTTGACTGGTGCCAAGCCGGTCAATGAAATCCAAATAATAATTATATGGATAATATTCTAAAGACATATGCCACTGTAAAAAAGAAAAACTTTTCCTTCGTCTATCCCTTAGTGGAGATATTTGACTGGTGCCAAGCCGGTCAATGAACACCAAATAATAATTATATTGATAATTATCTAAAGATATAAGCCACTGAAAGAAAGAACGTTTCCTTCGTCTATCCCGTAGTGGAGATATTTGACTGGTGCCAAGCCGGTCAATGAACTCCAAATAATAATTATATGGATAATTTGCTAAAGACAGATGCCACTGCAAGAAAGAACTTTTCCTTCTTCTATCCCTTAGTGGAGATATTTGACTGGTGCCAAGCCGGTCAATGAACTCCAAATAATAATTATATGGATAATTTTCTAAAGACATATGACACTGCAAGAAAGAACTTTTCATTCGTTTATTCCAGAGTGGAGATATTTGATTGGTGCTTTGCCGGTCAATGAACTCCAAATAATAATTATATGGATAATTTTCTAAAGACATATGACACTACAAAAAAAAACTTTTGCTTCGTCTATCCCTTAGTGGAGATATTTGACTGGTGCCAAGCCGGTCAATGAACTCCAAATAATAATTATATGGATAATTTTCTAAAAACACATGCACTGCAAGAAAGAACTTTTCCTTCATCTATACCTGAGTGGAGATACTTGACTGGAGCCAAGCTGGTCAATGAACTCCAAATAATAATTATATGGATAATTTTCTAAAGACATATGCCACAGCAAGAAAGAACTTTTCCTTCGTCTATCCCTGAGTGGAGATAATTGACTGGTGCCAAGCCGGTCAATGAACTCCAAATAATAATTATATGGATAATTTTCTAAAGATATAAGCCACTGCAAGAAAGAACGTTTCCTTCGTCTATCACGTAGTGGAGATATTTGACTGGTGCCAAGCCGGTCAATGAACTCCAAAAAATAATTATATGGATAATTTTCTAAACACATATGCCACTGCAAGAAAGAACTTTTCCATCGTCTATCCCTTAGTGGAGATATTTGACTGGTGACAAGCCGGTCAAAGAACTCCAAATAATAATTATATGGATAATATTCTAAAGACATATGCCACTGCAAAAAAGAAAAACTTTTCCTTCGTCTATCCATTAGTGGAGATATTTGACTGGTGCCAAGCCGGTCAATGAACACCATATAATAATTATATTGATAATTATCTAAAGATATAAGCCACTGAAAGAAAGAACGTTTCCTTCGTCTATCCCGTAGTGGAGATATTTGACTGGTGCCAAGCCGGTCAATGAACACCAAATAATAATTATATTGATAATTATCTAAAGATATAAGCCACTGCAAGAAAGAACGTTTCCATCGTCTAACCCGTAGTGGAGATATTTGACTGGTGCCAACCGGTCAATGAACCCCAAATAATAATTATATGGATAATATTCTAAAGACATATGCCACCGCAAGAAAGAACTTTTCCTTCGTCTGTCCCTTAGTGGAGATATTTGACTGGTGCCAAGCCGGTCAATGAACTCCAAATAATAATTATATGGATAATTTTCTAAAGACATATGCCACAGCAAGAAAGATCTTTTCCTTCGTCTATCCCTGAGTGGAGATATTTGACTGCTAACAAGCCGGTCAATGAACTCGAAATAATAATTATATGGATAATTTTCTAAAGACATATGCCACTGCAAGAAAGAACTTTTCCTTGGTCTACCCTTAGTGGAGATATGTGACTGGTGCCAAGTTGGTCAATGAACTCCAAATAATAATTATATGGATAATTATCTAAAGACATATGCCACTGCAAGAAAGAACTTTTCCTTGGTCTACCGTTAGAGGAGATATGTGACTGGTGCCAAGCCGGTCAATGAACTCCAAATAATAATTATATGGATAAATTTCTAAAGACATATGCCACTGCAAGAAAGAACTTTTCCTTGGTCTACCCTTAGTGGAGATATGTGACTGGTGCCAAGTTGGTCAATGAACTCCAAATAATAAATATATGGATAATTTTCTAAAGACATATTCCCCTGCAAAAAAAAACTTTCCCTTCGTCTATCCCTTAGTGGAGATATTTGACTGGTGCCAAGCCGGTCAATGAACTCCATATAATAATTATATGGACAAATTTCTAAAGACATTTGCTACTGCAAGAAAGAACATTTCCTTCGTCTGTCCCGTAGTGGAGATATTTGACTGGTGCCAAGCCCGTCAATGAAATCCAAATAATAATTATATGGATAATTATCTAAAGACATATGCCACTGCAAAAAAAGAAAAACTTTTCCTTCGTCTATCCCTTAGTGGACATATTTGATTGGTGCCAAGCCGGTCAATGAACACCAAATAATAATTATATGGATAATATTATAAAGACATATGCCACTGCAAAAAATAACTTTCCCTTCATCTATCCATGAGTGGGGATATTTGACTGGTGCCAAGCCGGTCAATTAACTCCAAATAAAATTTATGTGGATAATTTTCTAAAGACATATTTAACAGCAAGAAAGAACTTTTCCTTAATCTATCCCTGAGTGGAGATATTTGACTGATACCAAGCAGGTCAATGAACTCGAAATAATAATTTTATGGATAATTTTCTAAAGACATATGCCACTGCAAAAAAGAACTTTTCCTTGGTCTACCCTTAGTGGAGATATGTGACTGGTGCCAAGCCGGTCAATGAACTCCAAATAATAAATATATGGATAAGATTTTAAAGCATATTCCTCTGCAAAAAAAAACTTTCCCTTCGTCTATACCTGAGTGGAGATATTTGACTGGTGCCAAGCCTGTCAATGAACTCCAAATAATAATTATATGGATAATTTCCTAAAGACATATGCCACTACAAAAAAAAAACGTTTGCTTCGTCTATCCCTTAGTGGAGACATTTGATTGGTGCCAAGCCGGTCAATTAACTCCAAATAAAATTTATGTGGATAATTTTCTAAAGACATATTTAACAGCAAGAAAGAACTTTTCCTTCGTCTATCCCTGAGTGGAGATATTTGACTGATACCAAGCCGGTCAATGAACTCGAAATAATAATTTTATGGATAATTTCCTAAAGACATATGCCACCGCAAAAAAACTTATCCTTCGTCTATCCCTTAGTGGAGATATTTGACTGGTGCCAAGCCCGTCAATGAACTCCAAATAATAATTATATGGATAATTTTCTAAAGACATATGCCACAGCAAGAAAGAACTTTTCCTTCGTCTATCCCTGAGTGGAGATATTTCATTGGTGCCAAGCCGGTCAATGAACACCAAATAATAATTATATGGATAATATTCTAAACACATATGCCCTGCAAAAAATAGCTTTCCCTTCATCTATCCCTGAGTGGAGATATTTGATTGGTGCCAAGCCGGTCAATTAATTCCAAATAAAATTTATGTGGATAATTTTCTAAAGACATATTTAACAGCAAGAAAGAACTTTTCCTTCGTCTATCCCTGAGTGGAGATATTTGACTGATACCAAGCCGGTCAATGAACTCGAAATAATAATTTTGTGGATAATTTTCTAAAGACATATGCCACTGCAAGAAAGAAATTTTCCTTGGTCTACCCTTAGTGGAGATATGTGACTGGTGCCAAGCCGGTCAATGAACTCCAAATAATAAATATATGGATAATTTTCTAAAACATATTCCCCTGCAAAAAAAAACTTTCCCTTCGTCTATCCCTGAGTGGAGATATTTGACTGGTGCCAAACCTGTCAATGAACTCCAAATAATAATTATATGGATAATTTTCTAAAGACATATGCCACTGAAAGAAAGAACTTTTCCTTCGTCTATCCCTTAGTGGAGATATTTGACTGGTGCCAAGCGGGTCAATGAACTCCAAATAATAATTATATGGATAATATTCTAAAGACATATGCCACTGCAAAAAAAGAAAAACTTTTCCTTCGTCTATCCCTTAGCGGAGATATTTGACTGGTGCCAAGCCGGTCAATGAACACCAAATAATAATTATATGGATAATTTTCTAAAGACATATGCCACTGAAAGAAAGAACTTTTCCTTCGTCTATCCCTTAGTGGAGATATTTGACTGGTGCCAAGCCGGTCAATGAACTCCAAATAATAATTATATGGATAATATTCTAAAGACATATGCCACTGCAAAAAAAGAAAAACTTTTCCTTCGTCTATCCCTTAGTGGAGATATTTGACTGGTGACAAGCCGGTCAATGAACACCAAATAATAATTATATGGATAATATTCTAAAGACATATGCCACAGCAAGAAAGATCTTTTCCTTCGTCTATCCCTGAGTGGAGATATTTGACTGGTACCAAGCCGGTCAATGAACTCGAAATTATAATTTTATGGATAATTTTCTAAAGACATATGCCACTGCAAGAAAGAACTTTATCTTTGTCTACCCTTAGTGGAGATATGTGACTGGTGCCAAGCCGGTCAATGAACTCCAAATAATAATTACATGGATAATTTTCAAAGACATAAGCCACTGCAATAAAGAACTTTTCCTTGGTCTAACCGTAGTGGAGATATGTGACTGGTGCCAAGCCGGTCAATGAACTCCAATTAATAAATATATGGATAATTTTCTAAAGACATATTCCCCTGCAAAAAAAACTTTCCCTTCGTCTATCCCTGAATGGAGACATTTGAGTGGTGCCAAGCGGGTCAATGAACTCCAAATAATAATTATATGGATAATTATCTAAAGACATATGCCACTGCAAAAAAAGAAAAACTTTTCTTTCGTCTATCCCTTAGTGGAGATATTTGATTGGTGCCAAGCCGGTCAATGAACACAAAATAATAATTATATGGATAATATTCTAAGGACATATGCCACTGCAAAAAATAACTTTCCCTTCATCTATCCCTGAGTGGAGATATTTGACTGTTGCCAAGCCGGTCAATGAACTCCAAATAATAATTATATGGATAATATTCTAAAGACATATGCCACTGCAAGAAAGAACTTTTCCTTCGTCTGTCCCTAAGTGGAAATATTGGACTGGTGCCAAGCCGGTCAATGAAATCCAAATAAAATTTATATGGATAATTTTCTAAAGACATATTTAACAGCAAGGAATAACTTTTCCTCCGTCTATCCCTTAGCGGAGATATTTGACTTGTACCAAGCCGGTCAATGAACTCCAAATAATAATTATATGGACAATTTACTAAAGACATATGCCACTGCAAGAAAGAACTTTTCCTTCGTTCATACCTGAGTCGAGATACGTGACTGGTGCCAAGCCGGTCAATGAACTCCAAATAATAATTATATGGACAATTTTCTAAAGACATATGCCACAGCAAGAAAGAACTTTTCTTTCGTCTATCGCTGAGTGGAGATATTTGACTGGTACCAAGCAGGTCAATGAACTCAAAATAATAATTATATGGATAATTTTATAAAGACATATGACCTTGCAAAAAAAAACTTTCCCTTCGTCTATCCCTGTGTGGAGATATTTGACTGGTGCTAAGCCGGTCAATGAACTCCAAATAATAATTATATGGATAATTTTCTAAAGACATATGCCACTGCAAGAAAGAACTTTTCCTTCGTCTATACCTGAGTGGAGATACTTGACTGTTGCCAAGCCGGTCAATGAACTCCAAATAATAATTATATGGATAATTATCTAAAGACATATGCCACTGCAAATAAAGAAAAACTTTTCCTCCGTCTAACCCTTAGTGGAGATATTTGACTGGTGCCAAGCCGGTCAATGAATGGAGTTGACAATAATTATATGAATAATTTTCTAAAGACATATGCCACTGCAAGAAAGAAATTTTCCTTCGCCTATCCTTTAGTGGAGATATTTGACTGGTGCCAAGGCGGTCATTGAACTCCAAACAATAAATATATGAATAATTTTCTAAAGACATATGCCACGTCAAGGAAGAACTTTTCCTTCGTTTCTCCCGTAGTGGAGATATTTGACTGGTGCCATGTCGGTCAATGAACTCCAAATCTTAATTATATGGATAATTTTCTAAAGACATATGCCACTGCAAAAAAAAACTTTTCCTTCCTCTATCCCTGAGTGGAAATATTGGACTGGTGCCAAGCCGGTCAATGAACTCCAAATAATAATTATATGGATAATATTCTAGACATATGCCACTGCAAAAAGTAACTTACCCTTCATGTATCTCTGAGTGGAGATATTTGACTGGTGCCAAGCTGGTCAATGAACCCCAAATAATAATTATATGGATAATATTCTAAAGACATATGCCACAGCAAGAAAGATCTTTTCTTTCGTCTATCCCTGAGTGGAGATATTTGACTGGTACCAAGCCGGTCAATGAACTCGAAATCATAATTTTATGGATAATTTTCTAAAGACATATGCCACTGCAAGAAAGAACTTTATCTTTGTCTACCCTTAGTGGAGATATGTGACTGGTGCCAAGCCGGTCAATGAACTCCAAATAATAATTACATGGATAATTTTCTAAAGACATAAGCCACTGCAATAAAGAACTTTTCCTTGGTCTACCCTTAGTGGAGATATGTGACTGGTGCCAAGCCGGTCAATGAACTCCAATTAATAAATATATGGATAATTTTCTAAAGACATATTCCCCTGCAAAAAAAAACTTTCCCTTCGTCTATCCCTGAATGGAGATATTTGAGTGGTGTCAAGCCGGTCAATGAACTCCAAATAATAATTATATGGATAATTATCTAAAGACGTATGCCACTGCAAAAAAAGAAAAACTTTTCTTTCGTCTATCCCTTAGTGGAGATATTTGATTGGTGCCAAGCCGGTCAATGAACACAAAATAATAATTATATGGATAATATTCTAAAGACATATGCCACTGCAAAAAATAACTTTCCCTTCATTTATCCCTGAGTGGAGATATTTGACTGTTGCCAAGCCGGTCAATGAACTCCAAATAATAATTATATGGATAATATTCTAAAGACATATGCCACTGCAAGAAAGAACTTTTCCTTCGTCTGTCCCTAAGTGGAAATATTGGACTGGTGCCAAGCCGGTCGATGAACTCCAAATAAAATTTATATGGATAATTTTCTAAAGACATATTTAACAGCAAGAAAGAACTTTTCATTCGTCTATCCATGAGTGGAGATATTTGACTGGTGCCAAGCCGGTCAATGAACTCCAAATAATAATTATATGGACAATTTACTAAAGACATATGCCACTGCAAGAAAGAACTTTTCCTTCGTCTATCCCCTAGTGGAGATATTTGAATGGTGTCAAGCCCGTGAATGAAATCCAAATAATAATTATATGGATAATTTTCTAAAGACATATGCCACAGCAAAAAGAAACTTTTCCTTCGTCTATCCCTTACTGGAGATATTATACTGGTGCCAATCCGGTCAATGAACTCCAAATAATAATTATATGGATAATTTTCTAAAGACATATGACACTGCAAGAAGGAACTTTTCATTCGTCTATCCCGTAATGGAGATTTTTGACTGGTGCCTAGCCGTTCAATGAACTCCAAATAATAATTATATGGATAATTTTCTGAAGTCAATATGCCACTGCAAAAAAACAACTTTTCCTTTCTCTATCCCTTAGTGGAGATAATTGACTGGGGACAAGCCGGTCAATGAACTCCAAATAATAATTATATGAATAATTTTCTAAAGACATATGCCACTGCAAAAAAAAAAAACTTTAGTGGAGATACTTGACTGGTGCCAAGTATGTATGTATGCCGCATTCACCCTAGTCGGGTTGAGCGGGCTTCCTCCCTGACGGAGCAAGTCTCATTGGGATTTGTTTAAGGGCAGGGTCCCAAGTCCTACCCCGTTATTTAACCCATAACTGGAGGGAACGGACGGATTAATACCTTTCCCAAGGGTACTAGTGCGCAAGTGAGTGCAGTGTGCTCGACTGAAATTGGAACTCGGCTCACCGATTTCCCCCTCCAAGCCGACATCCACCGCACCACAACGCACATCCGTGAACGCTAACAGCACCTGTTATTCCCAAGTGGTCACCCACGTAAGTTCTTACCAGGCTCAACGTTGCTTAACTTCGGTGATCGAGCGGGAACCGGTGTATTCAACGTGACATGACCGTTAGTCGGTCAATGAACTCCAATTAATAATTATGTGGACAATTATCTAAAGACATATGCCACTGCAAGAAAGAACTTTTCCTTCGTCTATCCCTGAGTGGAGATACTTGACTGGTGCCAAGCCGGTCAATTAACTCCAAATAATAATTATATGTATAATTTTCTAAAGAAATATGTCACTGCATGAAAGAACTTTTCATTTGTCTCTCCCGTAGTGGAGATATTTGAATGGTGACAAGCCAGTCAATGAACTCCAAATAATAAGTATATGTGTAATTTTCTAAAGACATATGCCACTGGAAGAAATAAATTTCCTTCGTCAATACCTTAGTGGAGATATTTGACTGGTGCCAAGCCGGTCAATGAACTCCAAACAATAATTATATGGATAATTTTCTAAAGACATATGCCACAGCAAGAAAGAACTTTTCCTTCGTCTATCATTTAGTAGAGATATTTGACTGGTGCCAAGCCGGTCAATGAACTCCAAATGATAATTATATGAATAATTTTCTAAAGATATATGTCACAGCAAGAAAAATTTTTTCCTTCGTCTATCCATTTGAGGAGATATTTGACTGGTGCCAAGACGGTCGATGATCCCCAAATAATAATTATATCGATAATTGTCAAAAGACATATTCCAGGAGCAAATAAAAACTTATACTTTATCTATCATTTAGTGGAGATATTTGACTGGTGCCAAGCCGGTCAATGAACTCCAAATAATAATTATATGTATAATATTCTAAAGAAATTTGCCCCTGCATGAAAGAACTTTTCATTCGTCTATCCCGTAGTGGAGATATTTGACTGGTGCTAAGCCAGTCAATGAACTCCAAATAAATATTATATGAGTAATTATCTAAAGACATATGCCACTGCAAGAAAAAAATTTCCTTCGTCTATACCTTAGTGGACATATTTGACTGGTGCCAAGCCGGTCAATGAACTCCAAATAATAATTATATGGATAATTTTCTAAAGATATATGCCACAGCAAGAAAGAACTTTTCCTTCGTCTATCCCTTAGTAGAGATATTTGACTGGTGCCAAGCCGGTCAATGAACTCCAAATGATAATTATATGGATAATTTTCTAAAGACATATGACACAGCAAGAATAAAGTTTTCCTTCGTCTATCCCTTTGTGGAGATATTTGACTGGTGCCAAGACGGTCGATGATCTCCAAATAATAATTAGATGGATAATTTCCTAAAGGTATGTGCCACTGCAAAAAGATCTTTTCCTTCGTCTATTCCTTAGTGGAGATATATGACTGGTGCCAAGCCGGTCAATGAACTCCAAATAATAATTATATGGATAATTTGCTAAAGACATATTCCACAGCAAGAAAAAAAACTTATCCTTCCTCTATCAATTATTGGAGATAGTTGGCTGGTACCGGTCAATGAACTCCAAATAATAATTATATGGATAATTTCCTAAAGACATATGCCACTGCAAGAAAAACCGTTTCTGCCATCTATCCCTTAGTGGAGATATTTGACTGGTGACAAGCCGGTCAATGAACTCCAAATAATAATTATATGAGTAAGTTTCTAAAGATATATGCCACTGCAAGAAAGAACTTGTCCTTCGTCTATACCTTACTGGAGATATTTGACTGGTGCCAAGCCGGTCAATGAAATCCAAATATTAATTATATGGATAATTTTCAGAAGATATATGCCACTGGAAGTAAGAACTTTCCCTTCGCCTATCCCGTAGTGGAGCTATTTGACTGGTGCCAAGCCGGTCAATGAACTCCAAATACTAATTATATGAGTAATTTTCTAAAGACATATGACACTGCAAGAAAGAACTTTTCCTTCGTCTATCCTTTTGTAGAGATATTTGACTGGTGCCAAGCCGTTCAATGAACTCCAAATGATAATTATATGGATAATTTTCTAAAGACATATGTCACAGCAAGAAAAAAACTTATCCTTCATCTATCACTTAGTGGAGATATTTGACTGGTGCCAAGCCGGTCAATGAACTCGAAATAATAATTATATGGATAATTTTCTAAAGACATATTCCACAGCAAGAAAAAAACTTATCCTTCATCTATCACTTAGTGGAGATATTTGACTGGTGCCAAGCCGGTCAATGAACTCCAAATAATAATTATATGGATAATTTTCTAAAGACATATGCCACTGCAAGAAAGAAATTTCCTTCGTCTATACATTAGTGGACATATTTGACTGGTGCCAAGCCGGTCAATGAACTCCAAATAATAATTATATGGATAATTTTCTAAATACATATGCCACAGGAAGAAAGAACTTTTCCTTCGTCTATTCGTTTGTAGAGATATTTGACTGGTGCCAAGCCGGTCAATGAACTCCAAATGATAATTATATGGATAATTTTCTAAAGACATATGTCACAGCAAGAAAAAAGTTTTCCTTCGTCTATCCCTTTGAGGAGATATACGACTGGTGCCAAGCCGGTGAATGAACTCCAAATAATAATTAGATGGATAATTTCCTTAAGGTATGTGCCACTGCAAAAAGAACTTTTCCTTCGCTTTAACACTTAGTGGAGATATCTGACTGGTGCCAAGCCGGTCAATGAACTCAATAATTATATGGATAATTTTCTAAAGACTTATTCCACAGCAAGTAAAAAACTAATCCTTCGTCTATCACTTAGTGGAGATATTTGACTGGTGCCAAGCCGAACAATGTCCTCAATAATAATTATATGAATAATTCTCTAAAGACATATGCCTCTGCAAGAAAGAAGTTTTCCTTAGTGGAGATATTTGACTGGTGCCAATCCGGTCAATGAACTCCAAATAATAATTATATGTACAATTTTCTAAAGACATATGCCACAGCAAGAAAGAAATTTTCCTTCGTCTATCCCTTAGTAGAAATATCTGACTGGTGCCAAGCCGGTCGGTGATCTCCAGATAATAATTAGATGGATAATTTCCTAAACGATTGTGCCACTGCAAAAAGAACTTTTCCTTCGTCTATTCCTTAGTGGAGATATATGACTGGTGCCAAGCCGGTCAATGAACTCCAAATAATAATTATGTATAATTTTCTAAAGAAATATGTCACTGCATGAAAGAACTTTTCATTTGTCTCTCCCGTAGTGGAGATATTTGACTGGTGCCAAGCCAGTCAATGAACTCCAAATAATAAGTATATGTGTAATTTTCTAAAGACATATGCCACTGGAAGAAATAAATTTCCTTCGTCAATACCTTAGTGGAGATATTTGACTGGTGCCAAGCCGGTCAATGAACTCCAAACAATAATTATATGGATAATTTTCTAAAGACATATGCCACAGCAAGAAAGAACTTTTCCTTCGTCTATCATTTAGTAGAGATATTTGACTGGTGCCAAGCCGGTCAATGAACTCCAAATGATAATTATATGAATAATTTTCTAAAGATATATGTCACAGCAAGAAAAATTTTTTCCTTCGTCTATCCATTTGAGGAGATATTTGACTGGTGCCAAGACGGTCGATGATCTCCAAATAATAATTATATCGATAATTGTCAAAAGACATATTCCAGGAGCAAATAAAAACTTATACTTTATCTATCATTTAGTGGAGATATTTGACTGGTGCCAAGCCGGTCAATGAACTCCAAATAATAATTATATGTATAATATTCTAAAGAAATTTGCCCCTGCATGAAAGAACTTTTCATTCGTCTATCCCGTAATGGAGATATTTGACTGGTGCTAAGCCAGTCAATGAACTCCAAATAAATATTATATGAGTAATTATCTAAAGACATATGCCACTGCAAGAAAAAAATTTCCTTCGTCTCTACCTTGGTGGACATATTTGACTGGTGCCAAGCCGGTCAATGAACTCCAAATAATAATTATATGGATAATTTTCTAAAGATATATGCCACAGCAAGAAAGAACTTTTCCTTCGTCTATCCCTTAGTAGAGATATTTGACTGGTGCCAAGCCTGTCAATGAACTCCAAATGATAATCATATGGATAATTTTCTAAAGACATATGACACAGCAAGAATAAAGTTTTCCTTCGTCTATCCCTTTGTGGAGATATTTGACTGGTGCCAAGACGGTCGATGATCTCCAAATAATAATTAGATGGATAATTTCCTAAAGGTATGTGCCACTGCAAAAAGATCTTTTCCTTCGTCTATTCCTTAGTGGAGATATATGACTGGTGCCAAGCCGGTGAATGAACTCCAAATAATAATTATATGAGTAATTGTCTAAAGATATATGCCACTGCAAGAAAGAAATTTTCTTTCGCTCTAACACTTTGTGGAGATATTTGACTGGTGCGAATCCGTTTAATGAACTCCAAATAATAATTATGTGGATAATTTTCTAAAGACATATGCCACTGCAAGGAAGAGCTTTTCCTTCGTCTATCCATTAGTGGAGATATATGACTGGTGCCAAGCCGGTCAATGAACTCCAAATAATAATTATATGAGTAATTTTTTAAAGATATATGCAACTGCAAGAAAGAATTTTTCTTTCGCTTTAACATTTAATGGAGATATTTGACTGGTGCCAAGCCTGTCAATGAACTCCAAATAATAATTATATGGATAATTTTCAAAAGTCATATTCCACAGCAAGGAAAAACTAATCCTTCGTCTATCACTTAGTGGAGATATTTGACTGGTGCCAAGCCGATAAATGAACTCAATAATAATTATATGAATACTTTTCTAAAGACATATGCCTCTTCATGAAAGAAGTTTTCCTTCGTCTAGTCCTTGGTGGAGATATTTGACTGGTGCCAAGCCGGTCAATGAACTCCAAATAATAATTATATGGATAATTTTCTAAAGACATATGCCACAGCAAGAAAGAACTTTTCCTTCGTCTATCATTTAGTAGAGATATTTGACTGGTGCCAAGCCGGTCAATGAACTCCAAATGATAATTATATGAATAATTTTCTAAAGACATATGTCACAGCAAGAAAAAATTTTTCCTTCGTCTATCCATTTGAGGAGATATTTGACTGGTGCCAAGACGGTCAATGATCTCCAAATAATAATTATATCGATAATTTTCTAAAGACATATTCCACAGCAAGTAAAAAACTTATACTTTATCTATCATTTAGTGGAGATATTTGACTGGTGCCAAGCCGGTCAATGAACTCCAAATAATAATTATATGAGTAATTATCTTAAGATATGTGACACTGAAGGATAGAACTTTTCCTTCGTCTATCACTAACTGGAGATATTTGACTGGTGCCAAGCCGGTCAATGAACTCCAAATAATAATTATATGTATAATATTCTAAAGAAATTTGCCACTGCATGAAAGAACTTTTCATTCGTCTATCCCGTAGTGGAGATATTTGACTGGTGCCAAGCCAGTCAATGAACTCCAAATAAATATTATATGAGTAATTATCTAAAGACATATGCCACTGCAAGAAAAAAATTTCCTTCGTCTATACCTTAGTGGACATATTTGACTGGTGCCAAGCCGGTCAATGAACTCCAAATAATAATTATATGGATAATTTTCTAAAGATATATGCCACAGCAAGAAAGAACTTTTCCTTCGTCTGTCCCTTAGTAGAGATATTTGACTGGTGCCAAGCCGGTCAATGAACTCCAAATGATAATTATATGGATAATTTTCTAAAGACATATGACACAGCAAGAATAAAGTTTTCCTTCGGCTATCCCTTTGTGGAGATATTTGACTGGTGCCAAGACGGTCGATGATCTCCAAATAATAATTAGATGGATAATTTCCTAAAGGTATATGCCACTGCAAAAAGATCTTTGCCTTCGTCTATTCCTTAGTGGAGATATATGACTGGTGCCAAGCCGGTGAATGAACTCCAAATAATAATTATATGAGTAATTGTCTAAAGATATATGCCACTGCAAGTAAGAAATTTTCTTTCGCTCTAACACTTTGTGGAGATATTTGACTGGTGCGAATCCGTTTAATGAACTCCAAATAATAATTATGTGGATAATTTTCTAAAGACATATGCCACTGCAAGGAAGAGCTTTTCGTTCGTCTATCCATTAGTGGAGATATATGACTGGTGCCAAGCCGGTCAATGAACTCCAAATAATAATTATATGAGTAATTTTTTAAAGATATATGCCACTGCAAGAAAGAATTTTTCTTTCGCTTTAACATTTAGTGGAGATATTTGACTGGTGCCAAGCCTGTCAATGAACTCCAAATAATAATTATATGGATAATTTTCAAAAGTCATATTCCACAGCAAGGAAAAACTAATCCTTCGTCTATCACTTAGTGGAGATATTTGACTGGTGCCAAGCCGATAAATGAACTCAATAATAATTATATGAATAATTTTCTAAAGACATATGCCTCTGCATGAAAGAAGTTTTCCTTCGTCTAGTCTTTGGTGGAGATATTTGACTGGTGCCAAGCCGGTCAATGAACTCCAAATAATAATTATATGGATAATTTTCTAAAGACATATGTCACAGCAAGAAAAAATTTTTCCTTCGTCTATCCATTTGAGGAGATATTTGACTGGTGCCAAGACGGTCAATGATCTCCAAATAATAATTATATCGATAATTTTCTAAAGACATATTCCACAGCAAGTAAAAAACTTATACTTTATCTATCATTTAGTGGAGATATTTGACTGATGCCAAGCCGGTCAATGAACTCCAAATAATAATTATATGAGTAATTATCTTAAGATATGTGACACTGAAAGATAGAACTTTTCCTTCGTCTATCACTAACTGGAGATATTTGAATGGTGCCAAGCCGGTCAATGAACTCCAAATAATAATTATATGTATAATATTCTAAAGAAATTTGCCACTGCATGAAAGAACTTTTCATTCGTCTATCCCGTAGTGGAGATATTTGACTGGTGCCAAGCCAGTCAATGAACTCCAAATAAATATTATATGAGTAATTATCTAAAGACATATGCCACTGCAAGAAAAAAATTTCCTTCGTCTATACCTTAGTGGACATATTTGACTGGTGCCAAGCCGGTCAATGAACTCCAAATAATAATTATATGGATAATTTTCTAAAGATATATGCCACAGCAAGAAAGAACTTTTCCTTCGTCTGTCCCTTAGTAGAGATATTTGACTGGTGCCAAGCCGGTCAATGAACTCCAAATGATAATTATATGGATAATTTTCTAAAGACACAGCAAGAATAAAGTTTTCCTTCGGCTATCCCTTTGTGGAGATATTTGACTGGTGCCAAGACGGTCGATGATCTCCAAATAATAATTAGATGGATAATTTCCTAAAGGTATGTGCCACTGCAAAAAGATCTTTTCCTTCGTCTATTCCTTAGTGGAGATATATGACTGGTGCCAAGCCGGTCAATGAGCTCCAAATAATAATTATATGTATAATATTCTAAAGAAATTTGCCACTGCATGAAAGAACTTTTCATTCGTCTATCCCGAAGTGGAGATATTTGACTGGTGCCAAGCAAGTCAATGAACTCCAAATAAATATTATATGAGTAATTATCTAAAGACATATGCCACTGCAAGAAAAAAATTTCCTTCGTCTATACCTTAGTGGACATATTTGACTGGTGCCAAGCCGGTCAATGAACTCCAAATAATAATTATATGGATAATTTTCTAAAGATATATGCCACAGCAAGAAAGAACTTTTCCTTCGTCTGTCCCTTAGTAGAGATATTTGACTGGTGCCAAGCCGGTCAATGAACTCCAAATGATAATTATATGGATAATTTTCTAAAGACACAGCAAGAATAAAGTTTTCCTTCGGCTATCCCTTTGTGGAGATATTTGACTGGTGCCAAGACGGTCGATGATCTCCAAATAATAATTAGATGGATAATTTCCTAAAGGTATGTGCCACTGCAAAAAGATCTTTTCCTTCGTCTATTCCTTAGTGGAGATATATGACTGGTGCCAAGCCGGTCAATGAACTCCAAATAATAATTATATGAGTAATTGTCTAAAGATATATGCCACTGCAAGAAAGAAATTTTCTTTCGCTCTAACACTTTGTGGAGATATTTGACTGGTGCGAATCCGTTTAATGAACTCCAAATAATAATTATGTGGATAATTTTCTAAAGACATATGCCACTGCAAGGAAGAACTTTTCCTTCGTCTATCCCTTAGTGGAGATATTTGACTGGTGCCAAGCCGGTCAATGAACTCCAAATAATAATTATATGAGTAATTTTCTAAAGATATATGCCACTGCAAGAAAGAATTTTTCTTTCGCTTTAACATTTAGCGGAGATATTTGATTGGTGCCAAGCCGATCAATGAACTCAATAATAATTATATGAATAATTTTCTAAAGACATATGCCTCTGCAAGAAAGAACTTTTCCTTCGTCTATCCCATAGTGGAGATATTTGACTGGTGACAAGCCGGTCAATGAACTCCAAATAATAATTATATGGATAATTTTGTAAAGAAATATGCCACTGCAAGTAAGAACTTTTCATTCGTCTATCCCGTAGTGGAGATATTTGACTGGTGACAAGCCAGTCAATGAAATCCAAATAATAAGTATATGAGTAATTTTCTAAAGACATATGCCACTGCAAGAAAAAAATTTCTTTCGTCTATACCTTAGTGGAGATATTTGACTGGTGGCAAGACGGTCAATGAACTCCAAATAATAATTATATGGATAACTTTCTAAAGACATATGCCACAGCAAGAAAGAACTTTTCCTTCGTCTATCCGTTAGTAGAAATATTTGACTGGTGCCAAGCCGGTCAATGAACTCCAAATAATAATTATATGGATAATTTTCTAAAGACATATGTCACAGCAAGAAAAAAATTTTCGTTCGTCTATACCATTGTGGAGATATTTGACTGGTGCCAAGACGGTCAATGATCTCCAAATAATAATTAGATGGATAATTTCCTAAAGGTATGTGCCACTGCTAGAAATAACTTTTCCTTCGTCTATCCCTTAGTGGAGATATATGACTGGTGCCAAGCCGGTCTATGAACTCCAAATAATAATTATATGAGTAATTTTCTAAAGACATGTGCCATTGCAAGAAAGAACTTTTCCTTCGTCTATCCCGTAGTGGAGATATTTGACTGGTGCCAAGCCGGACAATGAACACCAAATACTAATTATATGGATAATTTTCTGAAGACATATGCCACAGCAAGAAAGAACTTTTCCTTCGTCTATCCCGTAGTGGAGATATTTGACTGGTGCCAAGCCGGACAATGAACACCAAATAATAATTATATGGATCTGAAGACATATGCCACTGCAAGAAAGAAATTTTCCTTCGTCTATCCCGTAGTGGAGATATTTGACTGGTGCCAAGCCGGTCAATGAACTCCAAATATTAATTATATGGATAATTTTTTAAAGACATATGCCACTGCATGTTAGAACTTTTCCTTCGTCTATACCTTAGTGGAGACATTTGACTGGTGCCAAGCCGGTCAATGAACTCCAAATAATAATTATATGGATAATTTTCTAAAGACATATGCCACTGCAAGAAAGAGCTTTTCCTTCGTTTATCCCTTAGTGGAGATATTTGACTGGTGCCAAGCCGGTCAATGAACTCCAATTAATAATTATATGGATAATTTTCTAAAGACATATGCCACTGCAAGAAAAAGCTTTTCCTTCTTCTATGCCTGAGTCGAGATATTTGACTCGCGCCAAGCCGGTCAATGAACTCCAAATAATAATTATATGGATAATTTTCTAAAGACATATGCCACTGCAAAAAAGAATAACTTTTCCTTCGGCTATCCCTGAGTGGAGATATTTGACTGGTGCCATGTCGGTCAATTAACTCCAAATAATTATTATATGTGTCATTTTCCAAAGATATATGGCTCTGCAATAAAGAATTTTTCCTTCGTCTATCCCTTTAGTGGATATATTTCACTGGTGCCAAGCCTGTCAATGAACTCTAAATAATAATTATATGGATAATTTCTAAAGACATATTCCACTGCAAGAAAGAACTTTTCCTTCGTCTATCCCTTAGTGGATATATTTGACTGGTGCCAATCCGGTCAATGAACTACAAATAATAATTATATGGAGAATTTTCTAAAGACCTATGCCACTGCAAATAAAAAAATTTCCTTCGTCTATCCCTGAGTGGAGATATTTGACTGGTGCCAAGCCGGTCAACGAACTCCAAATTGTTTGGATTATTTTCTAAAGACATATGCCACTGCAAAAAGAACTTTTCCTTTGTCTATCCCTGAGTGGAGATATTTGACTGGTGGCAAACCTCTCAATGAGCCCCCCAAAAAATTATATAGATAATTCTAAAAACATCCATACCACTGCAATGAATAATTTTAATGGTCAATCCGTTGGTGGAGCTTATTGGCTGCTTGCGAACCGGTCATGAACTCCAAATTATATTTGTATGGATAATTCCCCAAAATACCTATGCCACTGCGAAGATGAACTTTTCCTTGGTCTATCCCTGAGTGGAGCTGCTTGGCTGTTGGCAAACCGGTCAATGTACACCAAAAATATTTATATGGATAATTGTTAAAACACCCATGCCACTTCAAAGATATACTTTTGCTTTGTCTATCCCTGAGTGAAACTCATTGGCTGGTGGCAAGCCGGTCAACGAGATGCAAATAATAGTTACATAGATAATTCTCAAAACATTCATACCATTGCAATGAAGTATTTTTAAGATCTATCTCTGAGTGGAGCTCCATGTCTGGTTGCAAACCGGTCAAGGACTCCAAATAATAATTATATGGATATTTCTCCAAAATACCTATGTCACTGCAAAGATGAACTTTTATTAAGTTCCGACAATGTGAGATTAAAAAAATATTTGAGAAACGATAAAATATGGATTTAATATGAGGTAACCAACATCATAATGTTTCGGTTGTTATAACCATCATCAGGGCTTATATCATTGTTACTAGTGTGATGTTTTTTGGTGTTACGGCCTGTGGATAAATTTAGAAATGTGATGAAAATTAAACATTTTTAAGGCCGTTAGAAAAAATTTCAGAAAACTCTGACGTCAGTCACGAACTATTTATAACAGTTTGATGTTTGTAATAGTCGTTGAGATGAAATTTAAATAGCTCACTGATCGGTTTGTGTATTTTTTTGTTTATTTGTATCTATGTTTTTCTAAACATTGCTGTAATTATTTATGTTTTGTTGATGTTTATGTGTTGTATTAATTTAATTATATTTTATATTAAATGTAGAGATGGTATTATATGAGGTGTGGAATAAAGTTAAAATATAGTGACGGTGAATTTAAATTATTTTATTGAAAAATTGAGATTGTAGTTCAAATCCGGTGTTAAAGTAAAGCTTTTCTGCTTTCTTCTTCTTCTTCTTCTTCTTCTTCTTCTTCTTCTTCTTCTTCTTCTATGTGCCCTGTCCTTTCAGGACGTAGGCGATTATGGTTCTCCACTTTTCTCTATCCCTTGTGGCTCTTAGTATGTTTGCTCCCGTTACTCCTGTCAACCCCCGTTCCTTTAGCCACCTGATGAGGCAATGCAGGAATGTTATCCGCTGCCTCCCCCCCCTCTCTCTCTCTCTTTCCTTCTATTTGGCCAGTCACTATCAGGTTCTCCAGGCTCTCCTTCTTCATTGCCTGTCCCAGGAACTTCAGTTGTCTCTTCCTGATGCTCAATATCAATTTCCTTTTTGTTGCCATTCTTTCCAGCACCTCATCGTTGCAACATCCTTCTGTAGAACCACATTTCCGCTGCTTCCAGTTTTGTCCTCATTTTCGATGATATTGTCCAGCATTCACTGCCGTATTAAAGAACTGACCTCGCATTTTCCATCTCCAGTTAGGACTCTTCCTAGGTATTTACATTTTTATACTTGCTTGATTCTGGTATCTCCCACATTTATTTGGCATTTTGGGTTGTACCTTATGCACTCAGTTTATTATGTCGGTAATTTTTTCTATGCCATATTCTCCTAAGGTTGTTAGAAGCTCTATCACTATGCCGTCTGAACCAGCTACCTTGTTTCTGTTCATTTTGGTCATTGCTGCTTCCACTTTGGATTTTAGTATTTCCGGTCCATCCATCTCCTTGTGTATTCTCGGTTGTTCTCTCTTGTCGCAAAAAAGATCCTTTGTATATTCTTCCCATCGCTGGAGAATTTCCTCTTTCTCGAATATGATTGTTCCATCCTTGGATTTTATGCATCCTGTTGAGGAGAAGGTTTCTTGTCCTGTCAGTTATCTTATCTCTTTATGCATCTCTGCTTTGTTGGTCCTGCTCAGTCTCTCTACTTCATCGCATTTGTTGTTGAGCCATTCCTCTTTGGCTTGTCTGCATTTGTTCTTTATCTCCCTGTGAAGTTTCTTGTACTCTGCTCCATGTCTTGGCATTATTTTTTGTCTGTTTTGCATAATATGGAGGATCTCTTCGGTCATCCACTCGTTTTTATTTCTGCGTCTAATTTCCTTTGGGGCTTTGTTGTTCGCTGAGTTCACCATTGCTTCTTTTAGTGACTCCCATGTTGAGTGTCTTTTTCCAATTTGTTCTTCATATTTCTTCCTCACGCTGTTATTGTATTCTTTCTGCAGGGTGATGTCATTCTCTAGTGTCTCGTATTGCAGCCTTGCTTATGTGTTGAGCTTCTTGAGTCTTCGGAGTTTCACCCTTAGTTTGCAGATGACTGGGATGTGGTCACTTCCGCAGTCGGCACCTGGGTATGTTTTGCATTAGACTACTGCGTTCCTGAATCTCTTGTTTGTAGTTATATAGTCTATTTGGTTCTTCGTGTCGCCTCCTGGGCTTCTTCATGTCCATAAACGTCATGGGTGTTCTTGGAACCAGGTGTTAATGGGCATCTGATATAATAACATAATTCAAAAATAACAAATTCAAAAATATGCGAGTGGTTTAGTTTAACTATAAATTGTAGTTAATTAGATTATTGATATGCGATAAAATAAATTATCGTTATATTTATATCGTAAAATATGTGTTGTAAGGTTATTACTCTATTAGACAATAGTAGGGATTTATTCTAGTTAGTAGATATACTTATATTTAATGGTCAATATAAAGGGACTTTATGATTTTTGAGTATTATTATAGCTAGGTATAGAGATAAAAGTGTGTGTGTTTGTGTGTGTGCGTGCATGCATTAGCATAACTGTTTCAGCGTTGTAAAAGAACTACTTTTAAAGAAACGTTATTTGATGACAAATAAAGAATTTTAAAAAATTTGTTGAAAACCGTATGCGAACAAGGGAAAAATGTTTTACACAACCTTGTTTAGTTAAATTTAATTAAACATTTTTTTAAAAATGATTTCAGGGTGATATTGCAATTTAATTGCGCGGTGGCAATCAATAATTACTTCTCAATAAGGAAGCTCTATTAAACAAAAAACTAAAAGATTTAATTGTGAACATCAACAGCCTATAAACATAAAGAGAAGGCAAATTGAAAACGTCACTTGTAAATTAGAAAAATACTAGAAACTCACAAAATTCCTAGACTCAGCAAAAATGAAAAAAAGAATGAAATAACGGCATACACGTCTGACAAGATGTTAGTATTGTTTAACTCGTCCCCTCACAATTATGTGGACGTGACACAAGGTCAATGTTTGATATGGGGAGCTCAAACGCGGGCATCCAAGGTGTAACTATGGATGTAAGATTTTCGGTGCCAAGAAAATATTGATTCTAAGAAAATGCTTTGTAAATCTAAATGCGAGTGAGTTCGGGTAGGAATTCTATTTAATGAGTATATAATTGAATATTATATATATATATATATATATCGTTAGAACAACTTTTACTTCTGTTTTTAATATATATATATATATATATATATATATATATATATATATGTATGTATGTATATATATATATATATATATATATGTATTTTAAACAGAAGTAAAGGTTGTTCCAACGAGATAAATTAGTATAGAAAAATGTTAGTGAGTTTGGGTGAGAATTCTCTATAATCATTATATATAAAATATTAGTAGTCATCTGCAGACAGATTTTCGTTGTAACACGGCTCATCCGTACGATTAGACATCCGATTTCTTTTTACCCAGGATTGAAACCAGACCGAATTGGCATCAGATATAAAACATAAATAAGGGTTGTTCAAACGAGAAAAATTAGTGTAGAAGAAAAATGTGCGAGAAGCCATGAACTTTTTGTTTATTTTTCAGATACATTGCTGTTATTATTATTAATATTACTTGCTTTTTGTTTGATACATAATAAGTGTCCATAATAGTTACTGTGTCGATACAGGTGTTTCGAGTTTAAAGTTGACTCTCTTTAGGCGAATAAACTTGTGACTTTACATATCAAGATCCGTTTGTTTTTTCTCATGGTTTAAATATCGTGTATATATAAATAAGTATTGAGCAGGTCAGAAAGTTCACATGCATGCGTATTTGTTGTTTTTATTCACACTCGCATATTTAATCTCTTCCGTTGCCAGAAAAAAACTTTTAACACTGACTTGCATAATCTGAATTTGATTTATGCTTCAAAATTGTTTTCAGCAATTTTGATTCATTTCTACTCTACGGGTCATGGAGTTCCTTTTGTCGTTTTCGGAATACTGATTTTTGCAATGTTTCACGAATTTTTATATATATATATATATATATATATATATTAATTACATATCAGAAATTAAATTTTCTTAAGTCGGATGGATATTTCGACGTGGTAAATTTAGCTCCCATGTCATCATCGAAATCGAAATATTACGGTAAAATAATTTTCTTTGTGCGTGGGAAAGATAAAAGTAAATGTAAGGAAAAAGAAAAAAAAAGTCAAATATTCTTGCTACCGAAACATGTTATTTCTGCCACGTATGTGACATTAACGAAAAGAGATACAATGAAATAAATTTTAAAAAAAGAATTAAAAATAAATAAAAATAAAGAAATATATCAGAGAAAATTTTCATGGTCATTGTTAAAGGGCCACGAAAAAATAAAACAAACTGAGCAGGTTCATGCCAACTTCGAAATTTCGTGAGGACAAACTGGTCAAACATAAGTTAAGGATCAAAACGATAGAACTGGAAGGAATACAGATATGAAGTATCCAAACACCTCTTAGTTTCATTCAACCACCGATGAAAATGCCTTAATTGCTTGTAATTTTAAAAATGAGAATTTGAAAATTCCCTGCCACGTGAGCGTTAAAAAAAAAACGCGTTACGTGTGCGTTCGTAAAAAAATAATGTAAACGGTAAAATCAGTTATTGAAAATCGCCTGAAGACACCACACTTGGTAGAAACCTAGGTCGCGTAATAACTCGTTTATACAAATGGAATATATATATATATATATATATATATAAGAGAGTTTTGTAATTTTCTTGAAGTATTTTGTATATTAGCTGTATTGGTTGGTTTTGACGGCTATCACAATGCGTTTATTAAAAGAAAGGAAGGTAAAGAAGGTGTTGGGTATTACCTATTTATTATTCATTAATATTTAATATTAATATTTCTGGAAGGAATATGGATGTGAAATATATATATATATATATATATATATATATATGTGTGTGTGTGTGTGTGTGTGTGTGTGTGTGTGTGTGTGTGTGGAAAGAAGAATAGATTGATAGATAAATATCGAAGGAGCAAAGTCCATGTTTTCCGAGATAATAAGGCATCGGATAACATCTAACATTTTGGGGATTTGTTATTACTGGCGTCTCCTGGTTACAGGATATTAAATAAGTGCAAAATCTCTACCTCCCTTTTAACAATTCGAGTTTACATTCTTTGCTGATAATGCTGAATGCTTTGGCCATAAATTATCCACAACCGCTACTTTTGACTCATCTAGAGTATCCCTGCCTAACTTCCCATTTAAATATGAGTTTCTGTTGAGTGATATACATATACCAACTTCAATGTTTTCTGTTATCTCTAACCTATATCGCCACAATGTATATATATATATATTGTGTATGTGTAGTTTTTGAAGGCTATCACACTCTTCTACTTCAATGTGCACTGTCCTTTCAGGACGTAGGCGATCATGGCCCTCCACGTCTCTTTATCTCTTGTGGCCCTTAGCATGTTTGTTCCTATTACTCCTGGCAATCACCGTTCGTCATCCACCCGACCAGGCCCTGCAAATATGTTATCCGCTGCCTTCCCCTGTCTCTCTTTACCTCTACCTGGCCAGTCATTATCAGGTTCTCAAAGCTCTCCTTCCCCATTGCGTGTCCCAGGAACTTCAGTTGTCTCTTCCTGATGCTCGGTATTAATTTCCTTTTGGTTGACATTCTTTCCAACACCTCATCGTTGCTTGCATGCTCAGTCCACGATATCCGCAGCATTCTTCTGTAGAACCACATTTCCGCTGCTTCCAGTTTTGTCCAATTTTCGATGATATTGTCCAGCACTTACTGCCGTATTGAAAAACTGACATCACATAGCAATCCAGCACTCTTTTCTTTGTTTCTAGTGAAATTTTTCTTTGTGTTAGTACTTTGCTCAGCTTCTGGAATGCGTCCTTTGCCATGCCAATTCGACTTCTGATCTCTGTGTCAAACTATCCATCTCCTGTTAGAACACTTCCTAGATATCTAAATTTTTGCACCTGCTTTATTCTGGTATCCCCCACCTGTATTTGGCATTTTGGGTTGCACCTTTTGCTGATGAACATGCATTCAGTTTCCTTAAAGTTTATTTGTAGTCCTTTTTTGTCACTCTCTACCGATACATTCTGTAGGAGGTCCAGCAGTTTACTTTCCGTGCCTACAATCAGCACTGTATCATCTCCAATAGCAAATCCTGGCGTGTCGTCTAGGGTTCTCAAAATATTCTCGCTGTACAGGTTGAACAAATCCGGTGAAAAGACACATCCTTGTCTTACGCCTCTTTCTATCTTTGTAAATCTACTGAGATCGTTACCTCTCCGTATGCAGGCCGCTTGCTGCCAGTAGAGATTCGTAATTACTCTGATGTCTTTCCCGAAAATGTCTAGGCTGCCGAGCATCTCCATCAATTCTTTGTGTCGTATCTTGTCGAATGCCTTCGCATAGTCAATGAAACATAGGTATAAGTCTTTCTTCATTTGTATTGCCCTTTCGGAGAGCATCCTAATCATGAATATGGCGTTCCTTGTTCCAGTGTCTTCAACGAACCCGCACTGTTCCTGCCCTATCTCTGGACTGATTCTGCTTCTCGCTCTATTCATCAGGATTCTGACTATCAGTTTGGTAATGTGGCTCATTAAGCTGATAGTTCTGTGTAGTTCACACTCGTTTGTGCTAGTCGATATTTATAGCAGTGCTATAAATATCGACTTGCATAGGTCGTCTGGTATTATTCCACTGCTATAAATTTCGTTTATTATGTCGGTAATTTTTTCTATGCCATATACTCATAAGGTTGTTAGCAGCTCTATCACTATGCCGTCTGAACCAGCTTCTTTGTTTCTGTTCATTTTGGTCATTGCAGCTTCCACTTCGGATTTTAGTATTTCTGGTCCATCCATCTCCTTGTGTATTCTCGGTTGTTCTCTCTTGTCGCAAAAAAGATCCTTTGTATATTCTTCCCATCGCTGGAGAATTTCCTCTTTCTCGAATATGATTGTTCCATCCTTGGATTTTATGCATCCTGTTGAGGAGAAGGTTTCTTGTCCTGTCAGTTCTCTTATCTCTTTATGCATCTCTGCTTTATTGGTCCTGTCCAGTCTCTACTTCTGCGCATTTGTTGTTGAGCCATTCCTCTTTGGCTTGTCTGCATTTGTTCCTTATCTCCCTGTGAAGTTTCTTGTACTCTGTTCCATGTCTTGGCATTATTTTTTGTCCCCTTTACATCATGTGGAGGATCTCTTCGGTCATCCACTCATTTTTTCTTCTGCGTCTGATTTCCTTTGGGGCTATGTTGTTCGCTGAGTTCACCATCGCTTCCTTTAGTGAATGCCATTTTGAGTGCTCTTTTCCAATTTGTTCTTCACATTTCTTTCTCACGCTGTCATTGTAGTATTTCTGCAGGGTGAAGTCATTCACGAGCGTGTCGTATTGCAGCCTTGGTGATGTGCTGGTTTCTTTAGTCTTCGGAGTTTCACCCTTAGTTTGCAAATGATTGGGACGTGGTCGCTTCCGCAGTCGGCACCTGGATATCTGTTGATTTGGACCACTGCGTTCCTGAATCCCTTGTTTAAGTTATGTAGTCTATTTGGTTCTTCGTGTCTCCTGCTGGGCTTCTCCATGTCCATAGTCGTCGTGGGTGCTCTTGAAACCAAGTGTTAATAATTACCTGGTCATTGGCTGAGCACCATTGGACCCATTTTTCTCCTAGTTCTTTGCGGTCCCCTAGTCCAAAGGGGGCGGTCGTGTTTCCTTCCCTATCTTTACCTACCTTGTCATTCAAGTCCCCCATTTAAATCCTAATTTCTTGGCTTTTGCATTGGGCCTTATCACTGTCCAGTATGGAATAGAATGCTTCTATTTCGTCCTCCGAACTTTGAGTTGTCGGCGCGTACACTACGATAATAGCTATATTGAAGTGCCTTCCCTCTGCTTTCGCATATGCCTAGGATGTTGATCTTCAATCTGTCCTTCTCCTGCATATCATTCTCTAGTTGTCCACAGTTGAGTGTTCTGACGTTCCACAATGCGCTTAATAAAATAAAGGAAGGTAAAGAAGGTGTTGAGTTTTACCTATTTATTATTCATTAATATTTCGAGATCTAAATCTCATCTTCATATCTGTATTTTTTCCAGCTCTATCGTTTTAATACTTAAATTATGTTTGACCAGTTTGTCCTGATGAAACTTCGAAGTCGGCAGGAACCTGCTATATATATATATATATATATGTATATATATATATCCACATTGTCATTCATAATAGATATATTTTCTGTCATATGTTACCCTACCAGATAGTAAAACAGGTTTAAAATAATACCGTTTTCTAGCCTGCAGTTTTTCATAAGGTTTCCTACACACCTAAAAAATACTGGTGGTGTAAATTAATTATTACCATTCCTTCTAAATGTTGCCTCACCTGTCTACAGGTTATTTAATAGTTAATGCTACCGAAATACATCCCACCATATATATATATATATATATATATATATATATATATATATAAAATAAGTTTTCAATGTCCAAAATTCCTATTCCATCTTTTAACCCATTCCCCCTGAAAAGCTAGACGAAGCCAAATTTTCAAATTTTCCCCTTACATCTCTATCTAAAAGTAAAATCTTAAAAATAGACTTTAATTGCAAATTACAAATCAAATTTTTTTGTGACGTAAATTTCTTAGTTCTTGACTGTCTTTTTTTATTTTTTTCGTTTTGAAAGAATGTCAGTTGCTGACGATATGTGAAATCGCTCTTAGGGATTTCATGTTGCAATAATCATGCAACAACAACTTTGAACACTGAAAACTTAATTTATTTTATATTAGCTCTGTAATTTTAATTACATTGAGCTCTCCACCTGTATCATTTTTTAATATTTAAATTTTAATATAAATTAGGATCAGGGTTTGGATATTTATCTTCTTACTTTTCCGTTTGGATTAAAGTTATTTAATATGTATATATATACATATATATATATATATATATATATAGCGAGAGAGAGAGAGAGTTAAGTTGTGAGAGTGGTGCTTAGTGACAAGATGTTTTATTCAATAGTTCACTGGAAGAATTTAATGTGCAGAGTTTGTCACTTAAATGAACAGTGTTATACCGACTTCGAAATTTCGTGAAGGTACTATTGTGCTGTTTTCATTTCTCAAGGCAGAAGCGTAAAAAGCTGACCATTGAAAACAACACAATTATGCATTCATGCATAGAGAGCGTGAGTGAAAGAGAGAGAGAGAGAGAGAGAGAGAGAAGTGTGAATAAGCGATAAATCTAATGTTGTATTTTGACTCTCTTCTGATGGTGAGAGCTTTCACATAGAAATAACGAAACGTCACTTTTCCAATATCCACTAAATAGAACGTTTCTCTATTTAGTTGATAGGCTGGTTTCAATAGAAAGACGTGCTTTTAATAGCGAAATCAGACAGATACCAGACTAGACGTCAAATGTCTTAACGAATAGATACCCCAAAACTGGAAAGAGATACACACACACGCACACACACACACACGCACACACACGCACGCACACTCACATAGAGACGGTGTGCGCATGATTGCGCGTGCACTTAGTCATAATTTTCGTTCTTTTATTCAGTTAGAGATTATGCTATTCCCAAACAAAAAGGAACTATTGAATGTAAGAACGGAAATTATGACTAAATGTAACCACACTAAAAAAATACCTCTTAGGTTCATACAACCATGAATGAAAACGTTATAAGTTTTGTAATTTTAAAAATTGCGCGTTCAAAATTCCCTGCCACATTAGCGTCAAAAAAGAAAAGCAAAAAAAAAAACAAAAAAAAAACACCGTTACGTGAACGTTTTTATAAATAAAGGGTAAACGGTAAAATCAGCTATTGAAAATCGCCTGAAGACACCACTCATGATAGTAACCTGGGTAGCGAAATACCTCGTTTACAAATATATATATATATAGAGAGAGAGAGTACTATTTCTATTATAAGTGTTTAAGTTAAAAATAGAGTTTATTACAACATAAGATTTGTAGTGTTTCGGTATTATTTGTTAGTTCATAATCAGGTAGTGAAATATTTTACTATTAGGAAGTGACATATATGACAATTTCAAGAGTTAGAAACAACAGATTTGTTACCATATCTAATCAATTAAGGGGCGTTATGGAATTCAAAATGTCGTACTTGATTGACCATTAGAACGTAATTCAGTGACAGGAAGGGAAAATAGTTAAGAAGGTTAAGGTAGGAGGGGGGAGTATTCAGATGTCATGAAAAGCTAGATTTTTAGTATCAATTTTTGAAACCATTGAGTTGAAACAATTAGATTGTGATATGACGGCAATTGTATCGAACGTGTTTGTGGAACGGTTATAAATTTATTTATTAATAATATTTTTTTCTTAAAGGGTGTTATAGTTATTACAAATTGATATATAATGCACATCAAGCAGAGTAGGTAATGTATTACTTAAGTGAACCGAAGTAATTATCACAGGATGGAAGAAACTTATAATTGTACAAGGGGTAGGAGTTTGATCGTGGAATCTATTATATTAGAAAATATATGAACTATATTTTAGGGTAATTTCCAGACGCGACGGTGGCAAATGGAAGTTACCTTTTGCGTTTATTTAACTGGTTTAATTTAAGAAATTAAATTATTTGCATTTTTTTCTGTAAACATGTTACATGGCTCATGTAAAAATTAACAATTGTTTAAAAATATTTTCCATTTTACCGGAGGGGTTTTACTTGCTTTTTTTGACAGTATTATGGGCAAAGAGATTTCATATTGCGGAAAGCCTTATTATTAAAAGATAAAACTTGCTGATACAAACGAATTTTCTTGGGGCTTCCGATGTAAAATTTTTAACTTTTGCATTTTCTATCGTAGAAATAGTAAATTCGTAGACTATAGAGTCAGTTATACATTTCTTTTCTAATTTACTCTCAATCAGTTAATAACTGTTATAAGTATTGTTATTATTATGTTTCTGTCTTTTAGGATTTCGTTGATTACTTAGCTTGTTATATTGGTTTATAATTTATCATTATGTTTTTGGTGTCTTTTCAAGTTTATCCATACAGCTACAACTCAATTTAATATAATTTCTGTTGAAATATTGCTAAGGGGGTTATTTCTAGAGAAGTATTTCTAAACTAACTTGAGGATTTTATACCCTAACTTAATACTAAACATGAGGTTAGATGTAGTGTATACCAAGTGAATTTTTTTATTTATATTATTAATGCTATTATAACTGTGTTTGATATATTTTATGTCTGGGCATTTGTAGCCACTGCTTGTCAGGGTTAGGGTTAGGGTTAGGGTTAGGGTTATAAAATTTGCTCTACTAATTCTCGAGTAAGAAGGATAGGTAACTGTGTTTTAAAGACTATGCAAAGACATTTCGACAAAGTACGCTATAAAAAATGATAGGAAAGCTCAGTAACCTAGACATATTTGCGGAAGCCATTAGAGAAATCAATAACCTCTACTGGTAGTAAACCACCTTCATACGAACGGGAAACATGTTTAGCAGATATTCAAATATAGAAAGGGCTGTAAGACATGGATATGTCTTTTCCCCGGATCTATTCATCTTTTACAGCGAGACTATTCTGTGAGCCCAAGAATTCATTCCAGCATTCATCATCGCCGGTCACAATCTGAATAATATAAGATAAGCAGATGATACAGTATTAATAGGACACAGAAATGAAGCTGCAATCCCTCCTACAGAAGGTAGCTGAATGAAGCAAAAAGGACTAAATATAAACTGCAAGAAAAAAGAATGGATCGTCATCAGTAAATAGAAGATTCCAAAATGCCAACTAAAGGTAGTGGATACAAACATCAAGCAGGTACAGAAATTGAAATACCTGGGAAATGTTCTAACAGGAAACAGAGAGTAAGATCCGAAAACAAATTGACATGGCGAAGGATCATTCCAGAAGCCGAGAACCAGAGATAAGATAAGTGAGACAAGACAATTTCGTTAGAAACAAAAAAGATAACACTGGATTGTAATATGATGTCTGTTTTTAATATGGTAATGAATTCTGGACAATCTACTCAAAGATGAAGATTTGGCACAACCAAAATGTGGTTCTACAGAAGGATGCTGCGGATGCCAAAGACCGAGCATATCAGCAACGATGAGGTGTAGAGTGGAAGAAAACGACAAGTAAATTAATGCTTAACATCAGAAAAAGACAGTTGAAGTTCTTGAGACGTAATGAGGAAGAAGGTTTTGGAGAGTCTTATACTCACAAGGCAGATAGAGGTAAAGAAAGACAGATGAAAGCAGGCGTACCATACATAAGTGGATAGCAGAGCGGGATTTGTGTGGCAAAACAGGAGAAAGTGTGCTAAAACCTACTAGGGCTAAAGTGGAGGTAGAAGAGTATGATCAGATACGTTTTGAAGGGACACGGCACAGAGAAATAATGCATCGAGCACTCTTCAAAAAAGTAAATATTAAAAGATAAATATGGACTGTTAACACGTTTCCACTACCACTAATATATATATATATATATATATATATATACATTTTCGTAATAAAAAAATGATCGTAAATAATCAGGCCAGTAGATATAAATATATAATACTGTTTAATTAAAAGCAGAATATCTACTATATGAGTATCGACTAAAAATAATGTTCAAGCAAATCATTTCAAATTGTCGTTTGTTTATAACCAAGCTTCGTTAATCTTCGTTAATTTCCGTAATATATATATATATGCATATAATAATAATAATAATAAAACCGACTCTGTACGTATTCAAATCTTAAAATGTTACACAAGTAGTCTTTAATAGGTGTCTATTTATTTGGTCTGCCTTTGCCCTGACGAGCCGTTGTACGAAACCGCGGTAGGTCTTGGCGATCTTGCGATTTTTTCGTGTATATATGCATATATATATATATATATCTATATATATATATATATATATGTGTGTGTGTGTGTGTGTGTGTGTGTGTGTGTGTGAGAGAGAGAGAGAGAGAGAGAGAGATTAGTAATTTTCAACCAAAACCACTTATTTCGGAGGATATCATTCTCATTCCATCAACGAATAATGTACTCCATGTGTATGTCATTCTTCAGCCCATTGTTCTGTGGGATGAAGTTGAAATTATTGATAGTGAATACCATTGGAAACTACGTAAACATAAGGAATCAGCTCATGTGCTAGGCCACAAAATCTCCTAAGTCGGTCAAACATAAAATTAAACAGAATATTGGAACCAGTAAGACGGGGTGCTAGAGAAAATCAGTAGCATCAATATGAGCTCTGGTAAAAGTTTTTACTGAAACATTAGGTTTATAAGTCCCATAAATATACTGCTGTCTTTAAGGAGATATGGCCCAATGGATATAAGCGTTGGTTTGTTCTAATGACTTGACCTAAAGGGTTGTAAGTTCAATACCAAGTTACAGCATTAGTGTACAAATAACTTAAAGAATTAAATTAAAAGGGATACAACTAAATGGACATCATAATGATATACCACATTCTCGAATGATCGAAATAAAAGGTTCAGTTCAAAATTCCTAGCACTTGAAGGCCGGAGTACAAAACGGCTGAAATGCTGTAAACGTTGCCAATATATATATATATATATATATATACGTCAACATTACAGCTCATTTCTGACATCTCGAGAAAATCTTTCTCGAGATGTCAGAAATGACCTGTAACGTTGACATATCCATGAGTATGAACGGATTCTATTAAAAATAAAAAAAACATACTGTTTGCAATTTATTTAACCAGACATGCTTAAAAGAGATTTTGCTGACTAAATACACAAATATATATATATATATATATATATATATATATATATATACATACATATATATATATATATATATATATATACACGAGAAAAAATCGCAAGATCGCCAAGACCTACCGCGGTTTCGCACAACGGCTCGTCAGGTTATTCGTGGTCCTTAAAAATTACTTGTGTAAGATTTTAAGATTTGGATACGTACAGAGTCGATTTTATTATTATATATATATATATATATATATATATAGAGAGAGAGAGAGAGAGAGAGAGAGAGAGAGAAAGTGAGAGAGACGGAGAGAGAAAGCATGAGACAGACAGAGAGATAGAGACAGACAGGACATGTAATGTGAATAATGTTATGATATATTATGGGAGCTCTTTCAAACATTACTACTACCGAAACTAAAAAAAAAATTATTCTATATTTTAGGTTCCGTTTCTGTATTACGATTAAATAAGTTTATTTCTTCTTCATTAAATCAATGGAACAATTTATGTAAATTCGCGTACAATTAAATAAATAAGTGAACAAATCTTCATCCAGTGGTCGCTTCAAAAATGAAAATCAACACAAGACAACAAACTCGTGATTTTTAACCATCAAAATACTTTTTTAAAGAAAAATTACATCAAAGTTGATATGATGATTGGCTGAAAACTTTTCTGGCAGTAATTGAAATGTGAACTATCTGTATTGAAATAAAATGCTTTTAAGGATGGTTAAATTTGTAAAACCAAGCAAAGATATAAGTAAAAAATCAATATGAGATGCTCAATTTTCATGAGAAAAAGTTTTGCTTCAGGGGAAGAAGCACTTTTAATGATTGCAGACATCGCCAAAACCAACAATAACATCGACCACAAAAAAGGAAGATAAAGGAAAGACAAAGCTTTAAAAAGAAAGAAACAAGAAGGAAAAATGCAAACCTATCAAGCAAATGTCATGAAACTAAATGATGAAATTTACAAAATGACTCAGCTTTTTTTCAACAAAATAACTTCTGTAAAATTCTTCCCACTGAATATATATGCGTCGTAATTAAGAATACAACATATATGCACTGATTACAAACATCAATAATTTTGAGTTTACTGCTTTAGAATTCTCCAGCAAAAGGGTAACGGTGCTTTTCACAAATTCTCATACAGATACTAACTTGCGTAGCCTAAAATAACTAATTAAAAAAATATCATTTAAATTATTATTGAGCATTTCTATTGTTTTTGTTCATCATTCGAAGATTTGACTGTCGCTATTTTTATATGTCGCGTCCCTTCAGAAAATAGATGATGGCTTTGCAAATAACCCGCAGCTCAATTTATTCTTCATTTACCATTTATATTTTTACCGATTTGGCTGATGTAGAATTATTGGTTTATCATTATTTCATATAAAATATCCACTGTATTATGTATGTGTTAGGCATTTTATATTAGCTATAAATAGATCTTTTTGTCGTCTCAAAAATAACATCGATACATTTTTATCCTTTTTTTCAGGCTATTTCTCTTAAATTCTTTAAAATATCTATTTTGATATCAGGTAAACATATCTTTAAATTTGGTAGAAATATCACGCTAGGACATCGGTCGGAAAACCCCGGCCCGCGGGCCACGTCCAGCCCTTGAGTAAATCTTGTCCGGCCCGTTACTTTATTCAGAACACGATATTAATATAGTTAAACCAAACCAAAATGACAGTTAATAGTTTGAATATATTGCGTCGAAATTTTAAAAACATATTTCGTTTTACCTGGAGAATGTGTTTTACTTTCTTTCTTTCTTTTTTTGCAAGGATCGCCAAAATTAGCGTACAGCCTCAGTTTCTGTGAAATTACTTTCGTGAGCAGGCACTTTTAAATGAATATAAAATAGCGTTTTTTCAATTGGATTTTTTTTAATACTAATTTATGAAACATTTATTTTTAAGATGTAATATTTTTTAACAAAATTCCCATCAGATATTAAAACTTACTGAATCCTTGCTTTCTTCATGCATCTAGAAAATTTATTCACATATTTGATAATATGGTTCTTCTCCATGACACTGGAGCCATAGCTGTTTGGCCCTCCTCCATGACTCTACATAGCTTTTTGGCCCTCACTCTCCAAAACGTTGCCGACCCCTGCGCTATAAATTTGACAGTGTCTTGCTAACCATTTGCCTTCATTTCAGAGTTTTAACCTGTTGAATGTCATTAATGTTTTGTATTCTTGCATTTAAATTTAAAAATGAGAAGGTAACCAGACGCCATTTTGCGCTATGTCCTTTAGTGTAATTCCATCCTCGCTGTCAATTTTAAAATGTTCTATTAAAATTAATTATATTTCGAACAGCGTTTCCACTTCCTTCTTTCACTGAATAATTTTACGAAATGCCTAAGATTAAAAACAATATTAAATATTATTTGATCTGAACCATAAATAATAAATCTTTGTTTTATTTTCCTCCTCTGCGTCATTTTACTGTTTTTGATTTTGACAGAAACGCAATCACGACTCGAAGTGAATAAAAAGAGGTTGATATTTATATTCGCAGTCGGAGACCCGTTCCTTATGCCGACTGCTATACAATTGATACTCGTTCTCGTTAGAGACAGACTATTGTGTAAATTTAGGGATGTGACAGACTTATATTCTATAGATAGACGCATCCGGACTTGGAAAGGAAGATGCTGAGTTATTTGTCGTTTCAAATTCAAAAAGATAGTTGGGTTTAGTCTTGTCTGGTTTAATTTCAGTTAAATAAAAACTAAGTTACTAAAGGTTTATCTTCAAATCTAATATTGAAATATCATTGAAATAATATTCAATTTTTATTTCTCTAATTTTCTCGGAATTCGTATCAATATCTGTAGTGTACAGGGTGTTGCAGCCAATTCCGTGACTTGAGAAAAAGAAAACGAAATAAAGGCTGTAAAAACAAAAGTTTTATATGCAGAGACCGGACAATTTATTTAACAACAGTTAGAGTCACATACTACATTATTTTTCAATGCAACCTCCGGCGACAGCAACAGTCATCTCAAGGCGGGTTCGAAATGATCACACTCCAGAAGAAATAGTCAGGAGGTTGCAGTCGAATGAGGAGTGCGGTCATAAGTCAGGCAACCAGTAGTGAGGAACGTTGTTTTGCAGCCACGCCTGGGTTGTCTTGGCCTTGTCTTGGCCTTATGTGCAGAAATGGAGTCCTGCTGGAAGACGTAGGGGCGTCTAGTGGCGATCTCGTCCATCCAGGGCTTCATCAAGCTCCTCAGCACCTACTGGTTGACTCTCACATTTTTTAAAGACGAATGGAGGCATGACGCCCCCCCCCACTCGCTGTAGATGACGCCAAGGACCATGACGTAGGAGAGAAACTTCGTATGCTTTACGACGGAAATCTCCTTAATGACTTTTCTGATCCACCTGTCGTTATGTCTGGTGCTTGTCTAGTCCCTCTTGTCTTGTTCTAGACTTTAAACATCAGACGTACTGTCTAACGGGCTTTTAGCCTTCTGTTTCTTTTTGACTAATTACCAGAAGCTCAAATACACACTTGATAGTTTAAGCATCTCATCTCACAAAGTTTCCTTTCTGGTAAGAAATATGGTTTTCGCTTCCTTAATACAGCAGCTGATATATTAACGATTATTGCAGAAAGAGTCTATTAAGCTTTAGGTAAGAATGGTGAAGCTCTTGCTGTTGCTATGGATATATCGAAGCCATTTTATAGGGTTTGATATACTGTTCGATTTTACTGGTTGCAAGGATATGATATGCCTGAACAATTTTCTTAACTTATTTAATTTTCCTTATAAATTCGTGAAATGAAATTTGTCATGAATGGTCACTGTTCTAGATCTCTTTTAATTAATGTAGAGGTTTCCTAGTGCTCTATTGTTGGACCTATGTTGGCTCTAATTTTCATAAACGACAATCCTGATATCCTATTTATGCTGACACAGCTATTTAGACGTGTCTTCATTGTAAGTCTGATTGGTTCGATGCGGTCGTATAAGCAGCTGATCTCAAAAATTGACATACGATCTGGTGATATATTGTGCAAAAGGTTTTTTTTTTTTTTTAAGGCCTTCAAAACTAACCTGCATATCATTAATCGCCTGAGAAAATTCTCTTTAACTTAGATTAGTCTGGCCGATGTTAACCCCCAGAATGTTTATTCATCGTGCCTTCTTGGACTAACGTTTGTAACTGACATGCAGCTGAATTCTTACATTGCATCAATTGCTAGGTCTACTGTGTCGTGTTAGACAATCTTTCTCGCCAGAATCTCCCTTATATAATCTACCATTAATCTTTACTTTGCATTTTGCTGTCACATCAGGTATGGTGCTCCTCTGGTGCATTTAGAGATTCTTAATAAAATCTAAACAATTACACGGAATGCTATTTGTAATGATCTGACAACCTGTCAATTTCGCAAAACCGTCATGTAGAGTCATTGTGGCTTTTCTTCAAATAATTTAATGACAATTGATCTGATGGATTCTCATTTATTTTACCTAGACTTTATATATTTAAGCGTGACACTAGATTGGCGGTAAGTTCCCGTCGGTTTACAGTTGGAATGGCAATATGTAACTGTACGTTATGTGCTAACATTTAATTTTTGAGAAACTTCTCGCTCGTAGAACCCTCTTCAGTTTACTTGCTTCCTAGTCAACTTTGATCTTCAAAAATTTAAATGCAATGTCAATCGTCATTTTTTTAATTCCTATTTTTTTTATTTTTGTTACCCATTAAAGTTTTTTGGCTCATATTCTATAACAATCAGTAACCCTTTGTGTCTTTAAATGATTAAAAAAATGAACCTATTAAACTTTGAAGGAGAGACATTTGTTCTGCATTGAACATTTCTTTCCATAAAAGTATGCGTTGAAAAACCATAATAGAATAATTGAAGAATTATTATTTAAATTAAATGTGATAAGGTATATTGTAAATAAAAACTTTTCTGATGATTTGTTCGGAAAAAGATGTCGTTTTCTCTTCAATTAATGTTGTAATGAATACATAATATTGGTTCAGATTCAGCATTAATTTCATTATGAACGTGTACGAATTGTTAGAAAACAGTATTCACTTGGAATTCAATATTAATTGAAGAAAATGAAAATCGTACTTTCTTTTTTAATTTAATTCCATTGCTCTTTAATCTAATTCCATCTTCAGACGAAATTCACATTTTTAATTCTTCAAAAAACGAACGGTTAAAAAGCCAATCATATTTGAGCTTCCTATAGAAAATTAATTTAGGTTGTAAGAATTATTTTTACCATATTTTTCATTAGGTTTTTCTTATTTTCTTTCAACTCACAATATTTTGCTCATCGATTCTTCAGCAGTAAATCTAGATAACGAAAAAGAAAGTGAAATAAAGATGAAATAAAGACTACCTTGCGACGAAGTACAAACTTGAACTAAATTCTCCTGGAACTTCATTCTGTGGATAAAATTGTAAAAGAGAATAGCATAATCAAATATACATATAGTATAAATGAGGCAATTCTGAGAGAATTAGAAATTCTACAACGAATCATTATTGGTGATCACAAACCTACCAAAATATGATGAAACAATGTTGGCATTAGACACAGAGAAGAATTTACAAGAATTCCTACAAATGTTAGTGAAGGAATGTGGGAAGAAAGTATATTTAACTACAATTAAGAATATTCCAGTATTTGAACCTACAAATTAGAGGCAGTGAAATAAAAGAAAGTACGCTAATAAAAATAAATAGGAAATGTTTTAACAGAGTTCAGAAATTAGAAGGTCTATTGGAATTGCAAAAAAGAAAAATTGCAATGTATTAAGAAACCGGAAAAATTGATAGAAACAAAAATAAAACAGAGTTAAGTATTCATGAAACATCGCTCTTCTTTCTTTGGCAAAAAAGCTGCACAATTTTCTAAGACATTAATAAAAGACTTAATTTAATAGAAATGGTATTGTACAGAAGAACACGGGGAATACTGTGGACAAAACATATGAATAATGATAAAATTTATAAAAAAGGAAACTAAAAGATTCTCATAATTAAAATGGAAATGGGACAACTGGAAGTTCTATGACAGATAACGATTAGAGAGGACTTTGAGAATTTGACACACACAAGACATGCAAAACCTTACAACATGGACATTAGGAAAAGCAGTGAATGCTAATATATATTGTATAAATAATAGTGGAGCATTTATTAAAAGAAAAACAAAAAGCAAACCCTATTAAGAGCTACGAATATTAAGAGCTACAATTAAAAATTTGTAGAGAGCAATGATCACGAACGACTCAGAGTACACTAAATATAGCAATGGAAGAAATTTGAATATTATTCCTGCGACCTTTACGGCATTTTAGTTGTTGCTTTGATGGTTTATTAGCATGGGTTTTACTAGTAAAAGAGTAAAGGCTATAAGAAACAGTTGACAAAATAGCAGACGCAGATTGAATATAATAATTTGAAAATCGTGCATGGCAAGATGTGCAAACGAAGAATCTGATTAGGGTTACATCTAGTAATTTCAGCATTAGAATGAAACCAGTTGACAAGCCGTTATTACGCTTAAATGTATGAAGTCGAATTAACAAAGAGAAAACCAGATGAGTAAAATTACATTAAAATATTTATCTTCTATTCATGTTAGAGAGATAAGTTTGAAGCTGAGATGTGAGGTCAAAACCATTAACATATATCATTGAGATTATAGCTATCGAATAAAAAATAATAATTTATATCATGTTCTTCTTTTGATTTTTTGGAGAAGATTAATTTTTCTACCGTATTAAAAGTAATAAATGTGTTTTTATTTCATATTTTGACAAAGCGGAACACAAAAAAAGAAAAATTAAAATGTTTCGATAGAAAAGCAACGCAAGAGACGAAATATTAAATAACATATAATAACATAACTTCATCTGCTCCAAAATGTTAGTGAATTTATCTCGATTGGTTATGGCCAGTATGAGATGAGTGACTACCTAGAAAACCCAGGTGCTGTAAACTTGCTTATTCCGCTGACGTAATGCAGAATGGCCCTGAATTGTTAATGGAAGAGCCGTGTTTCAATTTCATTTGGGTTCATTAAATTCACTTACACGCAAATAACCTTGGGAAATGTATGAATCAAACGCTTCTTTCACAGCTCTGAGTCAAATAGTAAGACTTTTTATCACAACCATTATCTAAAAAAAAACATACAACATAAAAATATGTTTTTTTATTTTATATAACTTACAAAAGGTTGATGAACCGTAGAAAACGAACAAAACAAATTTGGATTATTTATTATTTCATAGCTGGCTATAATTTGGTTTCTCTATTATAAGGCTTTTGTTAGTATATTTTTAAATCAAATCCTTTTAATACTTTAACGAAATGACTTAGCCTGTTTTAAAGATATTCATATGAAACATTTCTTGGTTCTAATATATTATGTTTTTTTACAGGTAAGTATATATTTTGATTCTTTCGGCAAACCACGTGAAATTGAAATAAAGATGTAACGAGGATGTAAAAAATAGAACTAGTTGGGTGGGTTAAAAAACACTAATTGCGTCAATTAAATATTTCGAAATGAATTATTTTTATTCGTAATAAACAATTTGCGCAGACAATGGGAGAAGAAGGAGTGGTAGATTAACGAAAGATCTGCTCTCTATTATAAAATTATAAATGATGACTCCGTGGAATATTGTATGTGAATTCAAGCGAATTTTTTTTATTCGCAATTTTCTGCCATTTGCTTGAGCCATGAAATATGGCTAAGCAGAGTGAATTAAAACTGGTAATAAAATCGACTAATCGGTGATTAAATTTTATTAATTTTTATTTTATTTTATTAATTATTTTAGGAGTTCATTTAATTCTATTTCTATTCCCAGTTGAGATTAATTAAATGAACTCAACTTTTGCCTACGGAACATCGTAAAGTCTACATTGAGTATATAAGTAAAACTATTTATACTATTTACATTGTTCGCCTTTTTTAAAGATTATGTCAGTGTTGGTAAATTTTATTTAAATATTTAGGGCAAAGAAGTAACCATGGTATTGCATCGATTTATAAATTTTATGTTGGATGATTGTAGAACAACCGATATTTCTTCTTGTCATTTTAGAGATAACATTTTGCATATTGTTTTTGGATTGGCAAAAATTCTACGTTCACTTGGAAATAATTAAATTTGCAATTCTTTTATTGTTTACAAGAAAACATTAAAGTCATGAAATAAAATTATAAACTGAAAAACCGTCTGAACAAAACATACAACCTTAAAAGCAATGATGATATCGTATGATATCATTATCATATATCATATGATATATCACATGATGATATCATATGATATATCACATGATGATATCACATCATAGCAATGCAGTAAATAAGTGGCACTTTTTCTTTTCCCCTGAAATAGTGCACGCACCACACAAACAGTTGAAACAGAAATATTTTAATTATGCACGACTTAAGATTAACGCCGCATAATTTTTGTCTGCCATGGGAAGACCTTACAGGTTTATAACTTGTAGTGCAGTGAATATTAGCTCAGAACCTGCCGATTTCAAATTCCAGTTGATTTCCCTTACGAAAAAAACTATCTGAAACGTATTAATCTGTCTCTTCCCTCCAGCTATGAGTTAAATAACAGAACAAATTGTGTTCTGTAGCCTTGGTTGGCAACCAATTTACCACAGAAAATAATCGCAAACTATTATGGAAAAAATAATCTGTTCAGTCAGTCATGTCGTTTTCGAGATATTATCATCCAAGCGCTTAACTGACTGACTGAATGTATAAATATTGCTTCAAGGAAATATTTAAACTATATATGAAGTTGGTTAAAAACTGTTTTTATTAAATATTATTAGGAGCGTTTACTCTTAAATAATTTAATTTTCAAAAATCGCTCCTGGATGAAATATAAAAAATATTTTTCTATAATATACTTTTATATTTTAAGAAACGCAAAGAAATATTTTGGCAGCTGTTGGAGAAAAGGAATTTCAAAACATTTCTAAATGGAATGGACTTTCGTCTGCGTTGATGACATTGACATACTATTTGTGAATTGTCTATGTTATCCAAAATGAATGATAGTCAATATCCTCAAAATATACGAATTTAGTAGTGAAATAAATTAACAGAAGCTTAGTTATTTTATTCGCGTTAAAATGTGGCTTTTACATAAGAAACATTCTGTTTTAAAAAAATATAACGGGCGGTGAAATGTGTATACACCAAAAAGGCAAAGAACAGAAGTAACTGTAGGATAAATGAATGAAACATTTAATACTGGTACTTGTGTTCAATAATAATATGATTATGATATTTATATTGTGAGATCGGAAATAGTTCCACTATAATGAGCTCTCCTTCGTAGAAGACAAAATTCCGATGGTGTTCACAAGTGATGCAATAAATATAGAAAACTATGATAAACAGTATAATGTCTTAACAATGAATGTGTAATGAAATAGCAAGAAAATATTAGATGGTATTTTTCTTTCGTAACCAATAGAAATTGCTACTGTGTTTTAATATGTATTGAATTATCATTTATTTCGTTTTTTTTTACAGAAATATCTTCATTATAATTAATAATATATAATAAAAAGTAAGATACTACTAATTTAATTATCCGTAATATCTCCTCCCCACCAACTGATGTGTTACGTAAAACCAACATTATATATCAATTCAAACGACCCTTGGGAGAATGTATGCCCGCCAAAAAAACAAAAAAACAACAAATATATATGTTGGATTTACAATAATTACAATAGCTAGACGTCTTACAATACATTTTCTGACCATTAATCCATGTATAGACATCTACAAAAACATTCCTGTCTACATTCACAATATAAAAAATAATGATCGGTAATACAACTATCCTACACAAAGAAAACAGCAAAAGCAAACACTCGAGGCAATATTCATTAAAACACTTAATTAATAAAATAAGCTATGAATAATATAGTAATATTCTAAAATACTTGTAAAAAGAACACTTTTTTTGCTTTAATATGTGCATGACTCTTATATTCCAACATATAAAAAAATATGTTTTAGATAATTTTCACGTTCTAATGAAAGCTAGCAATTTGTCAACCATTATATTTGAAGCAGGAAAAATGTACAGTAGTTTTTAGGAACATAGTTTTCCGGTTACATATATTACCATAACTCACACTCCTGAGCCCTAAAAATGATCTTGGAAAAAAAATTAAAGGTACTTGGGTACCTTGAGAAATGAATGAAAATAACATCTGTCAACTTTACAGCTCATTTCTGACATCTTTTGATTGTAACACGTGAACGTTTATGCGTGTGTATGAACAGATTTTATTAAAAATAAGCAAACATAATGTTTGCAATTTATTTAATGTAACATCTTCATAGAAGTACACATTTTTTTAAATTATAGATAAGATAAGTGTTCATTGGATTACTCAACCAACGCTTTTATCAAATGGACCACCTCAAGAACTCATGTCCAATGACACATAGACCAATAGATAAATGCGTTAGGTTAAGTAATTCATTAAATAAGCAAAAAGAGATCTGCACTCAATACCTGGTCATGGCAGAGGTGAACAAAACTTGAAGATTTATTAAAGAGAAATCAAGGAAACGGGCATAGCCAGAAAATGCATTGCAATGGACTAAATAGAGGTTTTAGTTAAAAATTCCAATATATATTGCCGGAAGAAGGCAAGAACACTAAACGACCGAAACGTCGTGAATAGGACGATAAAGATGAGTACAACAGTCCGAGAAATATAAACAGTATAAAAATAGTTAGAATGCATCATCTCAGGAATATAGACAGATCCGGGATAATGCTGAATCGTACAACGACCGTAACGACGTGAATATGTCAATAAAGAGGCGAACAACTGTCCGAACAATGTACATTTTGTAAATAATTACAATACTTTATCACAGAAATATACGGCAATAATATTGCGTCATCTCCCCACATATAATAAATAGCTGTTTTATTGACAACTATCCTATAAACTCGGGGTAAAAATATCTATGGTACAGATTGACGTCATTATTATTTTGATCCTTCGATCGAATTTTTCAAACACTTTCTCTTATAGATATTTAGTAATGGTAATTTTGAAAAATACTTGTTTTCCTGTATCATTTGACTGAATACTAAACCTTACTGTCCGGTGAAATTTATAAGGTAATTTAATTAAAAGACATTTTCATAAAGTTCGATTTCTCAACTCCTGAAATTGTTATTGAACGTTCGAATAATAATGGTAATTTTTTCTTGAATTTTTTCTTAATTTTTGTTGAAAGTCGTGTGGAATTTGTTTTGGAATACTGTTTCCTTTCTAGTTAAGGCTTTTCTTATGATGAGGCGGATGTAAAAAATTTTGTGGAGATGTGTTTTTTTTTTGTGATTTAGTAAAGCTGTTTGTCTGAAGCCTTGTTATACCTGTAGAGTTTGATGAAGAAATGTCTTCTGTAAGACCTACAGGATTTATTCACTTAAAGCCGTTTTAAACATTGATCTGCAAACACAACTGTATATTGATGAGAGGTAAGGCCATTATGAATGAGTTAGATGCTATAAACGGTCTCCATATGAAACTATACATTTAATATGACCATTTAAAAACGTCTCGAAGTTTCAGGTCAATATCGTTATTTTTTCAGCAGCTTACATTGTTGGACAAAAAGTCTTAGTGAAATCTATTTTCTATTCACTTTTCGTTTTTCTCAATTTGTTACAACTGATGATGACTGAAGATCAACTGAATTTTAAGAGAAATCCAGAAGTATGAGGTGTCAAGTTGGAACCGAATTCGCTACTCATTTGTGAAGAATGAAGATTACGATAAGGCGTCCCTCAACCATTTTGTTTTTTTATTTCATACGATGTTAATCTCCAACGTTTCAAGATTGAACGTATTCACAGCAAGCTTTTATTTTTATTTTTTTTTTTCGACTCTGTTCCTCGTCGTATGGAAATAACCTTTCTGTTTCAAAGGGTTAACTTTCAATTACGAACTGAATGACAAATGTCACTAATCCGGACTTTCCTCTCAATTGTGTAGTGCGTTGAAAATTTCTCTATTGAAAAGAGGATTTAACCCTCAACCGACTATATTCAAAGTCTGATTCCCCGTTGGATTAATCCTCAGAACCAATTCCACACACGTCTGCAAAGAATTGCAGCTCTGTTTACAAAGTTTCCCGATTCTGAATACTGTTTCATTCGTGTTTATGCATTTCGATAGCTTGACCATTATTGGCATACAAGTAACACGTTTTACATTATTATTACAATGTTTAATCGTTATTACAAATATTAATTTCATTTGTTTGAACTTTGAGGAAACAGGATGATAAACGCTGAATGGTATTAGGAGATGTGTTATTTTTATTAGTTTTTGTTCAGTGAGGTAGTTGAGTCTCGATCATCAGCTCCATAGATTGTGTTCGAACCCTGGTGGGAGTGAGAATTACGTATGTTTCACTGCAAGACAAAGTTTTCATTAGATAGGCTGGGAAAAAAATTCACTATTCTCTAGTCTTAGATTCAATTTTCACTAAGCTAAATTTAGAAAGTTTTGGTTAGCACATGATTATACAAAAATACTGAAACTGCATGACAAAAGTATTTTTTGTTTAAAGAGAACTTAAAATAATATGTAACAGTTAGCGTTTTATAATGACACAGTCAATAATTACTTGTGGTGATACGGAGCAAAGCGGTGGACCGGATGTTTGCACCCTCACAACCAAAAAGCAAATGATCAAAAGACGTCGGTGCGCAGCTGGATTTACGCAGATGTTCCGGTAAAAATTAATTAAATATTAAATTTCCAGTTCGCGAGCCTACGCGAATTTTATTTATCGGCCAATGGGAAGTCCAGAATCAAATGCAAGTGTGAATCCCAAAATGATCTGTTGCGATCCAAAAAGAAAATATAAAAAGCCGATACAGAAAGCATCGGCAGACAGAAAGACAGACAGACCTAGACTCGAGAGAGACGACTGTAATTAGTAGCTCCCTTGACCTAACTCAAGCGGTTTACTATGTTCGCCTCCCTTTACCCCTTTTTTTTATCTTTCCCTGTCTCAAAACTTCTTACTGACCTAAGAAACAAATACATCAAATACATTCCTTATTTAAAGTGCTCCTACATTCCCAAGCATTAATTCTCTTTTCAGCATTTTATTGTCATGAACATTTTAACATCCGTTGGATCTATACTTCCAGTATTACTTTAATTGATTTGTAATCATTTTATGACTTATAGTAGGCTATCTACAACGAGGCCAAATTCCGTTAACTTGCAACAATATAAGACTCCCCACTATAAACTGGAAAAGAATGAATAACCCATTATATACTCTCTTGTTCTTTCTTCATTGCTGATATTGGCATTTTAAAAAATGAAATATGCCAAGTGAAATATTAATATTGACTAATAACCGATGGAAACATACATAGCAAATCAAGAATTTATCTTCCGAAGGAAACTCATTTATTCATACAATCCAGAATTGATGGAGGTAAAATGTCGATTATTTACGAAACCAATAATGATTGCAAATATGGAGAGAAAAGCAGGAAAGTAATATTCAATAGATTTTTTATCTCATTAGGTTAAAAATCTATCAATAAAAATAAATGGGTATATAAAATGAAATATACTGTTTTTCTTTTTACTTGTAACTATTAAAATAATAAAAACTATAAACGATTCAAATGGGCTCATTAGAATATAAATTAGAGTATCTGTTTTTCGCTTAAGTGTGCGATTGGATATGTATGCGCTATTTCCAAGTAAAATAGTTTAATCTATATGGAGATTGATATTAGCGGATGGAAAACATGTCATGAAAGATGACGTGACCGAATCTAATCCCATCACTGTATTTATATACATGAAGGTTTATATATATATATATATATATATTTAAATGAATAAGACGAGGAAAATAATTTCAACATTCAAAACAGTGCTCAAAATAAAAATAGAGCATTAAATATTTATTATTAATTATTACTTTAGAACATGTGAAAACAACAAACAACTCCAACATTGTACATTTTGTTTCGGCATTGAGAAACCAATGTCGCATCAACCAGTTAACAATGATGGTCATGAACGTTCTATTTTTTTTTAATTATTTTAAGAACAACACTTCCCTTAATTTTTGGAATTTTTTTTTCGTACGAGGTAAAAGATATTAAAAAAGGGGAAAGAAAAAGGGAAGAAAAGATCAGAAAATAAGACGAGAAACCAAGAAAAGGAAAAAAGGAGAAAAGGAAAGATACAAAGGAAATAGAAAATGAAGAGGAAAATAAGTGAGAAAGTATTGCGAGGAACGAGCCAATGGAAACGACTAAGCGAGAGAAATTTTAAATTTTGTCAGGAAGTGAAATGAAGACAGATAGAGACATTGGTTTCAATGTTTCAAGTTGAATCTTTTTACATTAAAAAAAAATATGAAAAAACCAGAAAAATTATTCATAAAACGTAAAATAAAGGATATTTAAGAAAAAGACACGAAGATACAAATTCATCAGACCAAAAAAATCACTTGGAAAGATAAAATAGAATAAATCGTAATTAAAATTTAAAGTAAAAATAAAACAACACTAAATTAAAATTAAATTAATAAGGAATAAAATAAAATAAATAAAATAAAAATCATAAAATAAAAAATATTAAAAATATTATAAAAATAAAAATAATAATAATAATAATAATATATAACAAAATAATATATATAATAAAATAATAATAAAATAATAATAAATATATAAAATAAATAAATAAATAAATAACAAACAATAAATGAAAAAATAATTAATAACATAAATATAACAATGTAAATATAAATATAATATGACAGTATTTATCAAGTACAATATAAAAATACTTAAGACACTAAATAGATAAAAATTTGTAATAGAAAATAAAGATAAAATAACATGAAAAGAAAGATTCTATTTTTACAGGACATTGTCACGATAGTTAGGTTTATACTATAAAATGTTTACAATTTCTACACATTTATACCTTAGAATTAATAATAGTAGCATAATTGTAGGGTTATTTCTTTAATAAATTTTCAATTTACCGTTGTTTCATGCCTTTTATTTAATAATATGGTACTTCTCATGTACTTTATTTATTTCCATTTTATCTTGCAGACAGAAGAAATGGTTCATTCCCAATCTAGGGTTTCTATAGTGTTTGATAATTTTCTATTTAACTTTAAGTGTTTTTCTCTTTTAACTTTTAAAAATATTTAGAAAGTGAGGTCATATTTTGTTTGTCCTTATTTGTAAAAGATGAGAGATGATTGTAAAAACACTTTTTAAAATGGTTCATTGTATTACTAATATAAACTTTAGTAACACTTGGATTTTCTACGCATGAGATAGAGCACATACAGAAAAGGGATTTCGTTAAACACTTGTTGGATAAAGGGCATTGGTCGGGATTTCTAAAATTGCATAAGTTTTTAATATGGGGAGGAAGAAGCAAATTACTGGATAGTAATTGAAACTCACCTGAAGTGAGCTGAATGTGTAATGCTCCTCATGCCAATGACATTTCCACCGAGCTTCTCTACGGCATATGATTTCATTAAATTTCTTTTAATGTCTTCGTCTCGAATATATATTTAAATTAATTTGGGGTCATCAGGATAGAATGTGCACCGTTTCGAGGTATTCCTCTCAACGGTTTCACTTGCACACTGGCATTTCTCACTGATGTGAGGCTCAATTATAACGATATACTAGGGCTTTGTAGATATACAAGTTCAAATGTCTAACTGCGAAATCAGATTTACGAAAATAAAAACGACAAATCTTGCATTCTAAGAATGCAATGTGAACCTCATTTTTATTTTCACGATCAGTCATGTCATGCAGTCATGTTCGCTGCAACGCTCCACGGAATATTTTTCCATACCACATAGAACTATTTTCAGTTACTTCTATTAGATGTTTTATACTTTTGACTCTATTTCACCCTTTTATTATAATTTGGCCCAGAAATTCCTACAGAGTGTCTGCACCGAATTCCCTTGCTTCAACTTCGACTGCTCTGATAATTATATTATACTCTTCTTTTACCAGCTCTGATGTTAAATTTTCATATTTATTTGTTTTATACTAATGGCTTTGTTCTATCCGGCTTTCATATGGTACTGTTAATTCAACATTGATTTTATAGTTCCCCTTAGACAGAAGAACAATATCTAGTTGCAGACTTTTACTTGATATTATTTTGGGGAAATCATTTCGCTAACTAGAAAGGTCTGCAGATATCTCTCAAATGCTACCAGAACTAAGGAGATTTTGTCCCGGTATACCTTGAAATTTGCTTGTTTCCTTTTTACTAACGTATATTTTTCCTCTGTAACGAATTTCTGGGTTGAATTAAATTACTCAGACTTCATATATAATTTTGACTAGCTCATCAAAAACACTATTTTGTATCCAGGTATATCTTCCATTGACAAGATCTGTTTCACAGTAATTAAGAACATGTTGTAATGTTTGTGGATTTTTCTTACACAGGGGACAGATGGGATTGCACTATTTCTTCCATTTAACAAGATTTTTCTTAGATCATAAGAGAACATATGTGGAACGTTTTAAAAAGCTCAACCTGAGTGGAGCCATCTGCCAAATGTCCTTCCAAGTAACAGATTTCTGCAGAGCCTCCTCCCAGTTTGTTCATTGGCCTTGTTGGGATTGTTGTACTTCTTTTACGAGTCTTTTGTTATCTTCTTTGTTCATTACATTTTGGATGACCATGTCTCGGCAATCTTTACCAGCATTTTCGACCATCATTGCCTTTCATTTAGTCCTAACCCTTGTTTCTCTGCTTGAGTGTATCCGATGACTTCATTGGAAGCTAGATTGTCTTTAGCCATTGTTATCATCTCTCTGACCTTTCACTTCCTCCCTGTTTTTAATGTAGGATTTAATGCTTTTACTGTTTTATCCTTGGAGTCATCTAACATCAATTGAAGCCTGAATCTTTTCGGATTTATACTCTTCTATAATTGATTTAAATGGCAACTTTAGCTTTACTTGTCTGCAGTACAATGCAATATCAGACAAACCTGGAGGCAAACCTCAATATTTTCGGATATATTTATTTATTTTTCTTTCCATTGACTCAATTGTACTCATTCTAAATTTGTATAAACTTAGGGGCCATAATAGCATTGAAATCAGTACATGCTCTAAGCACCATACCTTGTATTTTCCTTTTAGAGAACAAATATCTATCTTATGGAGATCTTGTAATGATCTAGATGTTTCTTTTACTTAGTCGATATCTTTTAATGATTGATCATACAACCGACTTAAACATTTTACCAATTTTTCTGATACGGTAAGGATTCTTTGACCACCTACTACAAGATTTATGTTTTGATTCAATTTTGTTTTTCTAAGAGAAAGACTTCTGGAATTGTTTGGTTTAAGTTTCATTCTATACCAGCTTATTAGGTCGTCTATTAAACTTAATATATTGTGAGTTGAATTTACACTGGATGAGAGGATTGTAGTGTGATCGCTTTCACTGGTGGCATTTGACAACCTCCACAAATCTCAACAACATCAGCTTTGTTTGTCGCTTTGAGAATCAGCTGCATTGCTAAAACGAAAAGTATTGGTGACACTGTACAAGTCTATTTACTATTTAGTTGTAAAGTCTTTTGTAGTAAAACTCACGAAGAAACCATCCAAATACATTCATAGCATATTAGATATTTTCTCAGGAACATGGCATATTTGTTATTAAAAATGTATCATCTAGTGGGGTACTGATCCGTAGGCATGAAAAAGATATCCAAATTTTTTATTTTAAATTTTGCTTTTTGAATGGCCTCCTAAATCATGTTTCAGTGCTCTAAAAAACCAGCTATTCCTGGAACACCATCCTTCGGTACTGAATTATCGATATACACGTTTTCGAGAAGGTAACTGGTCAACTTCAATGCCAAAACTGCAAAAAAATTTTTTACACTGAGAAGCGAAATTGGCCAAAATTGGTTCGTCATATATCTTTTTTTCCAGCACTTTATGTAATGTTTGGCTAACATACACCAGGCTTCTGAGTCAGGTGCAGTTAGAAATTTGATTCTTGGCAATATGAGTTGCATCCCATCCTTTCATACCAAGTTCAGCCCTGTGGTATGCATCCTGGCATTGGATTTTCGATTCGTTATCTGCTTTGACAGAGCGCTGCTTCTGAACTGTTTTCAGAGAAGCACAACCCATTTGTGTACAGTGAATCTTCGTTTCATTTTGGGACCTGAATTTCCGACCACAGACCACTTTTCTAAATTTACGATTTGTTTTTTATTTCGGGTTCGTTACCGATTAAATTAAAATAAGATGAATAGTAGAATTACTATGGTTATGGCTATATAATTTAAATATTTTATCGTTATGTAAATTTTTTTGCAAAATATTAATGCAACTATAATTTATATATATATATATATAAAAGCAGGACTTTACATGTGTAAGTATACGTATAATACTCGCCCACATTTATGTACATGTGTGTTTGTGTGTGTGAATGTTATAGACCGGTTAATAAAGTTCGAGAAAAAAGAAACAAAAATTGATAGAAATATTGTGAAAAAGATTAACGTGCAATAAGATATTGACGACAATAAGATTGACGTGTGTGTGAGTGTTAATAGACCGGTTAATAAAGTTAAAGAAATAAAAAGTACAACAAAATGATAAAAATATTGTCAAAAAGATTGATGATATTTGTTAAATATTAGTCGGCTCTTAAGCACGAAAAGAAATATATTGAAGTTGCAAATTTTGGGCACGACTGTGTCCTTTATCACAGACATGAGAAATAAACAATGATGTGGGACTCAACCTTTCGTCGTTTTTTCTCTGCATGTGTTTGATTCCTTAGAAAAAATTTGATTAGAGCCTCAAAGTTGCATTGGTTAAGGTTGTGGAGGGTTTTTAAAAGGATGCTTGTAGAAACAGTATTCCATAAGTAAACCTAAATCACAATTTAATACTTTAATATGTGTGAATGTGCGTTGTTTCTTCTGCCCAGTCAGTCATGTCACTTTTGAGACATGATCGTCCAAACGTGTATCACCTATGGCACTGACTGACTGAATATATGTGACCATTAGGAAAATGTATTTTAACTTTTTGATCTACATCATCCTTGTTGGTTCTTAAATGAAGATGCTAAAAATTGTTTTGATATATTTGATGTTTTCCGTGTCTGTTTCTGCATTCTTTCTTGGATTCTTTGAAGAAAAATAAATATATGCGATTCGAACTGCCACAAATAAAAGCTGATGATCTTAATAGTGTGTGGCTACCGGGAGTGTGAAAATGCTGTCAGGAATGACATATTTACAGATTTGGCATTAGGTAAAATTTCATACGGTATTCCCTTGTTGAAGTGGTGATTTATGTATGCCACATTATGTTAGGAATGGTTAAAGGTTGGGACATTGACATCTGGCATTGAGCGCATTCTCATTAAATATCTTTTCAAATTTGTGGTCGAGTGTTGAATACTAGATGTCTTTAATGAGATATGGGAAAGTTTACGAATATTGTAATTAAAATCCAAACCCGTAGGTATTCTGGATTCAATATTTTATGTTTCACAGGTTTTAAGAATATATATATATATATATATATATATATATATATATATATATATATATATATATATATATATATATATATATATATATATATGATATGTGTGTGTGTGTGTGTGTGTGTGTGTGTACGCACAAATACACATACTTAATTCAAATCGAAAAAGGTTCACTTCATTGTAGGCAACTTATGATTACATAATGCATATAACTCCGAGTCGTGTTTGAAACATAACATGATATGCATATTTATTAATGTATATATATATATATATATATATATATATATGTGTGTGTGTGTGTGTGTGTGTGTGTGTGTGTGTGTGTGTGAGTGTGTAAAGATATATCTAAGCAAATTTGATCTTATACTAAATATATAAGATAATTTGTGAAAAGTTATTTTGACATGTCACCACCAATAACTCAGAATGATTATTTACCATCTTTGGCAGCTTGTTCGTTACACCAAACAACGACAAAAATTCATATCAACATTTTTTTTTATTTTTGATTCAATAAGTTCAAACTTTTTGGTAGATGCTGTTAACTGCAATGTTCAAAATACATTCCAACAATAAATTTACAGACTTTGTGGTTTAGTATCTTACAACAAAACAAGATAGAATTCCATTGATGAAGCGTCTCTACATTATGAATATTTGCTGCATAATCCTTATTTTTAGGTGGCTCCATAGATAAAATCAAAAGGATTGAGGTCGGGAGAACGTTCAGTCCATATAACCGGTCCTCTTCTTAATTTTTCATCTTTAATGGTAGATGTAATCCAGTGCATCACGAAAAATGTGACTAAAATGTTCTCCATCTCCACCATGCATGAACAACGTGTGTCTTCGTAGAGGCAGAGATACATAACCTAGCAGGACAGGAAGTGTGTTTAAAAAACGTCCCTGCAGACAAGTGCTGTAAGACGTGCTTGGATAATATATGGATCTATATATGGATAGACAGTCATCTACAATTCCAGCACACACATTAGTCGTAAACAGATGCTGATACCCCGCTTGAATTCTACCATAAATTCCGATCAGCCCACAAATTTTGGTTGTGATTTTTTTTATTTCAATCTCTTCCAAATGTTTTCTTATTTCGTTAAGAAGACTGAAAGGCCAAACAACGGTTCAGCAGTTTGCACAATAAACCATCGGCGAAATTTTTCCTTTATGCACGATCACAAGGCAAAAGAATCTGCACACATTGCAAATTATACTGGTACAGGAACTATTCTATGTGGTACTATGAAATCTACGACATGCTAGCGTAAATTCACGTCTTAATTTACCTGGATCGTCTACGACAGTTTCCAGAATGTGTTTGTCGTGGATTTCGGTCATCCTCGATCCATAGTCTGTAGTGTCACGGATCCTGTTTCAGCAACATGATAATAAACAGCAGTAAATTTGGGTGATACGATTGCCTTCGGTCTGCAAACATAAACGGATACAGCCGTGCAGCGTTGAGTCCATTACCATTCGTGGGGACCGTATAAAAGATTGCATCTGCCTGCACACGATATGAATAACCTGCACTGTTAAACCAAACACTTGTCAGTTACCTCAATACAGGTTAAAAGTTGAAGAGTGACTAGCCACAAATGTACACAACTGATAAATGTAACATAGTCTACATGGTGGCGACATCTACCGTATATTTCATTTAAACTTGATGGTTAAAAAACTAAGGGTTTGTAGATATATGTTCCTATAGAATTTTGCTTGAGGAATATGCCCCCAAAATTTGTAAAAAAATCTTTGATAAACTCTCTCTCTCTCTCTCTCTCTCTCTCTATATATATATATATATATATATATATATATATATATATATATATTTATATTGTAATTTTGTTCTTAAAATGGTTTATAAAAGCGAATATCACTACACAAATATTTCAATGTTTAAGAACAAAACTGTTCCTCTTCAGGTAATATGTTAAAATAAATAGTGAAAATGATTTGAAAATATGAGATGAATTCATGGTTATTTGGAGAATTAGGGAGGTAATGCTTTAGGTGTGTCAAAATTGTTCAATCAAAATTGAGAATTATGTAAACATGGAGATTTAATATTTGGTCAGGATGGCTTGGATCTGGAAATGACACTTTTTAATTTTGTCTGGGTAAGATACATTGTGAGATGTGTGTTGTGGCGCAATGGATATCGGCTCGGAACGAGAAACCGGGGAACCGAGTTCGAATTCCAGTTGAATTCCTTGCATTCACTTACGCTCAAATATCCTTGGGAAAGGTATTAATCCGTCTCTTCCCTCCAGTTATAGGTTAAATAATAGGACAGAATGGATTCTATAGCCTTGGTCGCAACCGGTCTACCGCAGAAAGCTATGGCAACCTACTGCGTGATAATCTTTTGCCCAGTCAGTCATGTCTCTTTCGAGACATGATCGCCGAATCGTGTATTACGTATGACACTTAACTGACTGAAGATACATTGTGGGACCTTAAATTTTTTTTAAATGGGTTAAAAATTTTTTTAACACAAGGTTGGATTCTATTTTTTTATGGAACAATAGATTTTTAACTACTATTTATGAGTAAAGGGGATGGAATATTTAGGCCAGAATTAGGATTAAATAATTGTGGTATACTTGGTTACATTGTATTAAGAACAACAATTTAGTATTGTGAGGGTCATTTATTTTATTCAAATAATATTCATTTTTTTATTTATGTTAAAGTATATGTTATAAATGAAACATTGTAATTAGGTAAATTTTCAAGAAAATTATTTTTTCTGAGTAAGGTACATAGTGGGACTACAATACTTAAATAGGTTAATAATTTTCGACAACATGTCGAATTGTTTTAATTACTTCATCAGTAAGAGGGATGAAATGTTTATGTCAGAATCATGATTAAATAATTATGGTATATTAAAGTATATTGGATTTAAGAAAACTAATTTAGCATAAAAATGTATGTTTTTTTTTGGTAATATATATATATATATATATATATATATTACAAATATATATATATATATATATTCACCCGCAGACATATCTGTTTCGCAGTATAACAGTTCAGCAGTATGTTTAGGTTCCAATTGCTTTTAGCCTGGGATTGAAACCCGATCGAATATGACAAACTGCTGGATAGTTGCCGGGTTAAAGGCTGGAGAGCTAGCTGCACTCTTATAGAAGTGGGGACTAGAGGATTTGCAGCAAGGTCCTTATGCAAAGCCTTAACAGATAATGGGATAGTGGGAGTAAAAAAAAGGAAAGCACTCAAGTCCATAACCGAAACAGCGGAAAGAACAGCTAATTGGTTATGGATCAAAAGAGAGGGAGTGCCTGGATTCCAAAACAAATTGTTACCTAAAATTCCCCGAAATTTTGCGTTTAAATTAATGTTTTGGACGAGCTCATGTACGGTTCGCCTCTAAATGGAAAGTGGTTCTAACTGTCGCCAATCAGAAGCATTTGCAAGGTTTAGTACCGGCCCTAAACGTAATTTTCCAGTGTCTGAAAGTGCTTATCGAAGGTGGGCCAGAAACTGATTATCTCTGGTCTGGTCGGCGCAGTGAAGGGGGTATGATGTTGAAAGACCCGAAACCCCCTAGTGATCCTCGCGATGACATTACTGACGACACCCTCTAGCGCCACAATTAGGGTGCGTATGTTTGAAATATATATATATATATATATATATATATATATATATATATATAAAATAAATTAAAAAGTGTGAGAAGCCGTGAACGTTTTCTTTAAAATATATATTTATTGTTTGGTATCATATGGAGTATTGATTTGTCATGATTTGCGCTACACGTTCTTCGAGTCTAAAATTGACTCTCTTCAGGCGAACAAATTCGTTGTTTTACTTTTGGGTTTCTCTGAGATAAGAGAGTCTGGTTATAGTCTTATGGCCTGATTATTTCATTCAAAGACACTCTAATTGTTTTGTTCAGTATTTTGGACCGTCTCACTCATCTTCCGGAATAATATTTGTTGCGCTTTTGTTTTAGGTAAACAGAATCTTTTTCGGCATCCTGATATTCTTTGGAAAACGGAAAGTTTTAAATATTCTGTACTCTACACTGTCACATTTATAACATTTTGTCAGACCTCATAAAAAACATATATTTATATTAGTCATCCACATACAATCCTGTTTCACTGTATCACAGTTCATCAGTTTGGCTAGACACATCCACCCGCTTCTGGCCAGGATCGAAACTCAACCGATTTGGTATCAGTCGGAATTTCTACCCACTAAGATATAGGCGCATGGAATCAGAGAATGGAAATTTTAACGTGTTGTATATAAGCAGTGCATACACACGCCAATCACCAAACAAACTCAATTCATTTGAAGAGTAATGCATATAGCGTAGAAGTATAAAGTGTTTTAAAAATTTCTTCTCTAGAGAGGTCAATTGTAATGAAAGCATACTACACACACACACACACACACACACACACACAATATATATATATATATATATATATATATATATATATATATTAGTCATCGACATACAAGCCTATTTTGTTGTATCACAGTTCATCAGTGTGGCTAAACACATCCACTTGCTTCTGGCCGGGATCGAACTCGACTGATTTAGTGTCAGTATATATATATATATATATATATATATATATATATATATATACTGACACTAAAGTAATAATTAACAATAAATATTAATTGCTCTATGTTTTGAACGTTGTACTTATTTTTTTTTGGTTCTTATTCATTTGGATATATATACATATATATATATACATATATATATATATGTATATATATCCAAATGAATAAGAACCAAAAAAAATAAGTACAACGTTCAAAAAATAGAGCAATTAATATTTATTGTTAATTATTACTTTAGAATTGTACAAACTACAAACTACTATAAAGGTGTACATTTTGTTTTGACAGTGAAAGACCAACGTCTTATCAGGTAGTTAATAATAAGTACCATCATTATTAACTACCTGATTGTTTTTCCAATGTTGTAAGAAAATGTACAATTTTTTAGTAGTTTGTATATGTTCTAAAATAATAATAATAATAAAAATTAAAAAGTATATATATATATATATATATATATATATATATATATATATATATATATATAATACAAATAGTTTGAACTAGTGGATATATCTTTCAATGTTTTATATTTACTTTTTATAACGTGCGTAATACTGATGTAGAGCAGTTATATATAATTATTATTATTGGTAATATATATATATATACATATATATATATAAATGATATATATATATATATATATATATATATATATATATATGTATATATATATATTCTTCAATACTCGAGAACATTCTTTTTTATTTTGAACAAATTGTTTTTCGTATTTTCTGTATATTCGTGTCACAGTTATCTTATGGCTAGAATTATTTCTCAGATCATAATTTGTTATTTTTCGTCGGTGCGGTTCTCACTAGTTGCTCCTTATATTGACGTTTCATGCTAGAAATGACTTATTTATAAATACACACCAGTAATGAATTGTCAAAAATATTTAATTTGATAAATTAGAATCTCTTTACCTTGATCAAGTTTTTTTTTTCGCTCTCTGTTTTTGTTTTTCTAATAACTTTCGATGGTGGTTTACTTGTTTAAGCAATTAAATATGAGAAAATGATGTAATTTATATCATTCTAATCTTCAGCAAAAAGTTAGGGAGAGAAGACGTCTGACAAAAAACAAACAAGAAATATTTGAAGCGCAAATATTTTAAAGAATATTTGGGGATGAGAGTAAACTATTTTGTAATATTCCTATCAGAGAATTGGTTAATTTTTGGTATACTCCCGATAATATGCCTAACATTCACCTATAAATATATTTCTATATACATTTTCCCAGTTAGTCAACTTTAAACTGGGACACAAATCTCTTATACTAACAAAAAAGCATTTTCCCAAAAATAGTCCTATAACCAAAATCTTCAAGAGGAATACAATAAAACTAAGCTATAGTTGCTTCAACAATCTAAAAATATAATTAAAGTACATAACAGTTAAATATTAAAAGCACACAACACAAATGACTCTAACACTAATATCAGTCTGTCCCATAATAACAATCTTTGTAATTGTAGAAACCCAAACCAATGCCCAATTTCTAATAAATGTTTAACGAAATCTTTAATATATATGTATTCAATTTCATCCATTGAGAATCTCAAAGATGAGAAAATGTATATCGGAAACACCATGAACGTATTTAAAAAGCGATTTTTCAATCACCTCTCATCCTTTAATAACAAAGAAAAACAAAACATGACGTCTCTTCCCACATAGTTTTGCAAGTTAAAAACGAAAATAAAACACCTAAAGTTAAATGGAAATTCCTCAAACAAGCAAAAACATCTAAATCAATGAAGGAACTATTTTTGCATTCAAGAAAAAATTGAAATCATTAAATACATGAATAGCAACAAACTTTTAAACCAGAAGCATGAATCCAGAGTAAACTGCAAACACATTAAAGAACTAACCTTACAATCATGCTAAAAAATACGACAAAAGACAAAGCTAGGACCCCTTAGAGACGATAAACCTTTACAGTATTAACAGCACTCTTACATATAATTTTACCCATTACACACTACAAACTGTGATTTAATTTATAGTTTTATAGAAAAAAGTGATTTCCTAAATTTAAAATTAAGGTTAAATATACAAAATTAAATTAATTATAAAAACTGTGTTTAAATACAAAATTATTTTATAGTTGGACAAATAAACGTTAAAGATAGGTCCAATCATATTCCTCCCCACCCTAACACTTCCTTACTCTCCCCTTCTACTAAAGCCCAAAAATATAATCTAGCAACAATGGGGCCATAAAGACGTACCCCATCTTCTAATGTTAAAACTGTCTCCAAAATCCCCGGCACTTTCATTAATCAACTATATTCCCTACCCACCCCTGTTTTCAAAGTTCTAACGGACAACTTACAAGACTTATTCCCTTGTCTCTAACCCCCGCCAACATCCCACACACAACTCGCCAAATATAAGAAAAGAGGCTTTCCATTCCTTTCCATACCACCTGATGAAACATTAAAATTTCAATGTCGAAACAAAATGTACATTTATAGATTAAAAAAAAACATGTACATGTTCTAAACTATAATTTATATATATAATATATATATAATAAATTATATTTTAGATTATGTGAAAAAAATATTTATTTTCAGAATCGTCTCACCCAAAGCAACCCATTACTGTCACTGTTACGCAGGTAGTTACATAATAGAAGTATTAAGAAAGAGGAGAACAAATCACATTAGGTGACGTAGAATGGGTAAGGGAAGGGTGCTATATTGTTGTGCAGAGAGATGCGTGAGAGGGAAGTATAAAGTGAGAAGAAGGATGGAAGTTAGGAAATCAGTGATGACATTTGACGTTGCATTTAAACTCTTGGAGATTGTAGCTATCAGGAAAACAAGAATACGGAATAAAGTTCCACAGTGCGAGAAAATAAGCTAATGGAGTAGAAGTTGTGGTTACACTTTATTGTTTTTATGGTAAAATTGTTGAATCTTGTTGCTTTTCTAGTAGCTCGATTAAACTGGTGCAGCGGGGAGGGGCCAAGAAGCCAAGCTCATCGGAGCAGAATCCGTGAAAGTATTTGTAGAAGAGACTGAGGGAAGCCACATCTTGTTGGTGAGAGAGAGACTAGAGTCGAGTCGCCATTCCAGGATCGATTACATTGCAGATTTTTCTTTGAATTATGTCGAGAACCCCAAGGTGAATTTAATGATTCCTTGCCAAAAGAAAAAAATTGTACAGATCCGCTGTTATGACAGTAGTGATAAAATATCTTATCGTTGTTGACTGGTTCCAAGGAAAAAACTTAAACGGTATATAATGTGTTCATGGACGAACACTTCAAGATAACAAATGTGGACATCAAAGCAGACAAAGGGAAACGATATGAAAAGGAATGCAAACAAAAAAAAAGGGTTTACTCTATTTTTATCTATGAAAGCTTCGTAGCGTTAAATAGCATATCAGTCTATTTTCATTACTTCACAAGATAACAGTTCAAATGAAAAAATGATGATAGTTTGTTTTAGACGATAAATATAATGGTAAACCTGTTCTTCGTAAATCGAATTTAAATATTGATGAGGATTTATCCGGTTCAAGCAATTAGACTTGAAATGATTGAACATTGAAATCAGTGATGAATTTCCATGTAACAAGTTCAATAAGCTTTTTTTTTTATTTTAATCGTTTCACCCCAAAGAAGGTGGTAACGCCACTGATGCTCAGGGGGCTACATAAGAGAAAAAATAGATCGAAGGAGAGTAAAGAGAAAGACAAACCAGTTTCAGGGGGTGTCAGAGAAGTGAGCAAGAGAAGGATGGGAATACAGGTGTGATGAAAGTTGCAAAGGTAGAGAGAAAGGGAAATATATACAGGGTGATGTAGAAGGAACTGGAGTCAAGTGGTTAAGAGATGGGCATTGACATTGCATTTAAATTCCTGGAGATTCTAGCCGTCAGGAAAGCAAGACTATTGAAGTGCGAGAAAAGAAGCTGGTGAAGTAGAGTTCACGTCTGCATTTGGTTGATATAACTATGAATGGGTGGGACCCAGTTGCCAGTCTGGTTACACGGGTAACTCATGTGGCAGTGACTTAAATTCGTTGGAGCAGAAGTCATGGAAATATTTATAGAACACTTGGAAGCCACATAGAGTCGGTGAGAAAGTGGCTGGAGTCGATTCGTCAATCTCATTATTGATTCTCCTTTGGAACCTGTCGAGAATATTGAGATGAACAGCGGGGGCGCCTGACCATATATGACAGCAGTATTCCATAATCGGACGGATGGCTGAGCTTTCGCATTAATTTAAAGATGAACATAAAAATTGAATCTCACAAATTAATTCAACTATCCCCAAATGTCTGAAAATTAATTTTATAGTCTGGAAATAATTTTGACTGTTTATTAACTTTTGGTAGAGGATTTTTTAAAAAATTTATCTGTAGGCAATTTTACTTTTCATGATAAAGTGAGATTGTAATATGAAGCTTTGTTAGTCTTGCATTTAATTTTTTTTCCATGTTTATGTAACGCGTTGTGTGGTGTGTGGTTGATAACTGTACAAATTATTCACAATTTAAATTTCGTTTTTTAATGTATTTTCTGTGATGAGTCAAAAGTTGATGGCCAAGTAGAATAATCATTTTAATCGCTGCAAGTGGATTACTTTCATACTAATTTAATATTTACAATGCCATCGGCTCGTAGAGTAGCGGTTAACGCTACAGAAAATGTAATTATGCGTGTCGTGTTTAAATTCTGGTACAGTTTTTTGTGGTGCCTTTCATAATACTGTGGAAAGTTACAAATTCGTTTCATATGCTTCCAGTTGTGAGTTAAGCAGTAGAGTCGCTTAGAAAATTGCCTAGGGGAATGACAAAACAGAATAAAAAAAACAACTACTGCCTCAAGAAACCAGTATCCACAATTATCGTGATGAGTTCAAGTCCGAGTCCGTATTCACCGTAGAGCAACTCAAAATGAGGGTTCATTTTATTCGATATTTTGATGGAATTTCAACTTGGGAGTGGGTAAATGTTTTAAACTTTTTTAAATCAAGAGACATTTAGGTTACAAATATTTACGAGACAGTATTTTAAACGAAGTGTATGTCTATGATGAAAATATACATCCGAACCTTGATTGTAATGAAACTTACATATAATATTTCATTATATTACATATAAACGGACATTTGGGGCAACGCACCAGTTTTCAATTCATATATTTTTCTTTCTTACTCATGTTTTGTTTATAAATTTTGATGAATTTTAAAAAACTTAATAATAGTGTTCCCAACTCACTAACATAATATTTTGTAACTTCGTATAAATCTCGACTTATTTTTCAAATATAGCCGTTGATAGTGACTTATTCTTGAATATATAATTCCAATGTTTTTGTATGTTTTTATTTTGTATTTTAGTATATACTATAAATAACATCGTCATCACTGTGATGACTTCTATTAGGTTGTCCCAAAAGTTCGTAAACACTTGCGAAATGGGTCTATCTGGTCCAGCACAATCGAGACAAGCGATAGATTCAGAAAGGGCAACAGACACTGTCAGTTCCAAAACAAGATCACTTTTGCAAGAAAGGCATGTTGTGCGTTTGGTGGACCTTTAAGGGAAATCGTGCATTTTGAGTTGGTTCCGAATGGTCGTGCCATCAGTGCTGAACTTTACTGTCAGCAACATGAGCGGATCTAGGAAAAGTTGAAGCAAATGTACCCGGCTCTGATCAACCGAAAGCGCGTTTGATGCAGCAGGACAATGCCAAGCCACACACCGCCAGGAAGACCAAAGACAAGTTTGCAGAGCTGGACGGCGTTGAGGTTCTGCCACATCCAGCCTACAGTCCTGACTGTGCTCCATCAGATTACGGCCTTTACCGCTCAATGCGACACTTTCTGAAGGGTCGCCGATTTGACTCGTTTGATGAAGCCGAGGAAGCGTGTCAAGAATTCTATGATTCGAAGCCGGCTGAATGACCAAATCCGAAAGCTTGCAGATCGATGGCAGAAATTCTTGGAAAATGGTGGTCTTTATTTTGAGCAATAATTTTTGTTGTTTTTACGAGTATAATTTCAATTTTTGCAAGTGTTTTCTGGTAACCTTAATTACTTGGCGAGTAAAATTTCAATTTTTTTCAAGTGTTCACTAACTTTTGGGACAACCTAATATTATTCTTCATGTTGATGTGCATGACTGATGTACGATGCATATTAGTGTCAAGTACAAATATAAGACCGGGTGTGCGTCGTAGTGCAGTTGATACCGGCTTGGAGCGAGAAATAGGAGTGCCGTGTTCGAATTCCAGTTGCAGTCACATACTTACAAATACACTTAGGAATAGTATAAATCAGTTACGTGTTCAATATCAGGACAGATAGTGCTTTATAGCCTTGATTGGTAACCAGTCTACTGCAAAAATAAATATAACCTACTGCGGTAATTTTTGGCCCAATCATTAATGTTTCGTTCGAGACATAATTGCCGAAGCGAATATCACGTATGGCACTTAACCCTCTAGGGCCATTCGTATCATATTTGATACAGTATTTCCCTATAAGGAAACATTTGGTATTTCCCTATAAGGAAACATTTGGTATTCATTGACTGAGCAGTCAGTACTGCTTTCATTTGAAATTTATAAAATATTTCTCTTAAAAAATTTTTCAGGAAAATATTTCTTTCAAGGCTTGTTTTCATACTGTATCAAATATGATACGAATGGCCCTAGATGGTTAACTGACTGGCATTATAAATAATAAAATACAAAGCTATAAGTTTTAAAATATAAAAGAAAATAAAAACAACAAATAAAAAAACTGTAGCATCTGATCACGACGAAAAACAAATCAACTTAATTCCATTGTTACAGTAAAAGACATTGTTATGAAGCTTTTGCATCTATTGTAACCCTCAGTAAGCGTCAAATAACCTTCAGTGGCTATCAATCTGACCCGAGTATGTGTCGATAGCAATTCTGTCAAGGAATGCTGAAATATTACGACAAACATTGTTTAATTTGAGACAGGCATTCAATTTAATTTGGCAAAAAATAAAAGAGTGAAATAACTAATTTCAAATAAATTAAAATGAATACAAATAAATAAAGAAATAATATGTGATTATACATGAAAGATTATTTTGATTTCGTCGGGCATCGTCAAAATAAAAATTTTGAGATTAAATTTTCTAAAACTGATTCGAATTAATCGAGAACAATTAATGAAATTAAAATAGAATTGCTTACGTAATAATACATTTTCTAGAAAATGTTTCATTTAGATAAGAAAGTGCACAAACACATATAAGAATGCGCGTGCACACACACACACACACACAAAATGTGATTGTACTATACTATGAATTTGATGTTATTGTATTAATATTATTATTATAATATGTATATATGTGTGTCTGTGTATGTGTGTGTGAGTGTATTCCTCATGAATTAATAGATTTTGCTTATAATCCTAGAGCAATTTTTATTATTTAAGATTTGCATTTTTATATATACTAGGTACGTCCAATAAATCACTATAAAAACAGCAAAGTATGAATAAAAAAAGCCCCAAACATAATAAAAACGAACTTTTTCCATCAAAATGTTTATATTAAAAGAAAATAATAAATTAATCTTTAATTATTTAAAAAAAAATTAATCCATTCTAACATGTTTGAAAATTTGGCAGAAAATATTTTGATTACATCACAACCTTTTTTCCGGTGAAAAACACATTAATTTGGAAATTCTCACAAAGATTAGATGATTGTCGTATTTTAATAAAACTTTCAGTACTCATTCACAAATAAATGAAATTATTTTTGAAGTTATTATTTTTTCAAAAATCTTGGTAAAGATATATTTTTTACCTCTGTTACTCCACTCCACGATAATCCATGAAATTTTAATAAATTTTGCTTCGTTACGGGCTATTCTTTTATTAGTTAAACGCAAGGCGCATTAGGAAATATAAATCATATATTTTATTTTAATTTGGCCTCTGTATCCGAAAATCTGCTCTGAAGATTAAAACAAAATTGCAATAAAAGTGTGATATCATTTAATTTCATAAGCTTTTAGTTTCTTTAATAAATAATACGAATTGAGGACATTATATTACTTTCGATTATTAATGAAATTTTAAAAGGATTGTTTTCATTTGTTTTAAATTATAGTAATTTATAAAGTTTCAAATATATTTCTAAAATACTTTAAAGATTTGTTGCAGTTAGATATTTAAGTAAATAATTGAATATTATATTGCCTATCAAACATTGAAAAATTTAGTCGTTTGGCCTTCATATTTTTAAAATAATTTAATTTTTTGTGTATATGAAGATTTTTTTATGATAATCTCTATGAGCAAATGAAAATGTCAGAGTCTCCTTCCTTACCCAAAATAGATTTGTACAATTTTGTCACATATGAACGCCATACACTTTTAGCTTATCTCTAATTATGCACATGTCAACACGTTTTGATATGAGGCAGACAGGTTGAAATTTTCAAATCTGTGGTTAAGGAATAGTTTTATTCTAAATTTCACGCTATAAGTAATACTTGTGTAAATCAGATTACTTTACAAAAGATTTGCTAATTTTTCCAAAAATAATGTGTTACAGATCTATATCTTTTTAAAAATGAGAATTTACTTTTGCTTACAAATGTGAACATCGCTGGAAAAAGTTAGCAAACATCAAACATTTTTTTAAAAAATCTCAATTTTTTATATTCCAATCAATGTAACTTCTGTTTGAAATAAACCACAGTATTTTACCTACTTGAAATAGTAGTAAGTTTAATCATTTGGCTTTCAATTTAAACTAAAACAAAAGTTTCATGAAAACTTTTTCAATTTTAAACATTCAATTTAATAGTTAGATCTCGAAAATGAGGTGAGGTACTTAATATTAATATATCTGAGAGGACGTCACAATTTTTTTTTTATCAGCGTAAATCAGTTCCCAAGTAGGCATCTACGCAGATGACACCACAATATACTCCCGCATCAGTAAGAAACCTGTCGTGGCGGACAGACATAATCTCGCTGCTGACCTTGAACTGGATCTACACTCTGTGGTGAATTGGGGCAAGAAGTGGCTTGTCAACTTCAATGCGTCTAAGACCAAGCTGTTGTTTGTCAACCATCACAGGCAACCTCTCCTGCCTCCCATAAGCATGGACCTAAGCGATTCTCCCTGAGATCAACACACTACGACTCCTCGGCCTTACCCTCTCCTCAGATCTCAAATGGAACCATTATATTGAATACATAGCTAAATATACTGCTAAGAAGGTTGGGTCACTATGTCAATCCAGGATGTTTTTTTCCGCCTGAATCCATCCTGCATATCTACAACCATCCGTCCGTGCATGGAGTACTGCTGACATTTATGGTCAGGCACCCCTGCCGTTCTCCTCAGTATTCTAAACAGGCTTCAAAGGAGAATCTGTAATGTGATAGGTACTGATCTGGCGGCTCGACTGCAGCCACTTCCCCACCGTCGAAATGTGGCCTCCCTTTGTCTGTTCTATAAATAATTTCATGGCTTCTGCTCGGACGAACTTAAGTCACTGGTGCCTCCTCAACAGGTGTTTACTCATGCAACCAGACTGGCAACTGGGTCCCACCCATTCACAGTCAGGTCAGCCAAATACAGTCGACAATTCTATTCCTGCAGCTTCTTCTCTCGCACTTTCCCGCCTGTGGAACTCGCTCCCATATTCTTGTTTTCCTGACGGCTACAACCTCCAGAAATTTAAACGCAAAGTCAATACTCATCTACTAACCACTGGACTCTAGCTCTCTCCCCACCCCTGTATATCCTTCCCTTTCTCTCCACCTATGTATCTGTCATCGCACCTGCATTCTCATCTTTCTATTGCTCCTTTCTAACTAGTTTGTACTCCTCACTCTCTTCTAATTAATCTTTTTACAGTTATGTAGCCCCCAGCTCATCAGTGGCATTTCTGCTTTGTTCGGGGTGAAATGATTAAAAAAAATCTGTGCTTGCTGGAATTTAATAAAGAAAATGTACCTTCTCATGAGTTTGGAACTTAAGTCCCTTGTAGGTGAAACTTTCATAAATGCCGTTATGGCTTTCGACTACTCAGTCACAGAATATCTTCACTGTCGGGAAAAGTTCAATTACCCAATTTAACAAATATGCATCTCTTCTTCTAATCGTTTGAAGAACCAACAATAAAAACGATAGTTTGTTCTACAGGTGAAAGGCAATTTCAAACGTTTCTAGACATAGATTTACACTGTTAAAATATAATAACAAATATGCTGCCTACTCCAACAGGTGTATCCTAAAAATATTACGTTCAAATATATATATATATATATATATATATATATATATATATATATTAGGTGGGGCGGTTGTTTACTCAAAGATGTTTCGTTAATGACAACAGTGAAGTTGTCTACTGTATTTTGTTTTAATTGCCGAGGGATATGTTTTCATAATTCTGTTTAAGATTTAAAAGAACTGACCACAATTCGTGATTGTTCTTGCTAAAATTCTGTGTTTTAGCTATTTAAGGAAAATAATGTCTACAGATTGCAATATAGTAACTATATTAATGCAATTTTAATTCCGACATTACTTATTATTATTATAAACACTATTTTAATGTGTACCTCCAATCTGTGGTGGATTGGGGTAGGAAATGTCTCGTAAAATTCAATTCTTCCAAAACGAAGCTGCTGTCAATTAACCACCACAGACAAGCGCACCTCTCTCCCCTTAGCATGGAACAGGCATGCTCCCAGAAAGTAAAACACTACGCCTGCTTGGCCTGACACTGTCAGCGGACCTCAAGTGGAATGACTACGTCGAATCCATTGCTAAATCCGCTGCTATGAAAGTCGGCTCTCTGTGCAGGGCCCGGAAATTCTTTCCGTCTGAATCTATTCTGCACTTATACAAATCTACCATCCGCTCGTGTTTTGAATACTGTTGCCACATCTGGTCGGGTGCCCCTGCTATTCTTGACAAAATACAGCGAAGAATCTGTAATGTGATTGATACCGTCTTAGCTGACCGCCTGCAGTCATTCTTTCACCGGCGTGACGTGGTTTCCCTGTGTCTCTTCTATAAATAATATCATGGCTTCTGCTCTGATGAACTTAAATCATTGGTGCCCCCTAGGTGTGAGTTTGCACGAGATACTAGATTGGCAACTAGGTCCCACTCTTTTACATCAAAACCGATGAAATGTAACTGCAATTTCTACTCCTACTTCTTTTCTCGTACTTCCCGCCTGTGGAATTCCCTTCCGCATGCTTGCTTTCCCGACGGCTATAACCTCCAGGAGTTTAAATGTAAGGTCAATAGACACCTCATAACACACTAACCATCCCATTCTCTCCAACAATCCCCCTATGTACATCCTAACTCGTCTATCGCCCTGTGTAACCCACTGCGCTATAGTGGCAGTGGAATGCCTTGCGTGGGGTGACATGATTTAAAAAAAACTACTTATAGTAGTATTATAAACTAATAATTCTGTTTTTACTTTTGTGGAAGATTGAAATTAATAACAAACTAATTTTAAAAAGATCTTCGGTTAGACCTAAAGAAGCTTTAGTTGACTAATTATATTTATTCATTGAAATCCAGAAATGTGGTCCAAGGCCAATTTGAAGGATAAGAAAATGTTAGTCTTCTTAGGTCTTATCATCATGCTTAATTTGCCACAATTACTGACCCGAATATACCACTATATTCCTGACACGAATTCAACACATTATTACTTAGTATTCTTACTTTTTCTTTTTAAATGTGCCAATGTCACTTCAGGATGTAGGCAAACATGCCATTCCACATCTCAAAATCCCTTGTAGCTCTTGACAACATTTTGCTTGTTAGCCTTCCAGAAATATATTCTCTCATCCATTTGCTCAAGTCCATGAAATGTCGCACGCCTTGCTTTCTCCTCTCTTTCCCTCTATCTGACCTATGAGTATCATATTCTTCAAGCCTTTCTTACTCATTACATGTCACAGAAACTTCAGCTGTCTTTTCCTAATTTTAAGTTTAATTTTTTTTTCGTTTCAATCCTCTCTAAATTCTACTGTTTGCTAACATTTTCAGCCTATGATATCCTCAGCATCCTTCAGTAGAACGACATTTAGGTTGCTCTAAATCTTTCCTTAAACTTGGATGTGATTTCCAAAGAAATTTTTCGTGTCTCTGAGTATTCTACTCCGCTTCAGTAATGTATCATTAGCTATGCCAGTAAGTCTTCGGATCTCAGTGTCATAAATTCCACCATCTGTTAGAACACTTCCCAGTTACTTAAATTTCTGAACTTGTTAGATTTTAGTATCCCCCGCCTCTAATTGGCGGTTTGGTTTCTTCTTTTTTACTTATGCCCATGCAGTCAATTATCTTGCAGTTGACAGCCTCCATATTACCTGAAGTTCTCTTTGATGTACAGTTTGTCTACGTGATTAAGGAATTAAATAAAACCGTTAAAAATGAAACCGCAATGACTATTTACAATTTTCACAAATTTTATATACAAGAAAATAAACAATATTATGTTAGTAATAAACTTCCCGCACAGCCTTTAAATGTCGCAGACATCAGTTAACTGAAAAGAAATTAATAGAAGAAATTAATAGAATCAAACAGTCATCGGCGAAGCACTCAATCAAACATATATTCATCCAGTCACAAAAAAATGATTAGAAAAACACACTCAAAAAATAAAGGGGCCTAGTATCCAGCAGAGCTGCCATCAATTTAAACAGTAAAAGTAGCGCTTATAGCAGTGACAAACATTGAAACATATCGGGGATGGCCGAAACGTGACCCGAGAGCCGCTCTTTGACCTTTTATGCGCGGCTCGTGGACATATGTCGACTGAGCTCCTTTGTTAATCATAGTTCATATAAAAGGTGAATAACTGAAATGTCCAGTTTTATAAATATATATTGGGTACAAATTAAGACCCCATTGGATTAAAATGAAAGTTTAAAGTTCATGGTTAGTAAAAGCATTTCAGAACTAAAATCCTAATTTTAATGCGAGATCTGAGTTCCTTAATGCTGTGGGAAAGAATGGTGAGAAGCATAGGCATAAAAGAGATTTCTTCTCAGCAAGAGATAGGGATAAATATCAGAATTCTAGCGTCACGGGTAAGGGTAGTAGGAAGTCTGTAACTACGTTATGTACATTAATGCAGTTTAAACATTGTTTATGTCGTGCGGCTCTCAAACACCTGAACTTTATAATATGTTGTTCTTACACTAAGTAAGTTAGGCTACCTCTGCAACATATATATATATATATATATATATATATATATATATTAAAAAAGGATTAATTCAAAGATGTCGAATGGCCATTTCGATATGAAGATCCCCACGGGGGATAACACATCACCTCAGCAACAGAAAAATCCTTTCAGAAACTGGAGAAAAATTAGTCTACTTTTCCTTTTTAAATAGATTTGCAAAGAAATTAAAAAAGAAAATAAAAAGGAAAAAAATAAAGGAAAAGAAAAAGAAAAAGAAAAAGATAAAATCAAATCAAATAAACAAGAAAAGAAAAAATTGATATCGTCTGGGTTCGCAAAAAAAAGGAAAGAGAATTGTAACTAAAAATTAACAGACAGCTGTGTTAAATCGACGTAAGGTCAAGCAACACGGAAAAAAGGTGGGAGATAAGAGAGATAAAGGAAGGAAGGGAGGGAAAAAGAAAAGAAAAGAAAGAAAATTTTTTTTTAAATATTACGTATAATTTTTAGTTACAATTCTCTTTCCTTTTTTTTGCGAACCCAGACGATATCAATTTTTTCTTTTCTTGTTTATTTGATTTGATTTTATCTTTTTCTTTTTCTTTTTCTTTTTCCTTTATTTTTCCTTTTTATTTTCTTTTTTAATTTCTTTGCAAATCTATTTAAAAAGGAAAAGTAGACTAATTTTTCTCCAGTTTCTGAAAGGATTTTTCTGTTGCTGAGGTGATGTGTTATCCCCCGTGGGGATCTTCATATCGAAATGGCCATTCAACATCTTTGAATTAATCATTTTTTAATATATATTTGCTCTGTAATATTTTATTACATGGAGCTCTCTTCCTGTATCATTTTTTAATATTAAAATAAAATTTTTAATATTAATTAGGATCGGGTTTTTGGAATTTACCTTGCTGCTTTTTTCCCTTTGATTGAAGTATCTGAATTAAAATCTATATATATATATATATATATATATATATATATATGTGTGTGTGTGTGTGTGTGTGTGTGTGTGTGTGTGTGTGTGTGTGTGGGTGTGTGTGGGTGTGTGTGTGTCCAAATGAATAAGGAACGAAGAAAATATTTGCAACGTTGAAAACATCAATTTAAAAATTGTTCAATATAAAAATAGAGCAATGAATAGTTATTATAAATTATACTTTAGAACATGTCCAAACTACAATCTACTACAAAATTGTACATTGTGTTTCGACATTGAAAGAATAATGTCTCATCAGGTAGTTAATAATGATGGCAATAAACGTTATTTTAAAAAGAAAATTTAAAAATATATTAATTTGAAAAGAAAATTTTAAAATTATTAATTTTACTTTTCCTTTAATTTTATTTTTTAATTTTAATTTTATTTTTTTATTTTAATTTAAATCTTAAATTTTAATTTTATTCAATTTTCAATTTTTAAGTTTAATTCTTATTTCATTTTTATATAAAAATTATTTTACTTCTCCAATCTATTATATTAGCGCTAATGAATTTATATCTTTTTGTGCTTTTGAAATGTTCTCAGATTTGCGCGTTATGAATAATTCCGATGTTTGTGTATATGGTTTCCTCATCTTTTTTGTTTTTAAATAGCATAGAATTTAGTTTGAAACAGTGTAACGAACGACTGTATCTATCTGCAATTCATTTCCGGTCAAAGTTTGAAATTTCTATTTCTTTGCCGTTTCTGTTGTCTCAATGCGACTTTTTTTCCCCTCTGTGCTTCTTTTCACATCTTTCTTTTTCGTTAAGCCCAGGCGTTGTCTGAACAAAATCTGTATCTGTCTATAATTTACTTCCTGCCTAAATTTAAAATTTCTCTTTCTGAGCGGTTTCCATTGGATCTTTCCTTCTGTTTCTTTCTTTCTTGTTTTCTTCTTTGCTTTTTATTTCCACTGTGTCTTTCACTTTCCTCTTTCTTTTCCTTTTTAATTTCTCTTTATTCTAATATTTTTTACCTTCTTTCTTCTTTTCCTTCTTTTTTAATATCCTCTTAGCTCGTACAAAAAGGTTTCCAAAAATAAAAGGAAGTGAGTTTTCTTGTTTAACTTTTTAGATTTTATTTAAAAAAATAACGTTTATTACCTGATGAGACATTGTTCTTTCAATGTGGAAAGAAAATCTACAATTTTGTAGATTGTAGTTTGTACATGTTCTAAAGTACAATTAATAATATGAAAATTTTAAAAACAGTTTCCACTTCTGCGATATATGCGTGACTCTACAGAAATGAATTGAGTTCTTTCGGTGACTGAGTTGCATACACTCCTTATATACAGCACGTTAAAATTTCCCTTCTCTGATTCAATGCTCCTATGCCTTAGGGGGGTAGCGATTCCGACTGACACCAAATCGGTCGAGTTTCGATCTCGGCTAGAAGTAAATGCATGTGATTGACCACACTGATGAGCTGTGATTCAGAGAAACAGGCTTGCATTTGGAATGACTAATATATATATATATATATTGCTGAGTGGAGTGTATCTTGAGGTATGGCTCCTATATTTCAGCTGTTGAAGCCTCCTTTGACCAGTCCATTGCGAAACTATAACCACAGCTTTATGATGTTGTTGATGATCTCACAAACTGTTGTTATGAATTTTCTCTGCACATTTCGAAATGTTTCTCTCATGAATTTTTTTACTAACCTGTTTAATGTCTGTTGTTTAGTACACCAGTAATTAGTATTACGTTTTCAAGATCTTTCAAATTGCTGTGTTTGGTTATGCCTAGTGTATGTCCAATCGCTCTGATAGATTTTTTTCTTATCTCACTTTTTAAATGGCTTGCGTTTTTCCAATAGACAGCTCTCATGGTTTTTATGTTGGTAGATCATTTTTAGCAAGAATTGCAGTATTTACAGGTAAAACCCAAGGACAAACAATTGTAAAACGGGAAGTGAAAAATAAAACCAAACCAAAAATAAAACCAAATCGTTTTCAACGTCTTTGATACATGATTATCATATATATATATATATATATATATATATATAGATAGATAGATAGATAGATAGATAGATATAAACGTAAGTTCTTTTAATCATAAACAAATGCAAATATCAAAGGATGCTTTCTTAATGTCACATTCATCTTTCTTTCGGGCCGTTAGGAATCATTTAAATAATAAATGAGGGACAAAAATTTCCTACTATAAAAGTATTGCTTATATCACATTATTGAATTTTCAAATTGTTTGAGTTTAAGTGTTCCGTTTTTGTCTGTATTTTATGAAGGAGGAATTTATATTATTTATAATATTTGCTTTTATTACTATAATGTTTCGCCACTGGGACACCTAGATTTGGCGTAATGTTGAGAAAGCTGGTCTAGCTAAATCAGCCGTTACTGAGTACTAATTTCGATACACACTGGGTACCACATGATTTCGACCTTCTATCATATCTAAGCTCCGATTAGAAAATGTCCATAAGATTTCGCCATTGTACCCTCCAAGCTTCTTCATGTGCCACCGTGGGATTTCGAACTGAATTATTTAATTTACGCTCCGACGTGGTACTGATCTCGTTCTGATCAAATCCTATTCTTGTTTCTTACTCTGCTCCATTAATGCCCACCACAAAGTAAAAGTCTAAACGACGATAAAAAGATAAGAAACACGATTCTTATGGCACGAAAATCACGTACTAACACAATAATCCATACTTTAAGTGTCTCTAGACTAGTGAACTAACTAGTAGGCAATTATGATCCTAGAAATTGGAGGCTTAACAAAAATATTAATCACTTGACTGAATTTAACACAATCTCCCTTCTTTATTGCTGCTGTTACTGATCTAAGAGTCTTGCTACCGTTTATCTTTTTTTACTTATTACTATCAAATAGTATTTACTTCTATTTTTATATTTTATAACGTTAATTTTCGAAACGTTATTCTGAAAGGGTATTCTGGTACCTCGCTATTAGCGAGTCATAATATTTCGGTATCCTTGTGTAAAGCCGACGTACTAAACGAATCTATCGAATAAAACACAGTAATTTTCGAAACGTTATTCTGAAAGGGTATTTTGGTACCTCGCTATTAGCGAGTCATAATATTTCGGTATCCTTTTGTAAAGTCGACGTACTAAACGAATCTATCGAATAAAACACAGTAATGCCCTCGGAATAATTCTCTTGAGTAATTCATTTAGAAACAAGTTTTTCAATGACGCACAAGACCAGAATGATGCAAAATACAGAACACACTCAGACTTCTGGCTGAGTTCTTTATATACAAAATATTTATGGTCACGTGATCCGAGTAACATAATTTATTCAACGGTTACATTTGATGCCTGGAGATTCATGTCCGACTGTACGTGTCGATGTCAATAATTTCTTCCTACATAACACTACCTCTTTTCAGCTAACACCCTCTGAAGTCTAACCCTAAGAGTATGTATTGTTTTAAATGCTGGTTCTACACTAACACTTTCTTGGCAGATCTTTTTAGTTTGCCGTACCAGAGCGGCACAATATCTCCTGGTGGAATAGGTATATCGAATGCATTGTATCATACTTCTGTTGCAACTTCTTAATTGGGACTTTCAAATCAGTGTGACTACAGCTTAAATGATTCAGGTGACGTTTATAATCCTATCTTGGTCCCTGCAACATATAAGCCATTCGATATTTTTTTTTACCATGCCATCCTTCCAAAATTCTTTTCCTCTTTGGTACACCTTAAAAATACATTTTCTTCCTGGGTTAAGGTAATTATTTACAGAGATATTCCTTGATTTTACATCTTCCGTCAAGGAGGTATTTTGTTAAACACAGAATTAATTTTTCTGGCGGAAAAATTAGAACTGGAATCCTAACACTAGACCTAATCCTAACACTATAATCCTAACACTAGAGCTGGAATGTCTCCGACGGAAGTCAATTCCGCCGGAGACATTCCAGCTCTAGTGTTAGAATTTGGCGTAATTCTGAAAACGCTCAGAAATTTCTGAAGCATTTTCTCATCCGACTACACCCACCTCCTTCGATTTTTTAAGATACTTTTCGAAATGTCAACAAAGCGTTCCGCTTGTCCGTCTGGTCTTGGAAGATACGCGGGCGTTAGATTTTTAAGGACTTTCAGAATAAACTGAATTCACTTGATCTGAACTACATCCCGTTCTTTGAAAGAATGGCATAGGATGCGCGAATGCTAGCAAAGAGTTCGTGTAAGATATGTATTGCTACTATGGTAGTTGTTCTAGTATAACAGATAATATGCTTTATTCAAACGGCCCAGCGACATCTAGATGTAATGGGGACCACAGAATGTTCACTTCCGGCCAAGAATTGAATTTAATCGGCAAAGACTGCCGGATTGTAGCAATTTTGCATGTCTTCATCCATTTTCAGTCAGTAAACGCAGCATCTCATCAGGGATTTTATCCTAGAAATTCTCGGATAACCAACGTAGAATTCCTTTAATATTCGTTTTCGCATTGATGTTGGAGCTACAACTCTATCAGTGTACATCAGTACTTATCACATATTGAAAATTTGTTGTTACTTTCATTTAATTCAAAATTTCCCTTTTGCTTTTGTCTAAGTTCTAAGACCTAAAACTGTCTAGGAACTTTCTTTTTAATTCAGTTTACAATTTTTCTGTTGCCGTAAAGGTACTTGTGCTGACAAAATTGATTTGGTTTCAGTATGAATTGATTGGCAGGTTTCAAAGATTAAATAAGGCAATGCCATCTGTTTCTAATAATTTGTTGTATTTCTTTTTGACACAAATACCAATACTTTTTGTTTTTTTCTAACGAGAGAAGTATTACAGGTGAACTCGCTTCAAAAACTTAATTTCTCCCCTGAAACACCCCGAGGAACTTTTCTCGAAGACAATAAATTATGTTTACCTATTAAGTCTTTTCAGTAATTATAGTAAAATCGGGATCAGTATTCTATTGTAATTCGATTTTTAAATTGTTAATCATGAAAACAAAAACAAATTTTATTTCTGTAAGCATTTCATTCCAAGTCTGGATAATTGTTTCTTTATGCTTGTCGTCTTTATCCAATGTATTTACTTTGTGGACATTATTTTTGTCTCTCTGCCAGTTTTTTGTTTTTACAACAAATACTTTTCTTTCTTAATCTTTACGCTTGTCGCCTTTATCCAATGTATTTACATTGTTGACATCATTTTTGTCTCTCCTCCAGTTTTTTTTTATTTACAACAAATACTTTTCTTTCTTAATCTTTACGCTTGTCGACTTTATCCAATGTATTTACATTGTTGACATCATTTTTGTCTCAACTTCAGTTTTATTTACAAGAAATATTTTATTTCTTAATCTTTAAGGTTGTCGTCATTATCCAATGTATTTACTTTGTTGACATCATTTTTGTCTCTCCTCCAGTTTTTTTTATTTACAACAAATACTTTTATTTTTAATCTTTACGCTTGTCGCCTTTATCGAATGTATTTTACGTTGTTGACATCATTTTTGTCTCTCCTCCAGTTTTTTATTTACAACAAATACTTTTATTTCTTAATCTTTACGCTTGTCGTCTTTTTCCAATGTATTTACTTTGTTGACCTCTTTTTTGTCTCTCCGCCGGTTTTTTTTATTTACAACGAATACTTTTATTTCTTAATCTTTACGTTTGTCGACTTTATCCAATGTCCTTCTGTTGTTGATATCGTTTTTGTCTTTCCTCCAGTTTTTTTTATTTACAACAAATACTTTTATTTCTTAATCTTTTCGCTTGTCGTCTTTATCCAATATACTTACTTTGTTGACATCAATTTTGTCTGCCCTCCAGTTTTTTATTTACAACAAATATTTTATTTCTTAATATTTACGCTTGTTGTCTTTATCCAATGTATTTTTTTTGTTGAGATCAGTTTTGTCTCTCCTTCCGTTTTTTATTTTCAACAAATACTTTTATTTCTTAATCTTTACGCTTGTCGACTTTATCCAATGTATTTACTTTGTTGAGATCATTTTTGTCTCTCCTCTAGTTTTTTGTTTTCATAACAAATACTTTTATTTCTCAATCTTTACGCTTGTCGTCTTTATCCAATGTATTTACTTTGTTGACATCATTTTTGTCTCTCCTCCAGTTTATTTATTCACAACAAATACTTTTATTTCTCAATCTTTACGCTTGTCGGCTTTATCCAATGTACTTATTTTGTTGACATGGTTTTTGTCTCTCCACCATTTTTTTATTTATTCACAACAAATACTTTTATTTCTCAATCTTTAAGCTTGTCGTCTTTATCCAATGTACTTACTTTGTTGACATCATTTTTGTCTCTCCTCCAGTTTTTTTTTTATTTACAACAAATACTTTTAATTTTTTAATCTTCAACATTCGTAGCTTTTTTTTTGTTTAGAAAAAATAATCAATTGAAATGCTTACCTACACATCTGTGGAGAAAATTATATCGTTCGGTTTTTAAACTGTTTTCTAAGAATTGTAAGTTGAAAAGGGTCAATCTTTTTACTTTTCTAATCTGACGCTATCCTTCGTGCAATTTCTTCTTCCTTCATTCCTTTTCCTATCAAGTTTTAAATGCACCTTAGCTGACACTCTTCAGCTATGTTTGGATAATGAATTTTGAATCCATTTCTAGTTTAGGTAGAATCCTTGAGAATATTTCCGCGTTCTTATTTGAAGCCCTAATATAAAAATGAGTCGGAAGATAATTCCTTTAACTTAAAATATAAAACTCCAGCATAGGTCACAAAATCGTCACCGTCACAATTTACGAATTTCAGAAAATTCCACTGTGTATTAAATAATGAGGCAATATCTCGGAAAATTTTGATAATATCCCTAGAGTTTTCTCAAAATTTATCTCAACTAGGTTGTTTCGGCAAAATAGAATTTATATATTTTTAATGTCCAGCAGGCGTCAATTTTATCAGTAATAATCAGAATTTTGTTTATAATGCAAATAATTCTTTTTTAAGTTCGCTTCTTATATTCTATGGTACATTTGAAATGTTTTTCCTTCTTCCGGATTATATACAAAGTCGCTAATGGAATTCGCAATAGCGTCGACAGTGAATGAGTCAGACGTTTTTTCTTCGGCACATTTCTTAAGCAACAATTCGAAAACTATTTGTTGCTGTTTTGTGACTCAAATTGCCGTTCATGCTGAACTCTTTGTAGTTGTAACTGTAGTTTTTGCCGTTACGTTTGCCACACCAACAGTTGAAGCATAAGTTCACTTTCCTATTGTCTTTGTATTCTGCTGAATATTTCAAGTTCTTCGTGCAGGATATTTTTTTCCTCTTATGAAAGTTCAGAACGAGTTCTTCGTCGCCACTTTTATGACGTTAGTTTTCATAACGTCATTCTGAAGGGAACATTTATTAACTCGCTATCAGCGAGTTATAATATTTCGGTATCTTTGCGTAAAGTCAACGTACTAAACGACTCCTTCGAATAATGCATCATAATGTTCTCGGAATATTTCTCTCGGGTAATTTACTCAGAAACAATCTCTTTCAGTGACTTACAATACCGGAATAATGCACAGCACAAAACGATATTTATTTGTATCGAACTGAGGCGAAATTTGGCACAAGATCTTTTTATAATAAAGAATCCGAGCCCTAAAACCATGGCAAAATCTCCCGTAGACCCTGCATATGCAGGGTCGGTTACCTATTGTAATTTTCCCCAGACAAGACTTTACCCTTCGGATGAATCTCGCCTGAGTTCCTCTTCGTGCGGGGGCAGTCTGACGAGGTTTGAGATCGAGTTGATGCAAAACACCGAAAAGGTATTTATCTGCTTCACCACTGAAGTAGAGTTTAAATATAAAATATTTATTGTCATGTGATCAAAGTAGCACAATTGATTCAACGGTTACGTTTGTTGTCTGAATATCCGTGTTCGACCAAACGTGTCGGTATCGATACTTTCGTCCTATATAACACTATACCAAACTTACTGAGGATATCGTCATAGTTTAGCTTATGAATTGATTCTTACAGATGTCTGTCTTACCACTTTTTATGTGTCTAATAAATTTAATTAATTCCACAACTATTGATTACCACACTTTACTCTCTATCTATTATCTGTATGACTGATTTTATTGACTTATTCCTATTGAGGTCTTTCTAATCTCCCTGAAGCTTTACTTTAACTGGGGTTGATGGTTTCAACTTTACATTATTTACCAAAACTGAACCTCAAATACATAATGTGCATAGTCGTGTTCTTTGTATTTGTTGATGTTTCTTCGTAACTTGTAGCTGCTTCATATTATTGCCATGATGTTGTATGATCCGCAGATATTCTGAACCCTTTGCGGCATATTGTTGAGGTAAAACAGATAAGCTGTTTTCACATCCTGATCCTCGACCCTACTCTTCGATTCACCTCGAGCATCATTTTACTTGCTTGCTGAAGGTAATGTCTGCCGCCTATTTTTTATTCTGAAAGTTACGCTTGATGCAGACTATCACTTATCGGTATGTGTTTGAACAATCACTAATGATTTTTGGCACAGTGTGTTATATATCATACGATGCGTTTCTTTATTTTGTATATATGGTGGGAATTGAATTTAACGCAATGTCAGATGAAGGTTTCTATTATTTGTTCCAGAAAGTTCAAATTTAGTTTTCCTCTTCATCTGTAAACAGGGTAGAAAATCTCAGTGGATTGATATCGTTCCGTAGTATTCTTACAGCTTTCTGGGGAGGTCAACGTATAAAGTTTTGATAACCCTATCTCAGTCAGAGTATTGGCTATATTCTTTTTACACTCCCTCCCTCGATGTATTCCATGCATATATTCGTCATTATTGGTGAAAACGGTAAACCCACAGCAAAGCCATATCGTTACATGTATGTTAGAACTTTGTTGCTAGATTCTATTTACCAGAATATCACTAAATCCTTCGAAATATTTGTATGTTGTTCAAATGAAGAATGACTGTAAGAATATTTTACTCAATAATAATGTCCTCATTAATATAAATATGTATAAATTATTATATGTGGTATGTCATAAATTTTTAATGCCGTGTACTTTAAGATAAAAACGGTGATTAAAGCGACAATCATTTTCTTTCTCTTGTGTTGGATATCATTCCAACATTAGAATACTGATTGTTTTGCTATATTACACTTGCTGGGACTGGAGATAAGAGAATGGTACATGTTTTCCAAACATATTGTGTGAAAAAAAAGAGATGTGTTAACCCGTGATTTGATCTCGCACGTCGATTTTATTTTCTGTGCCAATAGCCATTACACTTCCTTCCGCATCATTTAGTTAGTAAAATCAGAGGAATGTGAAACTTTTTGTGTGTAGGCTAATGTTAGAACTGTAACCGATACTTTGCACTTAGGAGAGGCATCTTGAAATTCCCTCTAACTCTGGAGGAGCACCAACAATTAAAATTCGGAAGGTCTATTCGGTTTTATTTTAATACATTTCGTAACTTTATTTGAATTACAAGGAATATATTGTTAAAAAAAACAATCTAACTCTGCTCTAACATGTCATCGAATGCAAAGATGATGGAATTAATTTTTTTTACATTTAAATTTAAAAAAAGAAATGAATGAACACTATATTCGCATTTTCGAAGAAGAGAGAGAATTACTCCACGATTTAAAACAAAATTCTTTTTCAGCTTTCATTAAAGTTGTTTTTCAATAAACAGCAGTCACATTCCTAATTGATTTTTCAAACGAGTCATAGTTTATCTTGAAGCAGACCAGGCTAAGCCTGGCATTGATATCGAACAATTCCGTATCAGGAGGCAGCGAAAAAAAAGGATTCTTCAAAGAATAGTATATTTAACAGTTACTGTATTGTTTTAAATAAAGAAACTCGACTGAAATTTTTAAATTCCTTTATTCCACTTAGAATTTAGGAATTAATGTTCCATTCATTAGTTACACTTTAATGGATTACACGTAGACACCTATAATGAATATCACATCTTTATAAGCCTATAATTAATAATGCATTAATTTAAGTTTTTCTAAATAACAACTGATTTTAGTTTTAACATTAAAATAAATTATTCCTAATTTTTAACTCAGTATTAAAGAAATTGCATTTTCTATCTTAATTGTGAAGGTATTTTTGTGTTAGTATACCTATTGTTGTCATGGTAGATTTTAATTGCCCTTTCCAGTTGATATTCCTTTTCACTTCGATTCTTTTTCATAACTGCCTTCGCTGATATCAAAACATCCTTTTAATCATTTCACCCCGAGCAAGGCGAAAATGCCACTGATGAGCGGGGGGCTACATAACTGTAAAAAAGATTAATTAGAAGAGAGTGAGGAGTACAAACTAGTTAGAAAGGAGGAATAAAAAGATGAGAATGCAGGTGTGATGACAGATACATAGGTGGAGAAAAAGTGAAGGATATACGGGGGTGGGGAGAGAGCTAGAGTCCAATGGTTACTAGCTGAGTATTGACATTGCATTTAAATTCCTGGAGGTTGTAGCCGTCAGGAAAGCAAGAATATGGGAGCGAGTTCCACAGGCAGGAAATGCGAGAGAAGAAGCTACAGGAATAGAATTGTCGTCTGCATTTGGCTAACCTAACTGTGAATGGGTGGGACCCAGTTGCCAGTCTGGTTGCATGAGTAAACACCTGTTGAGGAGGCACCAGTGACTTAAGTTCGTCCGAGCAGAAGCCATGAAATTATTTATAGAACAGACAAAGGGAGGCCACATTTCGACGGTGGGGAGGTGGCTGCAGTCGAGCCGCCAGATCAGTACCTATCACATTACAGATTCTCCTTTGGAGCCTGTTTAGAATACTGAAGAGAACGGCAGGGGCGCCTGACCATAAATGGCAGCAGTACTCCATGCACGGACGGATGGTTGTAGATATTCAGGATGGATTCAGGCGGAAAAAAACATCCTGGATTGACATAGTGACCCAACCTTCTTAGCAGTATATTTAGCTATGTATTCAATATCATGGTTCCATTTGAGGTCTGAGGAGAGGGTAAGGCCGAGGAGTCGTAGTGTGTTGATCTCAGGGAGAATCGCTTGGTCCATGCTTATGGGAGGCAGGAGAGGTTGCCTGTGGTGGTTGACAGACAACATCTTGGTCTTAGACGCATTGAAGTTGACAAGCCACTTCTTGCCCCAATTTATCACAGAGTGTAGATCCAGTTCAAAGTCAGGAGCGAGATTATGTCTTTCCCCCACAACAGATTTCTTACTGGTGCGGGAGTATATTGTGGTGTCATATGGGTAGATGCCTACGTGGCCCTTGATCTCATCTGGGAGGTCGTTGATGAAAATAAGGAAGAGTGTCTGGCTCAGGATTGAGCCCTGTGAGACACCAGCATTCGTGCTGTAGGATGAAGAGGCATGCCCATTCAAAACGATCTTCATTTTGCGGTTATTTAAAAAAGATTGGATTAGGTCAAGCAGGCGACCGGTAATACCGTAACCCCGTAGCTTACATAGAAGTCCAGAGTGCCAAACCCTGTCAAAAGCCTTGGAGATGTCCAGAGCAACCGCGCGAGCCTCGTCAGATTCATAAAGGGCCTGGAGCATGTACTCCGTCACGGTTGGTAGCAAGTCGGCCGTGGACCTGACAAAGCGGAAGCCATATTGCCTGTCAGAGAAGAGTTTGTGGGCAGTAAGATGTTGAACTATTTCAGCATTGATTATGGCCTTGAACACTTTCCCTAATATCGTTAGAAGACTGATAGGACGATAGTTGGATGGGTCCGAGGGTTCCCCAAAATTCTTAAATACAGGAACGACTGAAGAGAACTTCCAGTATGCAGGAAGGCAGGTAGAAGAATGGCAGTAGTTAAACAGTTTAGAGAGGACAGGGGAAAGTTCAGGGGCACACCTCTTAAGGACTATCACCGGGATTCCATCGTCTCAACTCGCCTTATGGGGGTCAAGTTTTGAAATGATGGTTTAAATTATGGTTTGAAGTTTTGAAATTATGGTTTAAATAATGAATATTTCTTTGATGCAACAAAGATAAGTTCTTTTCAAGAACTTCAACATTACAGTATTTTCACTGGAAAATATTTTTTCTAGCTGTCAACCGTGTAACATATTTTATGATCACCTGTATAAATACAGTGTCAAACAATATTGATGCAGTGCGTTCACTTCAAGCCGTAGTTCCAGTATCCTGAACTTATGGAGGATTAAGTCTAGACTTGCAAATATCCGCTTAATCCGTACACTTTCAATAAAGAAGAAAGCATATTTATCTTGATAGATATATATTACTACTACATACTAGATCTGAATTTCATTGAAATTTAGCAAGTATGCCAGATAAACGAAGCAGGTTGGTGAATACATCGGCTGAAAAATGGTGGCAGTTGCATAACTAATGTGTGTAAATATACGGATTTTAATGATAATTGTTCATCTCGAAATTTCAGCCAAAAATGAATACCTAAGTTTACAGAAATATCTTGGATTGTGATTCACTTGTAATTAACTAAAATAGACATAAATTCTCATATGAAAATTAATTTTAATTAAGCTGTGTCGCAGGATAATTTTTAATGAAAATAGTTCCTTGTTTATTAAGTATATAACTTCTTTTTTGTTTGTCGTGTCCTTTCAAGATGTAGGGGTCCATGACCCGCTACATGTACCCTAAGTGTAAGAGAACAATGCAGCTTATCTATACATAGATACATACCCGTCCAGAAATATAATCATGACATCAAAAATACTTTGTAGTTGTATAAAACTAGTTGATAGAAATAGACAGACAATTCTGAGCCTTTACTACGAAAAAGTAAGACCTATAATGTAATAATTAAGATAAGTTATAAATGCTTGCAAATATTGTTTATCTGATGAAATTATTTTCACACATTCTTATGTTTTGCTGACGAAAACTGACAAAGAATTGTGCCTTCAACGTTTCTAATTTTTTTTCTTTTTTACTCGTTCAGATATTTTTGTTTTACTTTTGTTGATAAACTTTATGATAAACTTGTCTTAAATTTGGATTCAGTTATTCCGACCTCATGAACTTTTAAATTGTAAAATACAACACAAAATTATGATCAAAACAAAAAGAAATTAAACAAAACTGCAGTAAAACTCAATGTTCTTAAATATGATTAATTATAGTTTTACTGAGCTAAGTATTTGATTTTTTTTATATAGAAGCGATGGCATCATCATTATTAGAGATGTTTCGACATGAAGACCGATTCAAACCAGTGTGAATTCTTATCTTCATCAATTTTCTAAATATCAGTCATCTCCAAACCTCACGAAATTGGTGCAACTTTTCATAGCCCCTAAATTTTTTACGGTAATTATAGGACTTTATTTATAGATTTCCTAATGATGTTTTTCAATGTGTATACTGTGGTTTCTCCTCCTGGATCTTTAGATGTTATCCTTCCATTTGGTATCGGTGACAAAAATTTACATAATATTTATTGTCTGTTTGCAAATCTGTCTAACTACAATATTAATATACAATTCCTTCTTTGATTTTCGTTTCTTGAAAACAACATAGGTAGATATTATAACTACTACAATAACGAGACAATGATTCCTGCTTTTTTTTTTATTACAAATCCTGTAATATTAAATCTCTCGACCGTAAAATCTCTATAAGTGTCTCTAGGTATTTACTAAGTTTTAAAGAAGAGGTTTCGAACGCTTAACGGTTAACAATTGGAGAACGGTTACCTTATTCACTAAGATGATTATGAATTGAAATTGCGACTGAATTGAAATCACAGTGAGAAAATTTCATGGTTTGATTAGTTAGCATTAGAAGCGGTTTCTGGTGAAATAAAATAAATCCATAGAGATATGACGAAAAATGACTTTGCTCAATTTCTACACTGAAGACTGTTTTAATACAATTCTTTAACCATAACCGAATCGACAATACAGCATCGATTTTAAATATTCATCTCACAAACAACAACTACATTTTATTTCTGACTATGACCACAGTTTAGTCGAAAGTTCCACAGCCAAAAATATGGATAATTCTAAAATAGACATTCATTGTTTGTTATATTTAACAATGTATGTTTAAAATTTATCTGCTGCCTCGATACAGTAAATATATATGTAATACATATACATAGCATATAATATATATATAGCATGTAGATATATATATATCTGGATGTTATATATATATATATATATATATATATATATATATATGTGTGTGTGTGTGTGTGTGTGTGTGTGTGCACCATTTATATATATATATATATATATATATATTTAATCATTTCACCTCAAGCAAGGCATTCCACTGCCGCTATTTCGCAGGGGGTTACATAGGGAAAAGTGATGAGAAAGACTGGTTAGATATAGGAAATGTCAGAAGGAGGGTGATAGAAAGGAGACTGAGGATGACAGTTGGGTAGGTGGGAAGAGTGTTTGAGAGAATGGATTCGAGTTAGTGTGTTAGGAGGTGTCTATTGAACTTACATTTAAACTTCTGGGGATTGTAGCTGTCGGGGATGCAAGTATGTAGAAGGGAATTCCACAGGCGGGAAGTGCGAGAAAATAAGCTCTTGGACTATAAATTGCGGTTACATTTTATCGGTTTCACTGTGAAAGAGTCGAACGTAGTTGCTAATCTAGTATATCGTGCAAATTCGTACCTAGGTGGCACTAGTGATCTGAGTTCATTAGAGCAGAAGCCGTGAAAGTATTTATAGAAGAGACACAGGGAAGCCACGTCACGCCAGTGAGTGAGTGACTGCAGCTGGTGTGTGTATGAGTATGCAATTCTTCTAATGATGTTATTACTTTCTCTTCAATTCGACGCCATGTAGCCTGCAAATGTTCTTGCAGTTCTGCTACTAATTCGATAAAAAAAGAAAGATAGTATAGGATTTTAACATCAAGTAAATACAACGCGCATAAAAGAAGAGCTAAAACATTTGATTTTCTATTCTTTTAGTTTTGAATCGACATTCTGTTCCCCTTTTATCGATGCGATCCGCACTTACGACACAAACAATGCGTGGATTTCCTCCTCTCACCACTTCAGTCACCGCAATAACAACAACCACAACAAATACTACTTCTTCTTCGGATGATGTTGACTTAAATCGATTATGGAAAACGATGTCGAAAATCTTTCTTCGGACAATGAGAAGCATCTTGATTTCCGAAAATCATTTGATGTGTTTGTTGTGGGGAATCAGGAGGGGGACAGCTGACAGCCAGAAACCAGCAGGATAGGCAAACCTCCATGGCTTGTAATCACTTCTTTCCCAAATATTTGTTTTCACTTTTCTTTCCCTCGGCCAATGTTCCTTCATTCTTATTCATGAGTTCACTACCGATTAAAAAAAAAATTATTTCTTACTTTACAGGATTTGACTCACAACATTTTTATTTTAATTCTTAACGACAAAATCAAAAATGTGCTTAATCAAATTCTCTTCAGGCAGTTTTCAAAAATAAAAATGTAACACCTGATAAAAATATCAGGAGTGGAATGTCCAGGTAAGTCACACACACACACACACACACATATATATATATATATATATATATATATATATATATATATGTCTGTGTGTGTTTGTGTGTGCGTGTGTGTGTGTGTATGTGTGTAAACACACATATATTCATTAAAAAACATGTATCAATTTGACGCCAAAAATATTTAAAGATCTCATTTTCTTGTCAATGCACTTTACTTTTTTGAATAATAATCATATACATTGACCATTCTATATTGAAACCTTAGCTAATAGCCTCGTATCAGATTACATATATATTGATATACTTCTCCACACACACACACACATATATATATATATATATATATATATATATATATATATATATATATGTATATATAAGTTCGTAAATAAATTGGCAATGATATATATTTCATCACTGATTAATTAATGAAATGAATATGACTAATTCAGATTTCTCTTTTTCTTTACAAAGTCAAAAGAATTTTATGTTTTGTTACTTCTTTGCCAAAGGCCCATAATTCTTCACTTTATTTGATATGTAAGGATTTACACTTTAAAAATGTCAGAGAATTATAAAATTCGAAGCGAAACCTATTCTTAATATAAAATATTTGAGTATAGAACGTAAAGTGTATATATATATATATATATATATATATATACATTGCGTTCCATAATCAAGTATATATATATAGTGCGATGGGTAAATTGTCGACATATTATATTTTAATTAAGCGCATGCTCATTGTTTGTTTTTATTTTCTCGACTGCAGAGAATAGTAGGGACAGTTGGGCACCGTTTGTAAGAAAAATAGCCCTATGATGCAATTAAGTCCGCAGAAATTCGGAAACGGTATCGTGTACTGCTTGGCATTTGCCCCAGAAGCTCTCATATAAATATTTCAGAGTATCTGGTTGTTAAACTAGGAATAACAGATTCAGAAAGAGTTTAATAGTGATTACGAAATTGTTTGGGGAGAGCATTAGTGAGGCCGTAATTATACTTCTGTTCATATTCCCACAGAGCCTGAGTCCGAAAACGAAGGAGGACATCTAGTGCCTTCAAGAGGTAGTGTTGCCTTGACTAAGAAGACCTTGTGCCTGGTAAGAGGACTCTGCACCATGTCTTACAATCCTAGCTGTCATACATTTTCTGCAACCACTTCAACTCTTACATCTGTCCATAGGTGTGGGGTACAGTTCAGCTAGAAACCAACAAACTATTTGTAATAACAAAAGTGAGCTGAACACAAGGACTATGGCAGCATTTATCACCTTAATCAAGAAGACCGTCGACATGATTGAAGCCAATCGTGATTTAGTTAAATAAATTTACTGCTTAGTATATCGAGATATTTTTTGTGTAATTCTGGTTAATATATCTATTAAATTTTTACGTAATCTAGACGACAATTTCTCCATCGCGCCCCGTATATATATATATATATATATATATATATATATATATATATATGAGTGTGTGTGTCTGTGTGTGTCTGATTATTTTCTGGTGGTGCTGATTGATTAAAACAACAACTCAAATTAATTATTACTTATATTACAGAGTTTTATATGACTTCGTTTAAGGATAAAATAAACTGTCACCACTAGGTTGCCTCATATTTTATATCTACATACAATTTAGCATTACTATATATATATCTACATACATCTACATACATCTATATCTACATATATCTACATACAATTTAGCATTACTATATATATATATATATATATATATATATATATATATATGAGTGTGTGTGTCTGTGTGTGTCTGATTATTTTCTGGTGGTGCTGATTGATTAAAACAACAACTCAAATTAATTATTACTTATATTACAGAGTTTTATATGACTTCGTTTAAGGATAAAATAAACTGTCACCACTAGGTTGCCTCATATTTTATATCTACATACAATTTAGCATTACTATTAAACACTTTAACTATTAAATATAAAGCACATCTTAAAACTGCATATATATATATATATATATATATATATATATATATATATATATAATTGAAGAATACCTAGGGCCAGCTTTCCCTGACGATAAGTTTAGGTCAAACCTAGGTGGGTCTCTCTGGTTCACTAGGTATTCTTTACTTATTTCACTCTACCTAAGTATTGAGCGCTTTTTGTTAGTTGATTACTCGTGTCGGATTTTTTTTTCTACGTGTTGACTCGGTCCGAACTTTTTGACTGATGTTCATGTACTTAGCTCTTTCATTTTTTTTTAAACCATTGTGGATTCGTGGAAAGATTTTCAACACGAGTATAATTATAATCTCCCTTATATATATATATTGTAATGGTTGTTACAATGTTTTTTTCAATTTATCACCAGAGGAGGAGTACACGTAGCTCCGAAACGCGAAGATTTTTGTGTAGTTGTTACTATGCTTTTATAAACCATTGTAACAACCATTACAATATAAAGCTCTACGTTGTATCGAGCACTCTTTATAAAAGTAAATGCATGAACAGTAGGTTTAAAACCTACGTGTTCCATAACTTTCTTACACTATATATATATATATATATATATATATATATATATGCAATAGAAAAATACATATATCAAATAGAAAAGTTTAAATAATTTAGAATTTTACACATTTAGAATATCGATAGTGTGAGGGTGCTAAAACATAACATGTCTTTATGTGACCGCGTGTGTTTGCGAGCGTATTTGTTTACTTGTACGCGCGTGTGTACGTACTTAAATTATAAAATATTTATATCTCTCTGGTCCAGAAAAAATAATTATATAACTTGCATAATAAAACACACGCACGCACACGAACGTACACACACACACACACACACACACACCTATGAATATATGCATGCTCTTAAGAGGAACATTTTAGCAGCTGTCCGTCTTACCTAACTCATCACTGTGTACAGTTTGATGAGGCGAGCCCGTTAGCTAGATAAAACACGGTTTTTTTGTATTATGACACCATTATCTCAAAATATATGTCGGTCTGTAAAGGCTTAAGACCGGTACAGACCTCACAGTAATATATCTTTCTTAATTGCATTATCTTCTTTTTACTTCAAATTTACTATTAGCGATACATTATTTCGCCGGCCTTGCGTAGAAAACTTTAAGAATATCATAAACAAATGTATCAGTGCTCAACCTTAGATACCATTTAGCAAGCTAAACGAGTTCAATCCACTTTGTGAGCTTCACTTGTTGAGGCCGTGTACTCTGTCCAAAAATAATAACTAGTCAGTAGTTTGTGATGCAATTAAGACGATGCTGACAGTCATTGAAATGATTTTCGTGACGTAAACAAATAGATTGTGTTCAGTGAATAACAGCAAGCTACATGCAAGTAAATATATTTACAATTGAGACATATTTACAAACATACATTTTTATTACTGCTAATAATTTATGCGTTATACTTATTGATGCTTTCTTTTAAAATTAATTCTTACAAGTTTGTCTAAGCGTTGTCTAATATTTCTATAAGAGACTATTCTTATTAAAAACGCTTGAAATGTAATAATTTCGAGATAATATTATCTCTGCTGTTACCTGTCGATAAATATAAACGCACGTGCGTTTTATGTTTTTCTCTGGAATATTAATACAAAACTTTCTTTCTCAATAGTTGAATTCCAGTACGCAAAGACAGTTACACCCACCCTAACCTAGATATACTAAATGATGACGAGAGATTCTCGTCCTGAAAAGTCTGCTGATTCACGGCCGAGCAGAGAACTTCATATATATATATATATATATATATATATATAGAGAGAGAGAGAGAGAGAGATAGATAGATAGATAGATAGATAGATAGATAGATAGATAGATAATAAGTCGTTAAACGAAGAGGATAATAAAAAAGGATCTATTTAATTTAAAATATTAAGAGATAAACCGGTATAGCAACCTCAATGGATATTATACACAGCAATATGATGTACGTAAAGGAAATCAGATAAAGTGCTGAGTTTTACTTTATATATATATATATATATATATATATAATGTCCAATCCGTAAACGATGAGGATAATTTAACAAGATCAACTTAATATAAAGTACTGAGTGTATATATATATATATATATATATATATATATATATATATATATATACATTCATATATATATATACATACATATATATATATGTACACACATACATATATATATACACACACATACATATATATATATATATATATATATATATATATACACATACATACATATATATATATATATATATATAGATATATACGAAAGATTTTGTTGCGACGCGTAGCATTCGTAAGTTTATCTTTGGCATTTCTTATTAATATCATTTTTCAAGATAAGTTTATTTCTATCTTGATGTTATACACACGCACGCACATACACGTACACACACACACGCACACACACACACACATATATATATATATAATTTTATATGCACACACACATATATATGCACACATACATATATATATATATATATATATATATATACATTTCATACATATATATATATATACATTTCATTGTTATACACGCACACGCACATATTTATGTTGTGTGTGCGTGTGTAAGTGTGGGTGTTCCCTGTATTCATTTGTGTATCTTTGAAATTATGCATTGCTTTTTTGCTTAGTGGACTGTTTAAATACGCAGTAAGGAATAACACGAGAATCTCTGTTCTTGTCGCTATCTTGTTTCCAGAGTTAATTATTGTTAATTTTAAATTAATAATAATAACAATTTCATTAGCATGCTTGGAAAAGTAGCGATATCCACGTATAAGAATGTCCATATAATTTGTGCTATCCGTTCTGTTTGATTGGGATATTCCGTATTTTTTTTTTTTTTGTCATTGTGTAGTCACTGTACATTTTAACAGCAGTTAGTTTCAGAATTCTTATTATATATATAGATTTTTTTTTCAATTTCGCCGTAAAATGTTTCTCCTGATAGTTGTTTGAAGTTTTGTATCAGCTGTAGCATAAACACCTTGGTAATATAGGAAAAATCCAGCGAAAGACACCCACCCGAATACATCAACACTCCCCCCGAAACGCGCAGACCATTGGTCACTTCAGGTAGCAAGGGATCCTATGCAGCTTTGAAACATCCTTCATTTTTCGCAGTCATTCATTCAATCATTCTTCTCATCTCACCGTCATCTGCAACTGTTTCGTGCAGTTATCCGACTTATTTTCCCGTGCGTATCGTGTAGCGGTGCAGATCTGTAAGCTTGTGTAGTTGCTACTGCCGTCATAGGAACAGTCAAGCGCGACAAGTGAAGCTGGCTTATAAATCACTAAATCTATGACAGATGCCTCTACGTGAACAGTGACGTCTTCCAGTGGCGACTGGTTCGTGCTAACCCAGGTTCAACAGTTGTCGGCTACTGAAGTTGCCGACTACATCACGGTGGAGTGTCGGGGAAGAACGACGAGGAACCTGTTATCGAGCTACGATAGGAAATACAGGTGTTTCACTGGATGCATATTCGACAATAACAATAACAAAAGGCGCAACCTGAAACTTTTCATTTATTTTTATTTTTCTCTTCGTCTTACTTATTATTTTGATATTTCGTCAACAGTGATTCAAACTACAACGTATAACTTTGTGATTTTTCTCTTTACGAAAGCATTGTTTATACACGCGGCTATAAGTGAACTCAAACTCAAAGCAGCGTAATAATTGTGGAACTTTGCAGTGTTCCGTTCTTCCTTCATTAACTCTTTCGAGATTTTAACATTTACCACAATTGTCAAAATTTATTATTTCAAAACTAGCCGCATTTATTTTCCTATACTCAAACTTTATTTTCAAATAATTGGTTTATCTATCTATCTATCTATCTATCTATCTATCTATCTATCTATCTATCTATCTATCTAACTATCTATCGCAAACTGTTCTTATATATCTCTCTTTCTTTCTATATCTATCTCATCCAGAACTTATTTCTAAAAAAGAAAATAAGTATTAATAGTAAAAATAAAACAATAAAAAACTGAAATGCAATTTCAGAATCGAAAGCGTTCATAGTATAAAAAAAAAACAAATAAAATATTTCAGGAGTTAATCCTTTTATTCTGAAACATATTTTATCGTGAATTCAATGCTATTTTTTATCCCAAAGAAATACACGTGAATTTCATGTTTATTTAATAAAGAGGAAAAAATGTGCGTGCCGATAAATTGATATTATTTTACTTGCCAACGCCTTGGTCTATGTAACTGTGTCAGTTTTAAGAATAAGTAACCAAAGAAAAAGAGAACAATAACCAGGAAGACAACAGGGGTAACCGATAAGGCAGGAGAGGCGCGAAACTAATGCTTGACTTCCAGCTGACTCTGACAAGAAAGCTATCACAACAACGCTATTCTTTCGGCATTCTAAGGTAAGACAAACTATTCTGTTTACTTTAAGGACATTTTGCCTGAAGTTCTTTTTTTCTTTCTTTCTTCCTTGCTTTCTTCCTTTTCCTTCCTTTTTGTATTATTATTATTATTATTATTATTATTCGATTTCTGCTATGGTCGCACTACCTAATAAGTCTGCGAGAAGACCTAAGGCAGGTAGGGGTGTGTTGTTATGGCTCCATTTCACTATTTGTTTCTATAACCCATATAACATCACTAGCGTTACATGAAAAGTTCTAGGTGTGTGGACTCTACTTATCGATAATTTTTTTGTATTTCTCTTAATATGGGATTTCCAGCGATTTTTTTAAAAATGCGTTTTGTGTTCCTTTTTTTATCATTCCAAGTACAACTACTATGACTGTTAATATTCTGGTTTACAAATTATTATTATTATTATTATTATTATTATTATTATTATTATTTATCCTCATTAGCAACTTAGTTATCATTAATCTCGTCTCTTATTGTTAATAATACTATAGTTGTCTTCTAGCGTTTTGATCTATTTTGCGAAGATGATATCTTTTTATTTTAATCTAAATAGCTTTGTTAAACGATGTCATTTGGTCAAATCGTTAGACATGTGTACGCGTGTTGCTGTAATTGTTCCAAGTTTTACAACAAAAACAATAATAATAATAATGCGTGACGCTCGTATCCGATCATGTCTAACTGTTTGGGTAGCTAATCAATCCCTGTTGCAGACTACGGTTTAGGCACATTTGTGTTTGTTCAACAACTACAGTCGCCACCTCTGGTCTACACGGCAACTATGCTGGGGGCGCCTTAGTTACAGTGCTTGGGAGTTAGTACATCATCTGACTTGACCAACAGTAAGTTCAACCCTTTGGTCACGATGACTTGTTACTCCCTGATAGAAGAAATACCGACGAACAATCTCAGTTACCCTATTTCACTCTCAAGTCTTTGGTCTACCTGTAGGTATCTTTTTCATTCAATTTTTAACGGGGATTTCCCCGACCCCCAGGTCGATATAAATCAAGAAATCATCTTTCTGATAATTCGAGGTGAGATTGAAACCAGCATCACGTATTCGCCCATTTAATAATAATAATAATAATAATAATAATAATATTTTAGGTACTTTGTAATACAACAGCATTAACAGTAGACCGTAAGACCTGAGCTGGTACCCATATTTTATCGGCTTCACATAGGAAGACGTCGAAACAATTTTAAAATAATAAAGCAGATTGAAACGATAAAACTATAGATGAAATATATATTGATATGGAGAAGGCGTGCTCAGAGAGACTTGCTGTCACTTGATCGCCAATAAAATAATAAAAAGAAGAAGAACAACAAAAAATATCTTCTAATGTTTTCTTGCAGAAAATATTATGAAAACTATTTTTATTGTCTTTGTTTCCCATTTAAATGTTTTATGCATGTTTCATGCATAAGACGAACTAGTTCTGCGATTGTATTTATTGTGGTTTTCGGCATTAAATGACCCATAAGGAGTTGATATGCCGTTAAACTAACAAATCATCGATGAATTTATTGCGATTATTATTATTTTTTTTTTTTGTGGCATCGAAATTTACCCGTGATTTTTTTCGTTTACATGGCTACATTACGATTGTTTAAATGAAATGTAACAGCTTCTTTTAGTTTTACTTTCTGTTTTCTTTTTTACCATTGAGGCAGTCGATGCCAAACAAATCCCATAAAGGAAATACGAAAAAGATTCCAAATTATCTTGCCAATAGCTATATTAGCGAAACGTTTAACTTATTTTTATTTTCTTATCAGTTCTCAATTTTACCAAAAACATTCTAGTGAACAGCTGATAGGTATTCCTTAGCGTAAAAGTTTGGTAACATCTTGTTTTTGAATCGAAGTAATCTCGTAACACAGGAAAGAATTAATACCACACATATGATAATATAATAATATAATAATATAATAATACCACACATATTAGGTACAGTGAGTTCATATGATAATTAAAATTTCAGTTTAAATTCTTTATTTTTCTTCAGTTAAAATAATAATCCACAATTAACTTTTTCAGAACATCGCTTAATAAGTAGTCTTAATTACTTATTAGCATAAACTTTTAGTCAGTCAGTTAAGTGCCATACCTGATACACGCTTGGGCGATCATGTCTCGAAAGAGACATGACTGATTGGGCAGAAGGTTATCTCGCAGTAGATTGACATTGCTTTCTGCGGTCGATTGGTTGCCAGCCATATCTATAAAACTAAATCTGTCCTATTGTCCATAACTGGAGGGAAGAGACAGATTAATACCTTTCACAAAGAGATTTGTGCGTAAGTGAATGCAAGAAATTGAAGTTTTAATAAAGTAGACTTGTGCCAGACTAAATATCGTGGATAATGTTGCCGCTATTTTTAGCAAGTTTTTATTGCAAAACTATTCACATGCGTGGCGAATTCTGTCCTCATTGAACAAACTGCGACTGTCGCCTTGTACGAGTCTAAGAGAAAGAAAGGTAAAAAAGAAACTGGCTTCGTATTTAAAGAAGTTGAGTATATCCTGGTGGTGATCAATATTCGAACGGAGGAAGATCCTCAGAAAGATAGATTTTTTTAAAGCCTGACTTAACGCGATGTTTGCTGTTAAACGTTGTGCCTAACCCGCATTACTAACTACTTGGCTTTGTGCCGAAGGAAACGATTCCTGGCCAATATCAACTCGAGAAATTCTCACCACCTTTTTCAATGCGGATAATTCGAATTTTTGTTTTAGTTTTCCTACAGAGTTTTGTATTTTTTGTAAAATTAAATCTTCGGAACTACTTTTTTATCATCATCAACATTATCGTCTTTCTAGTCGATATTATCATCATGCGACCGTATTGTCTCCACAGTGAAGACAGATCACAATATTGATCGTTGTTGAGTCGAAAGCATTCATAATGTTATCTATCTATCTATCTATCTATCTATCTATCTATCTATCTATCTATCTATCTATCTATCTCATTCTGTTCATATCTATCTATCTATCTATCTATCTATCTATCTATCTATCTATCTATCTATTTCAGTCTCTTTCTTATCTATCTATCTATCTATCTCATTATGTTCATATCTATCTATCTATCTATCTATCTATCTATCTATCTATCTATCTAATTTTCTTTCATATCTATCTATCTATCTATCTATCTAATTCTCTTTCATATCTATCTATCTATCTATCTATCTATCTATCTATCTATCTATCTATCTTTAGGAACAGAGTATGTAAGCATGTGGACTTGCTATCAACATTTGGTTAACTTTCATCATTCGAACTCATGTTATCAAAAAGTCTATAAATAATCAATCTGTTTGTTTGCAAAAGATTTAAATCATTTTCCTGCCAGTTAATTCAGTTGTCATTTCTTTCCAATTCATATTTCCTTTCTTGTTGTTGCAAAAAATATTATATACTTAATTTGGTCATTGGGTTAGTAAGAAATTGTCTGGTGTCGCTTAATATAATCGATGTTAGTGGGCAGATAAATTAACGAAAATTTAAAGAATCAAGAGAAAAGATACCCATTTGTATTCATGATAATGACAAACGAAAAACAGACTGAATTCTGAACAGGTGGCTAACATGTTAGCAATTTAAACAAACTTGTGCCAAAGTTACCTAGGTTAAATAAGTGAGAATTTAAGGAGAGTCATGCAGAGGTTTGTATGCTGATCTATTTAGATATTTAGAATATTTCTGATTCAAAATTCAATTACTTCAAAAAATATGGGTAATATTGTAAACCAGAAATTAAAATGTCACCCCTCCCCACAAAAAAAACAAACTTTTTTTTACAATCTTCTATATCTTCTCTATATCTTCTCTGAATTCTGACCGCCTAATAAAAAAAAACGCGAGAACGATACCGAGAGTTCATACTGTTTTTTTAACACCATGTAAATATTTACATATCGCTGTGTACCTGCGTCTATGCACATATGTATACTTATTTACATTCATATATATAAATATATATATATATATATATATATATATATATATATATATATATATATATTATTTGATCAAAATTTACTCTTAAAAGAGCTCCACTTTTCTCCCCATTTTGTAAGTAAATTTTATTATTAACAATAATGCTAACGAAGACAGAAATATTTGGCCGGAAGTTTCCTCAGGTTCGCACAGTAACGTCAGTATTGTTTATGATAAATTTCTGTTTCTGTGTGTACAAATCTTTGTTTATATATATATATATATATATATATATATATATATATATATATTGGAAAACGATATACAATATATTATATATCGAAAACCATTTTACATGAAAGTAATATGATGAAGGTTTAAAACTATTCGTATATAAACCTGAAGCAAGAAGAAAACAAATCTAAATGGAATCGGATGGATTATAATACAAAACATTCATTAAATTTAAAAAAATGTTTAAAGTGTAAGACCCCTACTCATTTGTCAGGCATCAACGTAAATAGAAACTGAGTCCAAATAAATCCCAAACGACTAAACTTTTCGCCAGTTTCTCATACTTCCTTTGCTTAATATATATATATATATAATCCTCCATGATTTTAATACATTTCAGGAGTTAGATTTAATTCATATAATATAATTTTTCAATAATATCTACAGAGTAATAAGGCGATGTCATTAAATAAAAGAAAATTATCACAAAAGTAGTAACTGAATATTAAAAACGAATTGTGATCCACTTAAACATTTGGCTTCTGTTACAAAATTTCTTGTATGTTTTGCCAGCATTTTGCTTCTCGCCAAAATACATCGAAAAAGCAAATTTCATTTTTTAGTCCGTTCCATATTCAAATCTTGTTCCTGAAGTAATCTGTTGAGAAAAACGTTAGACATGGTCCATGAGTCATGGACATGGGAAACTGATTTCCGACTGAAATCCTAGTATTACTGATTGACACTTTTTCGAGTTATCGGTAAGAATATAATTTTGAAAACAACACGCAACTAATCGATATTAAAATTATATCTTTCAGTAAATTTTATCCATAATTTTTAGCATTATAAATTCATATGTGAGAAGATATTTGACATACAAGATGTTGATAGCGCTTAAAAGATTTTTTTGTGATTTTCTGACTCTATCTTTCACGAGTCCCTACTTTTTTTATTTAATGCGTCGTAACAAGGAGATTTGGAAAGGATCCCTTAATTGCCATGAGGTGCCAATCTGGCTATGTCTCCAATGAAATATGTTATGTCTGTCCAGGGTGGATCTGCTCAGTCACCAGCGATCATACCTAGAGCAGCAGTCTATTGTATACAATGATTTCATAAGGGACATTCTCTGAATGCCCGACTTGCACCCGGGTGGGCCGGATGAAGCATATGAAAGGGCACATAGGAAATTCCCCCACCCGGATGTGATTTGAAATGCTTTATATGTGAAAAGAAATGCAGATCGATGACGGTGCTTTAAGAGCCACTGTCGTTTACACAACCGATGAATGCAGTGTTGAGGGGAGGTTTAACTGAAACACCGAACATGTCGATGATGGTCATACTCGCTTTGTGTACTCTGAAAATAAATTTTGATATCATCTCTTTTTGGTGAAAATTTACACAATTCTCTCCACCATTTAACTAGTTGTAGTCAGCCTAAACAAATGGAAAAATAATTTATTAAACTTTACAATCAAATATTTTATTGCTTAAATATATAAATTTATTCTACCTTTAATATTTTAAATATGCCTCTAGCGAATTTATAAACAAAATTTATGGAGTTTTCCTTTCGGTTGTCTTGGAAGGAGATAACTTTCTACTTAAAGTCAAATACAAGAATAACGATAGATTGACGACAGGACGAAACGTGAATTTAAATATGGGATTAGAATCACGCGTGAAAATAGACACAAACTAGTAGAGGGTTCAAATTAATATCAGTGTCAGGGCCTAATTAGCTATCTTCAAATCTCTCCTTTAGGCGGAACAAAATCATTACTCCGGCATCTCAGACATCTTCAAAAGAACTAAAGAGTTTGAGAAATTTCTGCACGCCTACTTGTTCTCAATTTAAACCTCGATTTTTGCTATATTCTGTGCGATTAGATGCACAAACAGACAATATAAGAATTTATTGTTGTTACTTTTTCATTGTGCATATGTCTGATACATCAGTCAAAATATCAAGTGTCACAAGTGATACCCGCTTGGGCAATCATGTCTCGAAAGAGACATGACTGACTGGGCAACATAAGCAAAGTAGGTTACCATTACTTTCTGCGGTAGACTAGTAGCCAAACCAATGCTACAGAATCCATTCTGCCTTGGAGCCTTCGGAGAGCGAGTTTAAATTGTAATAAATTAGTTGCATTCTTTTTTGCGAAGATATTCTTGGAAAAGTGTTAATCAGTCGTTTCTCTCTTCAGGACAGAGTGGGTTATATAGCTTTGACTGGCAACCAATCTGATACACAACCGGAACAAAATAACACACTAAAGACCAAAATTAATATCCATAGATCTCATCGTGTGTGTCTTACACGTACATACATTATAAAGGAATATTAAACAATTAGATAAACCTTTGCATTTAATCATAAATTTTCAGGATACGAGAAAACTGATTTTTAATTTCTATCTCTCTTAATGTTAACGAACTTTGGCATTATTAGATATATTTGAAAAAAAAAACGATTAAATATTTTTCTTAAGTATATGAAGTTTCAATTCGAAATTAAAAAATAAGATCTCTCAGTAAAATGCATTCAGCAATTTGTTTCGATAGAGCCAAAGCAAATAAACTTTAGGTCGAAGTTAGATAAAGAAAATGTAAGCAATTCTTTGGTAGAACTTTAATCAGATTAAACTGCTTGACTTTGATTGATTTAAACATAAAAGAGAAAAGTTTTGCTATCTTTAAATCTTTGACAGACAAAGATGCTGTGAGGAAAGATAAAGAAAACATTAATCCGAAAACAAACCTATTGTCTGTTAAAGAAAGAGATTTTTGTATCATTTTTCACAAATTATTATTCGGGCTCTAAGACTCAGATTCATTACTATGAGAAAGCTTTGTACCCTATTACGCGTATATAGGGAGGCAGGCAAATACCGTTAGGCGATGTGCATCAACTCGAACCCTAATTTAGTCAGACATTTTGCATCCAGGTAAAGAGAAACCTAGACGAGTCTCACCCAAAGTGTAGAGTCTCGTCAGAGGAAAATTAGACTAGGTAACCTAGCCTGCCATGTGCAGGGTCTATGGGCAGATTTTGTCTGGATTTAGAGCTCAGATTACCAACTATCAAAAGGTATTTTGCAACATGTAGGGAGGCAGATATATACCGTTCCGTGTTGTGCAACAACTTGAACTATAACATCATCAGGATCTCTGCCTCCAGGTCGAGAGGAATCCAGACTAGACTCAGTCGAAGGGCTGAATCCTATCTGGGGAAAATTGAACTGTCTGCACGATCCTGCCATGTGCAGAGTCTATGGGTAGTTTTTAACCGGTCATTAAGGCTTGGATTTCCCACTATAAAAAATGCTTTGTGCCATATTCCACTTCATTGGGTAAGCAGATAAATACCATTCTGTGTTGTACAATATTGAAGAGATCATTTCTAAGTGAATTGCTCGAGAGAATTATTCCAAGAACATTATTGTGTATTATTTAAAGGATTCGTTTCGTACGTTGACTTTACATAAATATACTGAAATATTATAACTCGCTAATATCAGACTAGGCTCAGTTGAAGGGCTGAGTCCTATCTGGGGAAAATTAAACTGTTTGCCCAACACTGCCATGTGCAGAGTTTATGGGTAGTTTTTAACCGGTCATTAAGGCTTGGATTTCCCACTATAAAAAATGCTTTGTGCCATATTCCACTTCATTGGGTAAGCAGATAAATACCGTTCTGTGTAGGTCATCATTGAAGAGATCATTTCTGAGTGAATTGCTCGAGAGAATTATTCCAAGAGCATTATTGTGCATTATTCGAAGAATTTGTTTCGTACGTTGACTTTGCACAAAGATATCGAAATATTATACCTCGCTAATAGCGAGTTACCAAAGGTGACTTCAGAATAACGTCACTAAAAAAATAACGTTGTAAATATTTCATCAATTGGTAACATTTTCCTATTAAATCTCAATTTAGACCGCATAAACCCAGCAGGTTATTAAAAATAGAATTTTAAATTACTATCGTGTCAATCATCTATTTTTGAATTAAAAATGTTGCGTAATTACCGATATGATGACTTTATATAATTGGAGGAGATAGACGAAACTATCGCCCGGTCCACACTCTACCCACATCTATTGAACAGGTGAAGAGGCTCATCCCTTGTTCCCTGTTTAGGATGTGGTTTCCGGTTTTCTCTTTTCCAATCTTGTTACGCTTACGTAGCCCCCTGCACATCAGTGGCGTTACCGCCTTGCCCGGAGTTATATGATTAAAAACATTATCAATTTAAAATCGCAGAGACACTGTCAGATTCATAAAACGAAGACTGTATTTCATTTCAAAAATAAATCTGTCTTAAAACCCCCCAAACACTATTTATTCCCCGACACAGGGAACAAAAATAAGTCCACATTCTTCTTAATGAACTGAGGAAAGATATCAATAGCAAAGGTTTATTATCAATTATATTGGCGTGACCAGACAGATAGTTTAATAATATCGATTCTCATTCATAGCCTAGGACTTATACCGGACAATATGTGTAATGATGATGTACTTATGTCAAAAAGGGAATTAACAGTCGGAAATAATGAAAGTATGGTCGTTTAGCCTTTATTCAGCAGTGAATATTTTCTATTCACATTGCGGACATTAAAGTAACTTTAATGTTAACTAACAAAAAGCATAATACGAAATATTTATCCGTTCTGGGTTATATACAAGTGTCAATAATCTATACATTATATTGCTTTTGATTTAATGCGACTGTTGTTGTCGAGTTCGGAATACTTCATATTTCTAATGAACAAACTGATTGATATATGGAAATCAAGTATTATAATGGCGTTTGAATCAGTAAACAAAAAAGTAGAATCGTGGAACATCCCCAGAAGCTTCATCAAAGGTCAAACAAATATCATTGTAATCTGATTAATTAGAAAGGTTTAAGGAGTGAAATAATATTTTTTCTATATTCTAGAAAGGAATTACTAAGGCATATAAATGCTTTGTTTTAATCATTTCAGTTCAAGCATTTCAGTTTCAATGAAGCCACTGAGTCACAAGGGAGCTATTGATGGGGAAAAACTGAGAAAACAAATATTAATGAATAAATTTTTAAAAAAAGACAGATGATGATGATTGTCATGACATTTTTAAGATCGTAGTTAACAGGAAAATGTCTACAGACGAAAATTGTCAATAAAGGAACTATTTGCATAGGATTTAGTTGATATCTATCGATTTCAAAAGAACTAATGAGACCTAGTTGGCCAATCCAATACTGAGTGAAGTCGTGATGAGAAAAAGATGAGAAAGCTAAAAAGAGAAATCTAAAAAAGGGGAATGGAAAAAAAGGAAGAGAAAAACACAGAGGAAATACAAAAATAAAAAAAATAAAGATTTTTTTATAATTTAATATAAAAGATAACGTTTATTACTATCATTGTTAACTACCTAATGAGACATTGTTCTTTCAATGTCGAAACAAAATGTACAATTTTGTAGTAGATTGTAGTTTGTACATGTTCTAAATTATAATTATTAATAAATATTCATTGCTATATTTTTATATTGAGCACTGTTTAAAATAATGTTTTGAACGTTGCAAATATTTTCTTCTTTCCTTTTTTATTTTTATATATATACACAAATATATATGTATTTGTATATATATTTTTATATATATGCACAAATATATATGTATTTGTATATATATTTTTATATATATACACAAATATATATGTATTTGTATATATATTTTTATATATATACACAAATATATATATACACAAATAGGGAACGAAAAATATTTTCAACGTTCAAAATCATCTATCTATCTATCTATCTATCTATCTATCTATCTATCTATCTATCTAAATACACACACACACACACACACACCAACACACACACACACACACACAGACACACACACACATATGTATATATATATATATATATATATATATATTCATAGGCGTGGTACCAAAGAAAAAATCTTATCAGATCAATTCCCATGAAAATATTTATACAAAAATTCAGAAAGCTACGTTACAGTGGTGGGAAGGTGATTGAAGCCGATAAGACAGGGGGTCAAGTCCAACGACATTGTAGATTTTTCCTTGAATTCTGTCAAGAATCTCTTGATACATCAGTAAAACACCAGACTTGATGTGGCAGAAAAAATATTTGATGCACGGACGAAAGGTATACTTATAAATCTACAAGCGATATGTGAGAAATTTTTTTTTAACACGACACAGTGAACCAACTTTCCTGGCAGCCGATCAAAGTTTACGTCTCTCATTGTAGATGGGCGTTCTTTCACGGAGGTTACTTGCCTTGCACGCCTCTTGGAGTTCACGCTCATTCCGAGTCTCAAATGTAGCTCATATATACTATTGGCTAAAGATACTGGAAAAAAATATTCGCTACGTTTTACTGCTCTAGTAAGTGTTTGACTTACCCATGCTATACACTATATTTACAAAAGCCAATTGAGACTATTGCTTAAAATAGAATAATATTAGCATATATTTACTGAAGCTTCACAGTCTTCATTTGTCTGACTTAATAGAGTTTACAACCTTCTACACGGATATGTGAGGGAAGAATTAATTTTAATTAATCCCTCACATAACTTGCCTTCTAACATGGCTGCCTTTTTTGTCCCCTTGAAGTAATCTAGCTCATTCATAGGAGAGTATCAAATTGAGCAGATGGGTTAGTCCACTATAACAAAATAATCGACCTGTCCAACACATTTGCATGAGTGAATTCTCTTCACTCATATATATAATCACTGCCAAGTGAATAACTGTAAATGAAAATAGAATGGTTCTTTTGTTAATACTGCACAAAAACATGTGCATCAAATGAATTTATAAATATTTTATAATTATCTATATTGTAGTTTTATCAATGAAAGAATGAAAAATATTAGAGTGATTCGGAGTTAATCTTAAGCTTCCTTGCCTTGTAAAATTTTGCAAAATTAATAATAACAAAAAAAGCATTCCATTTTCATTTAACAATAAATACTAAAAATAGTATGAAATACATAATTTCTTTAAAAAAACTGGGGTTTCCTAATAATTATGGCCGCTAGTATATATATATATATATATATATATATATATATATATATATATATATATATATCCATTAGATAACTCAATAAGTTTTCTCTTCATTTGGAGTGACTATACCAATCTACTTGTGTGTCAAATCACTTGACATTAACCATTATCCAACAGACGTAACAAGGATATCCTCTTTCTACTCTGTTACTTATTTCTATGGGTAATGTTCTGACGAGATTTATATATATATATATATATATATATATATATATATATATACATTACCCATATATATATATATATATATATATATATATATATATATATATATAAATCTATGGGTAATGTTCTGACGAGATTTTTTTCCTTCTTACCAATAATCCTGACACTTGAAGAGGGGGACACGTCTTGCTGTTTACACAAGGAATAATCATTATAAATCCCTTTATATTCCATTAATAGGAATTAGTTTCACTCGTACAGCTTCATTTCAACAAGTGCTGCTTTGTAGAAGAAACTCCCGATAGGATGTTTGGCCAAGCGCTAGAATCTTAATCTCTTCAGCACTCAACTTAAAATCTACTTTGCCAGCATCATACAATAATCTGCATTTCTTGATTTCTTTTATGCCAATAAAACACCCTACATTTGCAATATATTACTGTCAACGGTGGAAGTAATTGACAGGTACATCTAGCTATATGTAAGGTTAACAAAGAACAAGAATGGTTGGCAGATATATCCGGCCGAAAATTATGTCATCCAAGTGCAACAAATATATCCGGCCGTAGATAACGTCAACATATTGGCAAACCAAAAAGGCAAAAATGAATAGAAGTTTTAAATTTATATAAAGTCTAGTTTTTGGGCTGGAGAGAGAGAGAGAGAGAGAGAGAAAGAGAGAGAGAGAGAGAGAGAGAGAGAGAGAGAAAAGACTCTTGCTAGTTTCCGACACCCGACAGCTTCTTCGTGTGCGTGAACTCTATCCTACTGTTCTACTGCTCCACACAAGCGTCAAAAACAAAGAATAAAAATACATGATTATATTTTTTTTATATACGTATTCCTGGTTGTTTTTCCAGATCCACTGGCAGTATATAACACAGTAAACATCTATTTTATGAGACATATGCGCGAATATAAATATAAGAAAAACCTAACGATTGATTCAATACAATCGCTTTATGTCATGTAAGTAGAAAACATTATATTAAAAAGGTTTAGCGATTTTTTATTTTAGTTAATCAGTTCCTTTGAAGCTAGTTTATCTCTATGAAATCGATATTAAAATTATTAAAAACATATTTCAATTGGAAAATTGATACAGATAAAATAGTTCAGCAATTTCTGTCTTTAATTAATTGTTTATATATGCATTCGTTTACAAATGAAAAGCATCACATACTGTCTTAATATTGTATTTCTATTGTTACCAAAATTGTTTCTTGTTACGTTTCAAGCATTTTCGTGTGCGTTGTGCATCATATGGCAAAATTTGTATAAGTCTGACTAATTCTGTTGACCTTCAAATGTGTCCCATCGTATTAAAACCTGAACCATTACATCCACTGTCAATCACTCTTCGGCTTAGTGTTTCCTCGTATTGATTATTCAAACGTTAGATGGGACACCTGTGACAACAATCGATTAACTGAATTATATAAATCCGTATAACTTGAGCTCAAATTAAAGAATTTCTTTCGAAGTCTAATAAGAACCTGATGATGGCAGAAATATGCACTCCTCAAGTTCTTTAAAATAATACACGGTGAAGACTCTTATCGACTGCAGTTTTTGTTCAGCTATTCTTTTCCAGTTTGTTTCAGGAAAGTTGCTTCATAGCACATGTTATCGATTCAATGCCCTTATTTCACGCTGGTAGATTTCAGAGAAAGAGGATGTCCTTCCCAACGGTCTTTTAATGAGCTCTCTCTTCTCTATCAACCAAACATAATTTGGCTGAATATGAGGCTCTTCAAGTATTTATATTCCTTCTTTCCTATAACGTGAACAGCGCATTAAAAGTCCTAGATGAGTTTAGAAGAGCTATGTTTGTGAAAAATCATTCAATCAATACGTGGAGACGATATACAACTGAAGTTTCTACACCATGTACAAAAGTGCAGAGAACTGTGGCTTCCTAGACAACTGTCCGCAACAATAGTGGGGCTTCTGTTGCCCCAGGTATATTTATTTCCTGTAAAACTTGAATATCGTTAGCCTTTCCGTAACCTGTTTTATCCCCAGCCTTTGTGTCGTAGGATTTGACGCTACCGGAGTTAGTGAAATCTTACCAATTTTCAGGTTTGTTGGCTCGATTGAAATGTATAACAGATAATACTTTTGTTTTAGTCTATGCTGACCAATGTTGATATCAGGCACAGAAAAGAAACTGCAAAAGATCTTACAGAAGGTAGTGAAGGAAAGCAAAAGGAATCGACTAAGTATAGAATACAAAAAGAAAGATGTATTGCTATCAGCAAAATGATCAGACCAACATGAAAAGTAACAATCGGCAATACTAAAATAACAAAATACAAAAATTTAAACATATGGGAAGTATTCTTACAGAGGACAGAAAATGCGACACTGAGATCCGAAGACCTTTTTCGATGTCCAGTGTTCCATTCCAAAAGCTAATCAGATTATTAAGAGACGAAGAGATTTCGTTGGAAAGACTGCTCGACTGTTAAGTGATATATATCGTCCTATATGGCAGCGAATGCTGGAAAATCTCTACAATGATGGAAAGAGCCTTTTAGCAACAGCAAAATAGTTCTACAGAAATATGCTGAGGATGTCATGGACCGAACATGTTAGCAACGACGAGGTTTTAAAGACAATGGAAACAAAACAGAAACTTATATTTAACATCAGGAAGAGGCAGCTAAAATTTCTGGGAAACTTAATGAGGAAGGAGGGCTTAAAAAATCTGATACTCAGGAGACAGATTTAGAGAAAGAGGGTCTGAGGGAAGCAGCGGGTAACATGCTGGATAAACACGAGTAAATTTATGGTAGAACAGGGTTTGGGAGAAATAACAAAAAAATAAAGCTTATTAAGAGATAAAAACAAATGGCAGTAATATTTCAGTCAGTTAAGTGCCATATGTGATACACGCTTTGGGCGATCATGTATCCGAAGAGACATAACTGACTGAGCAGAAGATTATCCCGCAGTAATTTGACATTGCGTTCTGAGGTAGACTGGTTGCCAGCCAAGGCTATAGAACCTAGTCTGTACTATTAATTCACCCATAACTGGAAGGGAAGTGACGGATTAATACATTTCCTAACGGTATTTGTGCGAAAGTGAAGCAGCGATTTAAACTGGAATTCGAACTCAGCTCCCCGAATATATAGAGGGTCTAGAATATGTAGAGGGTCAGAATTGTCTACTCCCTTAAGATATACAACACATAAAATAAAGTGACTATTTAAAGGCTGATCATTATAGCAAATAGTTCCTGTCCTTTGCAAAAACGTTCATTATCTAAACGACCACTTCAAATGAGTGACCTATGCAGTGTCACTTTTGAGGAGGAAATAGAAAAAGTTGTGCGTTGTCATTTTAAGCGTGCCGACCTACACGCTATCGCTATTATCCGTCTTTTATGGAGAATATTTCAATTTCATATCAAAGAATACTGAACACATTGTGGCGACCACCACACAGCCCTGCTTGACGCCTTTTTCAATAGCAAATTAAAATAGTGTACGGGCAAAATTCTTTCCCACTACATATCTAAACTTATTTATAAATGGAACTTTGTCTGTGTGTGTATGTGTGTGTGTGTATCCGTGACCTATAGACTCCAAAACGGCTGAACTGATTTTCTTGAAAATTTACACAGTTGTACTATAATCGACTGCAAGTGTTTTTAACTAGGTTTTATGTCGAGGTAACCCCGATAAATATCGAAAATCGATAATAGAAAAAATCGGGTGATAGAAGGAGTAGTCCGATTTTAATCAAATTTGATATACTCATAGAGAAAGACATAAGAAACGATATTCAGAAGTTTCAAGGTTGCAGTTCTTACAGTAGTGCAGAAAATTTGATATCGATACCAGGGAATCAAAATTTGACTTACAACCATTCATTTTTCTTTCAATCTACGGTTTCGCTTTAACTGGAAAGAACTATTGATTTTTAGTCTTTCCTGCCAACGTCCTAAGAGTCTGAGCTCCAGGACCATGGATTAGTTTTAAAGCTTTCATTATACCCGAGCAACGCCGGGCTATACTGTTAGTTATAAATAGTTACCACCGTATAACAAAATTGCTTTTCTTTGGTTAGCATAGATTCTTGTAGACGGGCTTTTATATATTGATATATAAATATAATTTAAGTAAGATATTTTACGCTGAATATATTTATATATATAAAAATTTACCATTTGTGCATGCTTAAAATATTGCTGCCAAATATAATCCTGTTCTTCTGCTACTTATATAGAAAATCTTGGTAAAATTCAAAGAAGAATTAGCAATATTATAGACCCTGTTCTGGCGTCTTGACTTCAGTCTCTTTCTTACAACCAAACAAATGCTTCCCTGTAAAGACTTTCATGGTAATTGTTAGGTCGAGCTCTTCGCTATTGTACTATTTGAAGTTAAGCGCAGTAATAAACTGGTGGCACCTTCGCGATTATATATCTTAGCCCTGTTGTTGCTAAGTGTTATCGGACCAACCGTTTTTGGACTATAATAAACTCTTCCTATTATTATGAATACCGGGAGAATATGCCTCTCGGGGTTGAGTTGAGTTGAATCACCCCGGTCTAATACTAGGCAGTCCGATTGACGTGTAACACTCTTTATATTTATTCTTTCGTTAAACATATAAGTTTCACTAATACCCGAGTTCGTGTTTATCTTCGTGTTTATGGGTTCACAAAATTAAGCTTTTCTGAAATATAAATTTTTGAATACTGAATTCCTTTCTCTTTATATCCATTACTATAGTGCTATGCGTGATACACGCTTGGGCGATCATGTCTCGAAAGAGACATGACTGACTGGGCAGAAGATTATCCCGCAGTAGGTTGCCATTGCCTTCTGCGGTAGACTGGTTGCTGACCAAGGCTATAGAACCCAATCTGTCCTGCTATTTAACCCATAACTGGAAGGAAGAGGCGGATTAATATCTTTCTCAAGGGTATTTGCGCGTAAGTGAATACAATGGATTCAACTGGAATTCGAACTCGGCTCCCCGGCTTTTAGCCATCTTATAAAGGTATGGAACAGTTCATTTGTAGGTCGGTCCCCATATTATAGATTTAAAAATTTATTTGGGAAAACTAACAAATAAATAATAAAAAAAAGTTCTACGTTTCACATTATTTTCCGTTTCATTGTTGGGCATAACGTTTCACTATGTGCAGTAATTTTACCAGGAAACCCAACCATTCATTTTTAGATCATATTGTTAGAAATGATGAAAAATGAGTTTTGCATGTCAAGAGAAAACAAAACAGACTGTAGTTATCACAAAACAAAATAGTTATCACAAAAGAAGAAATTAATGGCAACACAAAAACCATGATTATTTCCAGAGATGACATTGCTTTGTGTCGAATATGAAATTTGTCGTTAAATTCGGGCAATTGTAATGTGGAATGACAGTTACTGCAGAGATTTATTGCAAATAACTTGATCGAGTTAAGGAATCATGAAGTCAAAGGCAGAAAATGGGTTCTTTTATATGAAAATTCATGACTAAATTCTGCAGACTAAGCATAAAAAAATAAAATCGTTGAGATGAAACTTGCAAATTTCTACTTGTTCCAATCACTTAAATATTTCCGAAGTGGTAAAACATTATGGAAAAAGGATAAAGCCGAAAACGTTTTTGATACATTTGTTACTGATTCCTTCAAACATGGAAATGAAAATCTAATTTCCCGTTGCACTGCAGTCGTTGAAAATTAAAGGGAATTTATTTTGAATAGATAAAATGTATATAAGTCTATATAAATAATAAAGCTTAATCTTGCCGTTATGTTATTAACACCATATAAATATATGAGACTAAATTTTTCAGGCAATATATTGTTTATTTTCTCATAGACTGGATGTAATTTATCGTAGGCTTCATGACCATTTGAATCATACTTTTACGAGTATATCAGGGATTCTTTTATCTTCTCGGGTTGAAATTTATGTAAATTCTTGTCATCCGTATAATATGATTACAGATAAGTTGATTTCCTTTTCTCTTTCGACACAGTCACTGATTAAAACAGATTTATCACTGTTTATATACAATTAAGATTACCCTCAATGAAAAAACTGCTTTGATAGGTACTGACGCTAAACAGTAGATTCATAAACTTTATCCATTTTTGAACATTTAGTTTTAAATACCTTCTGAAAAAACTGTACAGAAATGCTTAATTTCCACATGTTTTACTATTTCAAAAATAAATCCAAGTAAAGTTGATCACTTTTGTATTAGATAAATTGAAAGAAAATATATACAAACAAGAATTCTAATTATGGAATCATCACAAAATATGCAATTTTTACTGTATTAGATAAGTAAAAACTGTCTATAAAATGTAAAAGATTACGGAAAATGGCTACGCAATAAATAATATTTGATTTTGGTGAATCTGATACTGACATGCCCAATTAAGGAAAAGAGAGACAGGGAAAATCAGTGAACAACATACTTGACGGGACTGAGTAGGTGGAAAGCAGACCACGGGTTGGGTGGTATGACAAGAAAAAGTGCTATAAACCACCAGGAATAGGGAAACATGGGAGGACAGGATCGCCTACGTCTTGAAAGGAAAATGGCACATAGAAGAAGAAGAAGAAGAAGAAGAAGAAGAAGAAGAAGAAGAAGAAGAAGAAAGAGATCATTTGTTAGATAATTTGACAAATCATAAATGATAAAACAAAAATAGATAATAGTATATATAACATCATTATATTCTGGAGACAAATTGTAAGAGAAATATTTTAAATTTTCATTGTATATTGAAACTCACCCTCGAACTACTCCGCTGTATAATTTATTACATTATAATATAGCTAAATTATGTCCCTTCTAATGAAATTATCGTATTATTCGATGAAGAAATAACTTTGTAAAAGTTGTGATTGTCCATATAAAATTTGTAAAGCTTAAGTAAATTTAATATTTTATGAATCTTTGCTATAAGGCTTTAATTTATGAATTTAGAAAAATATATTTTGTGTCGTAATTTATCATGCCAGACCCAAAATTTCAAATTCAGAACAATACCGTGTTTCCAGAATCAGCCTGCTCTAATTTTCGCCTTCGTTATACACGTTATGGCAATGAGCTAAGGTCAAAACTTTGATGCTCTTAAGTTGATTTGATGCTTTACTTTAATAATACTATGATTGAGGCAACTACTTATTTTTGCCAACTATAATCAAACTCTTCTTAAATCAATTGTTCTTGAATTATATTAAATTCATTACAAACATCAGGTACATTCTGTAACGAATCACATACAGCATAATTCATTTACAACGCTCTAGTACATGGCAATTAGTCCTAAGATATTTAATTCTAACAATTAGCATGCCATGCATTACTGTATTTATAATTTAGCTTGGGAGTAAATGCGTACTCTCATATACTACTCCTGATATGAAGCACCTCGTTCTCACAGCGATGATTGATTTTATCATGAGATGCACACTATCATTTATAGAACTTACGAAAATACAAATATACATGCATAATCATTTCTACTCAATAGACTCTAGAACCATTTGAAACATAATTGTTACATTAGACCTTAATAAATATAACGCACCATCAGCCAGCCAAAACAAAACACACATGACCTGAAGATCTTATTCAACTGGTGTTGACCTTAGTCTTCACACACACACACACACACACACACACACACACACACACACATACACACACACAGATACACACACACATATATATATATATATATATATATATATATATATATAAGGATTATTTGTTTGAACATTAACATTATTTTTGATCGATACTCGTACTTAAGTAGACATTCTGTTTATAATCAAACAGTAGTATATATTTATTTCTACCTGTCTCATTATTTACGATAAATTTTTGTTACAAAAATGTGTGTCATTGGGCAGGATTTGAACGTGCGACCCCTATCCACATAGGGGAAGTCACCATGTGATCTGGCGCGTCTTAGAACCTCTCGACCACGAATGAGGATCAGTCTAAACGAGGTTAAATTAAGACTATAACACACTTTTTGAATTCATCGTAATAACCATCTCTGCTCTGAAATGTATCGTAATGTCAACAAATGTAAACATGTTACGGAAATTAACGATGATTAACGAAACTTGATTATAAACAACCGACAATTTGAAATGTTTTTTTCGAATTTTATTTTTGATGGATACTCGTATTTAAGTAGATATTCCTGTTTTTAATCCAAACAGTATTATATATTTATTTCTACCTGCCTGATTATTCACGATAAATTTTTGTTACGAAAATGTGTCATTCGGCTGGTAGTTCTTGTATATATATGTATTACTGACGCTTGGCTTCCTCTCAGGGAATTTATCACGGCAAAGAGAATGAAACGCGTAGGCTAAGAATAATTTTTCCACTTGTATCTTTTTATTTAACTTGTTTCTTAAAAAATACATTCTATTTGAAAATAATTCACACACACAGACATACACACACAAACACACACAATATATATGTTTATATATATTCAGGAGAGATGTCACCAATATGTAATCCTTTTGTGTAAAAATGTAGATGTCTTGCTGTGAATTGTATACTCACATGTCAGGCTTACATTAGTGACTTCATGTCATAGTAAATTTCATAAATATCGTGAGACAAGTTTGTTTATCAACTTCTGGACGTGAGCTAATTAATCGTAACTTGTCTTTGCACAGAAATAAAATAAATCGAATGAAATAAATCAATTCCAATTATCCGAATGATTTATTTCAGCCAAATTGCAGGCATTATAAAGATGTGCTTTAGTAATTCTGATTTTTCCGCAAACCTTTCATCGAAATAATTACGAAGTATACTCAGAATATAATATGAAAACCTAAATATTTGGTTGATATAACAGTCGAATGATAAAATAAATATCAAGAAAAATAAACTATCGTCCACGCATATAGACGGAAAATAGAATTGCAGCAGACTAAAAATATTTCAAATTAAACAACATTAAAAATACAGATATTGAGTTTTAGAGTTTAAAGTCTGAGTTTTGTTTAACGACCTATCACCGCCTCTGTGGCTTATTTAATGCCAAAGCGGTTGGGGTTTTAAGGTAGTTTTTTTAATGTTCGGTTATAGTGAGAGGGTGGCTTTAGTTAGATTTTGGTGAAATTTCTTTTCTATTTTAGAAACTGAAGATGTCTTCTAGTTTTGTATTCAAAAATGTATTGCTGGTAATAATTTTTTTTTAAATGTATTCATGTCATTTTTTTTTCAAAATTGTATTGTTGATAATATGTTTCATTCAAAAATGTATATTTTTCTACAAATGTCTGTTTTTATACGTTCATAATGTTTTGAACCCAGTTTGGAGGTTAACTATTTGCCCATAGCTTAGACCCTAACATGTTCTACCACCGCGAGTCAGGATGGAACTGGAAACGACAGCAATTAAGAGTCGTTTAATGTTCCTCACAACCTCCCAATCATAGGCGTTGCTGCCTGATGCAGTTTACCGTCATACCCAGGACCACAGATATTGAATACAGTGAATAAGTATATGCACGTAAGAATAAGCGTACATCTTCCAATATAAGTGTTATATATTCAATAAACATTCTAAATGTTAATACTGTATATCATCCTTAGAAAGTGACAATATTTTGTACTGTTGTATGCATAGATCTCACAGGTGAATAATTTAATCCTACAACCCCTTATTTCATACTCCTTATATTTGTTGCAGCTGACGTATATGGTGTAATTCAACGAGTTAAATATCATCAAAGACCTGACGACTATGTCGATTTAAGATGGTACTGAATATAAGTATGAGTATCACGGGAATAATGGATCAGAATGGATCTGGAACTGATTGTTACGTTACTCTAGTAAATAAGAACAGGTTTAACAATATTCTGGACATACCTGGATCGGTCTAACGTTTTTCCCTGATATCAAAGCTAAGTTAAAGAAGTTTTATTAATGGAACCAACACGTTGACTCCATAGATTCGGTTTCTGTCTCGCAAGTAAGTACATTGAAAAATGTTACTCATCATGCCAATATTATGCACGCAAACGATTAACACTTGAAAGCAGAACGTTATATTATTATGGAACACAGATGAGCATCATTTGACCCCTCAGGAAACTCGTAACACTATCATCAGAGACATGCACGATAGTGTTTCTTCGGAAGTAGATGTCTAGTTAGAAACATGATTTTTTTTGGTTCCGTTGCAAGGAAACTGTACTCAGAAATGTGTTAATTTTTCTAATGAGATATTTACTTAAATACGTTGTTTGGTCGTTAATATATTTTCCACCGCCGTCCTTAAAATGCATCATCCTTGGTGAACGTATGGAAGAAATGGATCGTTAGAACCAAACATAGGTTTGAGGAAATGATCATTTGGGTACTTTTACCAGCATCAGGTTCCAACAAGATGCCATGTCTAACATGCAAAGCAATTCTCCTAGAAAACATCCCACCTCCTAAAGATCCACAGCCCGATCCTTCTAGTCGACGATGTATATGTATGTATATATATGTATATTTGACTTCGAATTGACATGAATGCCAGTTATCATACTGAATCTTGTTTCAGCCTCTCTTTGGCTCAAGTGTTATATATTCGAGAGAGATGTCATTAATTGTAGTAGATGTCTTGCTGTGAGTTGTATAATCACATGTTAGTATACAACATGTGAATAAACGTTAAACCGATCCAGGTATGTCCAGATTACCTGCTGCATTCACTTGTCTATTTTTTTCTTCCATATATTCGATGAGTCTATATGTCTGGGTACCATCATAATAAAAAAGAGAATCATTCTTCATATGGACATATATTTGTACAGTCAATAACAAACGCATGGTAAATATAATTATGAAGATTATCTTTCAAAATAAGGTATATTCTTTACCTTCAATAGTCATCATCATCATCCTTTTACACCCAATCGTGTGTAGGGCAGTAACTTTTTGTTACTGTTTCCGTAACAAAGTGTTTTTTTTATGGGAGACGGTTGCTGGTCCTGCGCCCAACCCCGGAAGACCAGTGGACCATTCTCGGTTCTTATGTTTATAGCACCTTATGTTTATAGCACCTGGCATTCTCAAATGGGCACCCATATAAGTACTGACCAGGCTCGATGCTGCTTAACTTCAGTGATTGGACGAGAACCGGTGTATTCAACAACATATAGCCGTAGACACCCTCAATGGTAGCGGATATATTCGTCTTAAAACATAGATGAGGAATATTTTGTGTCCACGTCTCGTAGGTTAACTAAAAGGTGTACTGTTTTGAATTCTAATAGGCGTGCCAGCGCTGAAATTTTAAAACTAAATAGGATAATCATAAGAAGTAAGTGTTATAGTAAAATTTACAACGTTTTTCCAAAAAAACATATCCTTCATCATCATTCCTATACATTCGACAAGTCAAAATTGACATTATCTTTGCAATTTCATGTTCCTCGGTATATTTTCATAAAGTAATTCTACATGAGTTAAACATCAGACTCATTATTTGCATCTGTGAGAAATAATATAAAAGACAAACTCTGTTGGGTTCCACATTAATGAAGGAAAAATAAATTTTCGGATTCAGTTCTTACATGACAAACTTTATGATCGTAAAACGGTACTTTTTTATTTTTTGCACCAAAATTAATTAAATTTCACGTTCATGACTAAAACATCAGTTACAGCTTATAACGTTATTTCAATCAGAAGTGCTTGAAGCATCTCATTAAGTTAATGTTGTTTCTCTTTTTTCTTATTGGGAAATCTTTTAAACTAAAGTATTTCCGCCTACATGTCTACGAAACATGAATTTTTGATTTCTAGAATCTTTCACTAATATAATATACTGTAGGCTTAATTCGCATTTCATTTGCTTTGAAAGAGTACAGGGTTATACAGTGAGGACGGACTTTTTGGGAAAAATCACAAAATTATTAAATTTTAAATTTTAGCTTCAAAATCTTTGTTATTGGCATCGATCTGTTCGTATTGAATTGACATTTAACAAAATAAAATGTGTCATCAACTTTCTTCATGACTGTTTTCACTGATGCATTTCTGAAGGCGATTTTGAAAGTTCGCATCCACTCTTTTCAGCATTCCTCTGTCGATTTAAATAACTTCCACGTGAATAGCTAACTGCAAATCCTTCAATATAGGCCGCCTATGCTCATACACCTGTGTCTTGAGATTTCCCCACTAAAAATAATTACACATGGACAAATCAGAGGGAACCAACTTGTGTCAACAAACTGTCGTAGGCAAACACGTAGTGCTCTATCGTCTCGAGCACCAAGTCTTCATATAAAAAACATTACCGAGCGAATGGTACCTTTCGGGCATATGTCACCCTACTTTTCTGACAGCCATGTCAAAAATGTCCGTCCTCTTTGGCTCACCATGTAGAAAGCTGCGTGACAGCCAAAAGCTTGGAAATATTTTTTCTATTTCACCCAACGGGCCAGTCTCTCTTTAGCATATTGCGTTTAATCTGCTAGAGTAAATATGGTTCAATATATATGCCATTTAAATTGCTCTTAAATAATTTATTTCCTTGATCAAATGTTACATTGAATTATGTTACAAGCATGAGTAGATCAGTTCATCTCCCCGATCTTTTGAATAGGCGTAGTGGTTTATCCCTTGTTACAGGTTTTGAACTAGATTTCTACTTAACTTTCTTAAGGCTTTTTATTCTCTTCCACTCCCAGTGGCCAGTTTTTTCAGTGCCCTTGCTTTTGAACCAAATTGATCCCCTTCTCATACTAATTCTAGACAAGAGACATCGACAAAACTCACCCGTGGACCAATCTTTGAAAGTGGAGTGCCTCGATTGTGTCAAAGAAGACAACCCCTTCACCAATTATTCAAACTATAAAATCACGGAGACCATCTTTTTCTTCTACTTCTGTGGCCCATGTCGTTTCAGAGCGTGGACGATCATAGGACTTCTATCTTTTGTAATTCTGACTAAAATTTGTCTGATGAAGGACCCGTTGCATTCCCTTGTTTCTGTTTGTCTTCCATATATCCGATGAGTGTATCTGTTTGGGCCCCATCATATTAGAAATAAAATCACTCTTCATATTTGTTGACATACCATTGTACGGCCCATAGCAAAAGCATGGTAAATATAATTATGAAGATTATATTTCACACCTGGTATATTCTTAACCTTTAATGGTAGGGGATATATTTGTTTTAAAAGATATCATTAAAAACTGTTTGTGCCCACGTCGCGTAAGTTAAATAAAAGGTGTCCTGATTTTGTATTCTAATAGGCGTGTCAGCGCTGAGACTTTAAAACTAAATCGGACAATCACAGGGAATAATTAAAATTTTCCCATAGATTATTTCAAAGAATTGACCCAGATTATATAGAAAATCCACTACGTGATCAGAGCAAATTTTAAGAATATTTACAGAAAGTACAAGAGTTAACTTTTTTTTATAGAGGGAAAACATGATAAGAAAAAATAGATTTACCTGTTCAGTTCTTTCTGTCTCGTCTATAGATGACAAAATTGCGTGTCACAAGCCACCATGAAGCATAGATCAGTTTTAACCAATTTATTGTAAGAGATAAGGTAATTGGAAATATAATAGGCTCAGTTCGTCGTAGATTCGCACAACAAGTTGATACATAAGCCAAAACATTAATCTAAGAAATCGAGTTATAATGTTGAATAGCCTTTTCAGATCGAAAGTTTCATATGGTTGTCATGCATGAACCCGAACTCGTTCAGAAATATATAAACTGTTAGCCGTATACAACTTCTTTTTGAAATCAGTAGTCAAAAATAACTTCAAGCAAATGAAACATATTGGTATTAGTGAAGAACACTCTTCTTAAATAGCCTCGTCATACTTTCATATCGCTCTTATGAATACCACTGACCTGAAGATTTTCAACAGCAGTAACAACTAAAATGGATAGCATATGGAACTCAAAGAGAATATAATTACATACCACGTAAAATGGAGCATACCAGTCTTAAATCGATATTTTGTGTCGCGTTTTCAAGATTTTAGATCCCGGATACCATCTCGAGTATTTTGCGGGTAGAGCTATACGGTAAATATAGGCCAACCTCAGAAATTTGAGCTAAAGACCTTGAGATCGACTTTTATGCCAAATAGGCATATATGTCTCAATTTAATTCAATCAAGGTGTTGTTATTCCACAGTACTTCAAACAAAATTTTACAAAGGAAGTTCCGGTCTATAATGACATGGGTAATAACAGTTAATAAACTTGAGAAATATTTTCTTGAAAAATTCTTAAGTAAAATAATTTTATAAATTTCAGTTGAAAGAAGCACTGACTGCTCACTCACTGAATGCCGAATGTTTCTTTGGAAAGAAACGCTTAATTGCACAATTAACAGGGTGAGAATTGATTAAAGTATATAGACCCTTGTGAAAATTAATTGAAACAACTTCTTTAGTCTATTTTGTTTTAAGATAGGGTCAGTTTTAGACTCACTGGAGTGACAGTGAGTAATTGATTTCTATTCCTGTCTCAGATTAGATCATTTGCAATGGTTGCAGTAATGCGAATTTAATTTCGGGGAGTATGATGAAATTTGCGTCATTCGCGATGGCATCAGAATTTTTATCACGCTCTGACAGTATTGTCTTGAGAGTTGATTAATTGTCCTAAGGCCATTTTTTGCAATGGAAGTTCCTCTAAGAAAGCGTAGGAAAATTATAACGCTACACGAACACACTGCCAAGCCTGAGAGAGAAATCGCGGATATTACTGTTCTCAGTTTGTTGTAAAATTGAAGAACCAAACTGAACCTATCAGTCCATCAGAAAAATGAGGTCGCAAAGAGAGAGGAAAAAAAAAACGCCAAGAGACGATGTATACGCGATCAGGGAAATTGTGAAAGATCTCAGAAAGATGTTATTTTTTTGTTCTAATTAATCATTTAGTTTATTGATATTAGCTAATGAATTATTATGTTTCTCATTTCCTTGCATAACTGTTGTAATTGCCATTGTTTTCAATAAGCCACGAAAGATTGAATAAAACTTCTAAACAGGATTCGAGATATACAGGGAAATAATGTCATTTATAAAGGTAAGCTTTTTTGGTTAAAGCCAAAATGTTGTTTCTATCTTAATTTCTATCGACTAAAATTCAGCTTACATTATCGCAATTTCCTATTCTTTGTAACACAAATTAAATGTTAATCTACTCACTATTCCTCGAAATTTCCTTTTCTACCGTCTACTTATACAAATCCGTTATACATGTTACTCGCTGTTAACCCTTGTTGTCTTTACTGTGTTCTAGAACATTACATTCTGCAACAACCTTCATGAGTTGACATGAAATTTTCGACCGGAAGCTAATCTTAGTGAGTTAATCAAGGGAATAAATAATTCAATCAGTCAGCTAAATATTTGTACTAAAAATAAAATCATATGTATAAAACGATTATGAACATCTTTTAATGCGCACATATACAGGAAAATTGCAACATATTTCTAATATTGTCCAAATTTATTTTAGCACTGAACAGCTATATAATAATTATGCCTACTATGTACAACTTTTTACGAAAACTAAGATTATGTAATAAATTTGCTCTATTATATGACCTCAGTTAGTCTAGGAAAAAGTAATTTCACATGGTTTATATTGCTGCGAAATCAATATATATCACTTTCCAGTACATATTCAAATAAACTATGGCAGCATGAATCATTCAGGAGAAAATTGTTGGATAATTATCAGTTGTAATTTTATTAAAGGATTTTAATTTGAATATGAAATTCAGTTATGCTTAAAATACTGGGAAGATCTATTTTGGCTATTATTTCAAAATATTGTTTTCATCTTGGTAAACATAGATGTTATTATATATACAAGTTTCGACCAAGTACCCTATGGTCATCATCAGGTATATAATGATTGGCTATGGTTTATCTGTTGATTATTGTGATATATCCTGTGAAATTAGTTATTGTTCTTTCTTGTTGTAATTGGTAATTCTTTACCAGATCCAAGGATTGAAATTATGACCAGTAGATGAGGGCAACACATGCATAAGTAGATGCTATATCTACTACGCCACCGTCCGAAAGAATAAATCATATCAGCCAATCAATTGGCACCTGATGATGACCAGAGGGTACTTGTTCGAAATGCCGTGTCTATAATAACATCTATGTACACAAAGATGAGAACTATAGATCTAAATATTATCAAGATACTGAAAATTATTCATCTCCGAAATAAATGCTAAAAATTATGGGAAGATATAATAGGGTTAAAAAAGTTGACTTCGTTCAATATTTTTAACAATTGGGTGTGAATCGTTGGTTAGAGTTTCAAGTTTACCCTGAACTAATATGAGTGCTGAAAATTTTTAAAATATTTACTTCATAAAATTAATTTTAAACGGTGGTTCCATCAAGATAAATCTAACAAAATTATAAAAGAATGTAATTTTATTTTTGAAAAAAAAACCCGTTAAAATGTGAAAAATAGATCCTTCATGTCTAGTTCGAATTGTGAAATATTTTTCTGCCCAGAAACAGTTGTTTGCATAGAAATAATGCTATTCACAAAACAAGGTCACTTATTTCCATATGAAGTCAAGCTGCACTTTTCATCCGTTATCATCATCCAAGCATGTTAAATTATCATTAATATTTACTTCTGTTTCCTGTAAACGTATTTCCTCTTCTCAATCAAAGAGGTAAATTGTTTTAGCGATGTCTGTTAGGGAACATTAAATTACTATACACAGTGCAAAAACAGAGAAATATTTTAAAGCAAGATTATCTTCCTTTCTCGCGATATATGTATATGCACTTTGTGGCAGAATATATATATATATATATATATATATATATATAATAATAATAATAATAATAATAATAATTATTAAACCGACTCTGCGTGTATTCTAATCTCAAAATTTTATATAAGGGACTTTCTAAGACCATGAATGACCAGCAGAATCTAAATCCGTTATTGTCCTCGGCTATAAAGCTTTGGGCAAAGAGGGGGAAAAAAAGAAAACTGCGTGGGACCGACAATACATACGGTTCCTCCCAGTAAAAAGAAAAAAACCCTCTAACGGAACAAACAACCAGAAAAGAAAAGTGCTCGATACACACAACCGAAAAGTATTTAACTAGAAGGCAGTAACGCAGAGCAAACACACTAACAAAATAGCAAGATCGCCAAGACCTACCGCGGGCCCTGACGAGCCGTTGTGCGAAACCGCGGTAGGTCTTGGCGATCTTGCTATTTTGTTAGTATATATATATATATATATATATATATATATATATATATAACAATAATAATAATAATTTCACCCCAAGCAAGGCATTCCACTGCCACTATTGTGCTTGGGGCTACATGGGGGAAGGTAAATAAAAAGAGTGGTTAGATATAGGAAATGTCAGAAGGGTGGATGATAGATAGTTGGGTGGGTGGGAAGAGTGTTTGAAAGAATAAAGCGAGTTAGTGTGTTAGGAGGTGTCTATTGACCTTACATTTAAACTCCTGGAGATTGTAGCCGTCGGGGAAGTAGTCTTGTGGAAGGGAATTCCACAGTCGGGAAGTGCGAGAAAAGAAATTATTGGAGTAGAAGTTGCGGTTGCATTTTATCGGTTTCACTGTAAAAGGGTGGGATCTAGTTCCTAATCTAGTATCTCGTGCAAATTGGAACGTAGTGGGCACCAGTGATCTAAGTTCATCGGAGCAGAAGCCGTGAAAGTATTTATAGAAGAGACACAGGGAAGCCACGTCGCGCCGGTGAGAGAGAGACTGCAGGCAGTC